>QRDG01001050.1:2504185-3061958 GCA_012064385.1 Puccinellia tenuiflora
CCCCGCCCTCGCGAGCCTCTGAAGCTGAATCTTGCGGCCACTCCTCAGACGGCAAGCGCGGTCTTGGTGGCTGAAAGGGAAGAGCCAATCCTCGCCAAGCAGACCTCTGCCTCGCCAAGCCCAGAACTCCACGACAAGGAAGCAGCCTCGTCAGGCCTCCAGCCTCATGCCGAGCCTCTACAAGCGGGGCCTCAAGAAAGCCTCGACAAGGACTCCATCGCGCCCCAAGAGGAGCCAGCCGCTGCCACGCCTACAACTACCCTCGTCGAGCATCCCGTGTACTTCGTCAGCATAGTGCTACGAGACGCTCGCGAGCGCTACCCCATGCAGCAAAAGCTCCTCTTCTCGCTCCTCAGCGCCTCCAGGAAGCTGCGCCACTACTTCCTGGGTCACCCCATCAAGGTGGTCACCTCATATCCCCTGGAGCAGGTCTTGCGCAACCCAAACGCAACAGACCGCGTCGCAAGCTGGGGCATCGAGCTGTAACCTTTTGAGCTGGAGTTTGACACCACAAGAGTCATCAAGCCTAGGGCGCTGGCTGATTTCATGGCCGAATGGACGGACATACGTGAAGAGGAGCCCCAAGAAGAACAAGCTACAGCCTCGGGAGAGGCAGAGCCCAGCTACTGGACCATGCACTTCGACGGCGTCTTCGCGGCCCGGAGCGCAGGGGCTGGAGCTGTCCTCACCTCACCAACAGGCGACAAGCTCTACTACGCCGTCCAGCTGTGCTTCAAGGGCAACGACAAGGTCTCCAACAACATTGCTGAGTACGAGGGCCTCCTCGCCGGGCTCAGGGCCGCTATCGCCCTCGGCATCAAGCGCATCCTCATCAAGGGCGACTCTCAGCTCCTCGTCAACTTCTCCAACAAAAGCTACACGCCTAAGGACACCTACATGGTGGCCTACCTTGAAGAGGTACGCAAGCTCGAGAAGCACTTCAGGGGCATGGAGCTCAAGCATATCCCACGAGGGGAAAACCAAGAAGCAGATGACCTCGCCAAGCGAGCAGCAAGGATAGAAGCCCAGAAGCCTGGAGTGTTCGAGGAGAGACTCGCCAAGGCCTCCGTCAAGCAACCGGTGGTCAACATGAGCATTCAAGAGGAGCTCCCACCAGCCCCATCAACTGGAGCACCAAACTGTGGGTTGCCCTCAGGCGATCGATTGTTGATGACCCTGGTACGCCAACACACTGGTTGGATTGACGAGATCAAGCACTACCTACAAGATCGAGTCCTCCCCGAGGAAGATACAGAAGCTGAGAGAGTTGCTCGCCAGGCCAAGTCCTACTGCCTCCACGACGGAGATCTGTACCGTAAGCGCCCCAATGGGGTTGCGTTGCGGTGCGTCCCTGCCGAGGAAGGCCGCCAGCTCATCAACGACATCCACAGCGGAGAGTGCGGCCATCATTCATCCTCACGCACCTTGGCAGGCAAGGTCTTCCGAAGTGGCTTCTACTGGCCCTCTGTGCTTCAAGATGCAGCTGAAATCGTCCAGTCCTGCGACGCCTGCCAATTCCACGCCAAGCAAATCCACCAGCCCGCGCAAGGACTCCAAACGATCCCGCTCTCCTGGCCGTTCGCGGTCTGGGGGCTGGACCTGCTGGGACCCTTCCCGCGAGCGCTCGGGGGCTACCGCTACCTCTACGTCGCCATCGACAAGTTCACCAAGTGGCCTGAGGTGGAGCCCGTGCGCACCATCCCGGCGAAAGTCAGCGGTGAAATTCATCAGGAGCTTGGTCTGCCGCTTCGGCGTGCCCAACCGCATCATCACCGACAACGGCTCACAGTTCACCAGCGGCGCCTTCAAGTCCTACTGCGGCAGCCTCGGCGCCCAAATCTGCTACGCCTCAGTGGCTCACCCACGCAGCAACGGGCAGGCCGAGCGAGCCAACGCCGAGGTGCTCAAGGGCCTCAAGACGAGAAGCTTCAACCGCCTCAAGGCCAGCGGCAAAAACTGGATCGATGAGCTCCCCTCGGTGCTCTGGTCCATCCGCACCACGCCAACAAAGCCAACTGGTAAGACACCATTCTCCCTCGTCTACGGCGCCGAAGCTGTCCTCCCCAGCGAGATCACCCACGGCTCCCCGCGAGTCTTGGCCTTCAAGGAGGCTGAGCTAGATGAGCTCCGCAATGACGACCTGCTGCTGCTTGAAGGGCTTCGCCGCAATGCGGCCCTGAGAGCGGCAAGGTACCAGCAAGATCTCCGCCGCTACCACAGCCGCCACATCCGCCCACGCACCCTCGAAGCAGGGGACCTTGTCCTGAGGAGAATCCTCTCCAGGGAAGGTCTCCACAAGCTCTCACCAATGTGGGAAGGGCCCTACAGAGTCGTGCACATCGCCAGGCCTGGCTCCGCGTGGCTCGAGACGGAGGACGGCGTGCCCATCGCCAACCCCTGGAACATCCAGCACCTGCGCAAGTTCTACCCCTGATCGTCCTCGAGGAGCAACTTTTTGCAAGCAACTCTTTGCGCCAAGGGAGAACTCCGCGCCAACATCCTCCACGAGGAAAACTTCGGGCTCCCCTCTCTACTATACGTTGCCGCGGGCCGTTCGAGAAGACTCCCAAGCCACCAAGCCTCGGCAAGGTGACTTCTTCAAGCACCATGCCTTGGCGAAGTGGACCCCCATGCCCAGACATGGTGGGACACAGGCTCTACAAGCCACCCCCGCCTAGGGGCCCCCTGAGCTCTCTCTACATGCGTCTGCCACGGGCACGCCCCCTCGAGAGTCTCAGCCACAGCATGTGGACCCCATGCCCAGAGCATGGCGGATTTTTGTAATTCTGGCCACGCCAGTGTAATGAACCTTTGTTTCAGGTCACTTTGAACCTTTTGCGCTTCGCGCCAGCATTTGATCTTGCTTCGGTAAGCAGTTATGTTATTTGCATCTTGTCCTTGCTCGTATGATCCCTCCTGTGCATCTCGCGAGCGGGGGCTAGCATGGTGCCTGTGCCTCGGGAGCATCCCAGCAACACCTAAACCCAAGGGATCCGAGCTCTGAACTCGCGGGTCAGCTCTCATGCATGTCAACTCCCAAGGAGCTCTGAACTAATGGGCCAGCTCCCGTGCACGTCAACTCACCAAGGATCACCAAAAACCTTGGTGCCTGTTTCTCCTCGCGAGACACACTTGAAGGAACCTATGAGCACGCATGAGTTATCTAGCTATGTACTGCTTGTGGGTGCGCCTATCTGTCCAAACGCAGGAAAGCAGGTTCAAGCAAGCCTCAGGCAGCCTCGAGAAGAAAATGCCTCGTCAGGGAACCAACACCCTCTCCAAGGCCAAAATGCCTCTCCAGGGAACCAACACCCTCTCCAAGGCAGAAAACGCCTCGCGAAGCTAAGTCCAAACACTTGGTTAAATTTCCCCTTCACTGGTTTTGTCCCTCGAACCTCTTTTCTCTCTCCTATGCCTCATGGGCTGCTTGCGCGTTAAAGGGGAACCCCAGGCATCGCGCCTCGCGGGATCTTACTTCTCGAGGCCTCACGCACCCCCCGGCCTTGTGGAGCCCTGACTCTCACATACCGAAGCGGCGGTGGTGTAGCGCTAAGAGAGGGTCCTAAGACGTAGAGCGAAAAAGACATGAAAGGGAAGACAAAAGCCTCTCGAGGGGCATACACCAAGCACATCTAATTAAAGCTTCAACAAGTCTTTACAAAAGTTTTACAAGCAAAATGCTAAGATAATTGGGCGCCCTGTGCACGTCCAGCTGCAGGAAGAAGCTCAGGCCTGTGCGCCCCCTGAGGTGCTCGCGCCGCCCGCGGTGCGCCCTTCCTCCTCCTCGGCGTCCTCCTCGCCGCCTTCATCGTATTTGAAGACCACGGCCTGGTCGAACCTCTTGGCGTACGCCTCCGCAGCCTCCTGCATCGCCGGCGTGCGGAAGCTGGGGTCGACGGGCCCTGTCACGGCCTCGAAGTCGATGGAGGGGTGGAGTCACTTGAGGTTGCAGAAGATGCGGCAGGTGGCGATGACGAGGAGGTCGCGGCTCTCCTCCACGACGTGTGCGTCAAACTCCTTCGCGATCCCCTCAAGCTTCCCGAGGAATTGCTCGAAGAAGAAGGTGTACGCGGCCTCTTCATCGCCCCCTCCTGCGACAGAGTCGGGGACCTCGATCCTCAGGTCGTCCTCCACGACGCGCACGCGCTGCACCAGGCTTTGGAGCATCTGTTGGCGTTGACGCATCGTGGCCCGGCCATGACTCGCGTTGCTCCGCGCCTCCTCCACAAGGTTCGCGACCGGCCCCACCTGCTGTTGGAGGTCGCTCAGGTCCTTCTCCAGGGCTGTGGCCTTGGTTTCGGCGCGAGCTTGGGCCTCCTGGGCATTCTGAAGGAGAGGGGCCATCTGCTGCACCTCCTTCTCGAGGCTATCGATGCGGTCCTGGAGCTCCTTGCGCTTGGTCGTGAAGCGCTCTTCCTGCTTCGCGAGTTTGTCCTTGTAGTCCTTGGAGAGGTCCTCCCGGGCGAGCTTGACCTTGGCGTCGGCCTCCTCCTGCGCCTTCTTCTGCTTCTCGGCGAGTTTGGCGTTGGCCTTGGCTTGGCGCTCGGTCCAGGTGGCTTCGTCCCTGGCCACCCGGCCCTCGCGAGCCTTCAGCTGCTCCTCGCGGATGGCCTGGTCTTTCTCGAGCACTTGGACCTGCTCCTCGCGCCGCCGCAGCTCTCCTTCGCGCTGCTTCAGCTCCGCCTCGCGCAGTGCCAGATGGCCCTCGCGAGCATCCAGCAGCTCGCGTTGCTCCTTCAAGCTGGCCCTTGTGCCTTCGGATTCAGCGGCAAAGTTCTGCTGCGCGGCCGCCAGCTCTTCGTGCCTGGAGGCAGTCTCCGCCTCGAGCGCCTCCCGGTCGGCGTCCAGCTGGTCCATGACCTCCTGCGCCTCCCGCTTGACGCTGTCGCGGGTCTCCTTGGCGAAGCGGAGTGCCTCTTGGCGCTCCGCCTGAGCCGCTGCGTCCTGGCGGCGGCAGAACTCCACCCTCTCGTGGAGGAGGGACCAGGCCTCGCCAAGCCTTGCTTGCTCCCCCGCTATGGCAAGTTCTTCTCTGACGAGCTGCCCCTCCAGCTCGCCGAGCGCCTGCAGGGCCTGGTTGAGAGCTGCCCGCGGCTCCCGCTGCACCAAGGTTCCCACACCACTTCTGGGTGCGAAGGCCTCGATCCTTGACGAGGTGCCCGAGGCCTCCTGCCTTGGGCTCACCGCCGCCCCTGGTGCGGCCTGGGGGCTTGTGGGGGCGCCTCCCCCGTTGCCCACTTCAAGAGCCCTTTGGGGGCTGGGCGTCCTCACGCTCCCAACTCCGGCGCCTGTGGGCTCTGGAGGCACCTCTGCCTCCTGCTCCTCAGGGGCGCTTCCTGCCCCTTCTGTGACGGCCGCGTCCGCCGCGGCCTCGGGCGCATCGGCCCCTCTTGAGGGAGCCTCCTCCTCCTCTGGGGGCGGCTCCATGATGATCTCCTCGTCCATCATCTCCTCCTCTGCCTCCTGCTGGACGGGGGGAGTGGCCGCCCCAGTTGGCGATGGCGGCGCTGCTTCTTCGACCGCCTCCTCCATGCAGTGCTCCACCGCGGGAGGAGTCACCGCCCGAGATGACGATGGCGCCGCCTCCACGGTCACCTCCTCCGCGCGAAGCTCCGCCACGGGAGGAACTGCCGCCCGAACGGGCGACGGCGCCGCTTCTTCCATCGCCACCTCCACGCGGTGCTCGCCCGCGGGAGGAATAGCCGCTTGTTGCGTTTTGTCAACCGCAGGCGTCTCCGCGGCGACGCTGGCGGTCTCTCCAATCTTGCGGAGCCGCCGCCTCTTCGGCTCCACAGGCTCTCTGAAAGGAGGGCAAGTTAAAGATCCTTCGAGGCGATTTTTCAGAAGAGAAGTAACAAAGAAAAAGGAGGGTTAAGGCTTACTCGTCAGGCATCACCCACACCCTCTTCTTCACCCTGGGCGGCTGGGTGTTGCTTGCTCCGGCCTCCTCTGGAGGCGCCCTTGCCTCCCCACGAGGAGCGATCCTCGCTGTCGCGGCGCTCCTGTCGTGGATTGCCTTGGAGCGGGGCTCACTGCGCCCTCCCCCGCCGCTGCTCGTCTCCTTCTCCTCCTCGACGCGCCTGGAGCGGGCGACGCGGAAGGCGTCCTCCTCGTCGCTGGAGGAGAGCACCTGGAGGTCCACATCGGCGGGAACGCTCCTTGAAGAGCTGGCGGAGCCTCTCGAGGGTTGGCGCCTCTCGGCGCCTCGTCCTCGCCAACGGGGTCGGCGCCCCTCGAGGCCTCGTCCTCGCCGGAGGGGTCCTCGCCTCTCGAGGCCTCTTCAGACTCTTCAGCCTCCTCCGGCTCCGGGGGCTCGTCCATGCACTCCGGCTCCGCCGCCCACGGGTTGGGGCGGGGCCCGCGGTGCCCTGCGGGCACGATTCCCCACTCGTCGAACGTCGGCATGCACTGGCGCTGCTCCACGATGCTCTCCTCGGCGAAGCTGATGAGCGGCCGAGCATCCTCGTCGGCAGGTTTGGGGATCGCTTTGGTCACAAAGAGGACCCCCATGACTTGGCGCAGCACCTCGGGCTCGAAGCCGTCTCGGCTCAGCCTCATCGCGTCCTCCTTGCCTTTGTAGCTCCACATCGGCTCGGAGTGCCACTGGAGAGGGGCGATCCGGCGCCTCATGAAGTCTCTGGCCACCGCATCGCGGATGCGCTGGATGCACACATACACCGCGTCAAGCTTCGGGCCGCTGAACTCTGCGCTCCCCCAGCGCGCCCACTTCGTCGGAGGCCCCTCGGGCACCTCCAGGAGAGGGTTTCTCCTCTTGGCGTCGACGAAGAGCCACCGGCTGCGGAAGCCATCCACCTTCTTCGTCACCATGGTGATGGCGTTCTCACCGCGCCAGGCGATGGGAATGTAGTTGTCGCTCCTGGCGGCGGCAATGCGAAAGGAGATGCAGCCGAGGTGCTCGCCGGGGGCGGAGCGCCGAAGGGAGTAGAAGCTGCGGAAGAGCGCCACTGAGGGACGGATGCCGATGTAGGCCTCGCAGAATTAGGCGAAGATGGAAAGAATAAGGATGGAGTTGGGGTGAAGATGAAGCAAATGGATATGATACACCTCCAGGATCGCTCGGAGAACGGCGGGACGAGGCCGGCGTAGAGAGTGTGGACGAAGACAGGGTAGAATCCCTCGGTGAGCCTGCTGCCGCGCGGCCTCATCTCGGTGGCGCCATGCTCGTTGGTGCTCGCCGCCACCAGATGGCGCACCTTTGGTATCGCCGCCGCGGTGACACGCGTCGGCGGCATCGCCTCCTCGAGGGCTGCACCGCGCGCCGCCGCCGCCGACGCGCCGGCCGACGTGCTGGCCTGCATCGCGGCCTTGCCCTTTGGGTCGGTGCTTGTCTTCATGGGCGCCATTGGTCGCCGGAGAAGGAGATGGAGGCTCTAGAGTAGGAGTGCTCCGGGAAGAAGAAGCTGTTTGGAGGAAGAGGGCGGCGGAGTTATGGGAGAAGTGAAAGGGTGCAGTCTGCGCGCCTAGGCTTTATTGACCGGCTCCCGGGTCGTGGCGGACCCCGCCACGTCGCCCGTTGATGCCGAGGAGATCGTGGTCGCGGGCGTAACCGTTGCGCCCCACGTGTCACGGCCCCGGCAGGCACCGTTGGGCCCTCGACGCTTCGCCTTCATCCATGGGCCTCGGCGTGCCCATCGCGGGCCCGGGGGCTACTGTCGGCATAGTGGAAACCAGGGTACCATGGGCCGGCCTGCCAGGGCCCATAAGATTCCTCTGAAGATTTTTGCTAAGGACCAGGCTCTCAGCCTGGAGAGGCTCTCCAAGCTTCTCGAGGCTCCCCAAGCTTGGTGACCCTCGGCAAGGGAAAACCCCCGGCAAGGGACCTCTCCTCAAGAAGGCGTCTCGGACGCCACCAATAATTCTGCTAAGGACCAAGCTGAGAGGCTTGGCGAGGCATCTTGCCTCGCGAGGCTTCCTTCCTCTCGAAGCCAACTCTGCCCCCGCGGCAGAATGCACATGGGCTCTGCGCTCTCTGCAGAGTCACGGGCGCGCCAAAGCGCGATGACGCCAGCACCACAGTTGCCGTTCTGGTGTATAAAGGAGTCAACAAAGCAGCACCAAGCAAAGCGGACAACGAGACCTGCCACTTTGGTGATAAGGGAACCGTCTGCAGCTACGCTCCAAGGGCGACGTCACCGTGGGGCACCTCCAGAGCTCCTGCAGCGCTGGCCCGCTGTCCTGGTTGGCCGGTGCCCCTTTTCAGCTTTGGTGACGCTGCTCCCCTGCCGTGGACCGCGTCCATGGGCTCTACCTTTATGGTGGACTATACCTTTATCGTGCACCGCACCTCCTCCTCCGTCGCCATGTGGTAACCCTTCCCGCCCAAATGTTTGGGCAGAAGAGGCCCAAGACGCCTATAAAAGGAGGGGGAGCACGCCCGTGCAAAGAGTTCGACACTTGATTGGCTCCTTCGGCACCAACCACCAGAGTTCTAGGGTTTAGCCATTGCAACCACCTCGAGCTCGACAAGCTCCCCCTGTACTGTGAACCTCTACAAGCAGTGCAATACACCGAAAGCAGGACGTAGGGGTTTTTACCTCCACAAGAGGGCCCTAAACCTGGGTAATACTGTGCGTTCATCTCTGCAGTGTTTCCCTCCAGCGAGCCCGATGAGCACCGTCGCCGTGGAATGTTGAGGGTTGTTTGACTCCGTGTTCAGCCCCTTGCTCGATTCCTTACCCCGTGAGACACGCCTAGTTCCTGGGCCTGTTCTCCGACAGTCACATCGAACTTTCACATATTATGTGCATCTGGAACTTACTCAATCTTGAAATCCAAATTTCTCAAACCAATTATATCTCTGAATCCTTGAATTAATCATATACTCTTATATGTTGTAGACTCACAAATCAATAGTGCAATACTTGTCACTTTGATATTTCCGATCATGCTTCCGCTGCGCTCCTGCTATTATGAGATCTTCATTCTAGTTTGTCTTTTATGACTTCAACCAAGTCTACCAATTTCTAAAATTATCTCATCTCAATATTCAATGACTCCTCACTTGAATATGTTCTTCTAACCAAGAACTTGGATCACATCAAATACAAAATATAGTTCTTATATGTTAGACCTATGAACAATTCATAGTTGACACTAACATATTATCCAACCACTAATATTGTACTGAGTCATTAACTCAAATGTTTCACCTCTTTGTCACAAGAAATCAACTTTATTTCTTGTTATATTTTGAACTCCTTCAAAACTTATTTAGGTTAAACATCTAGATATTTTAAATATTCATCAAACATATCTATCACCATAGATAAATCTATCTCCATAGATATTTGATGTTTTAACTAACTTCATAAGTTATTCTCTTTGGTTCCTGAATTATTTACAACATTCATGAAATCTCCATTTCAGTCAACCATATGTTGTAAACTCCCACTCAAATATATACATATACACATATTAAATTTGTGTAGCCAAATTTGTCTCCCACTCAGAAATATGTCATCCCTATATTTGATTAACAACTCACTAGCTTCCACTCAAACATATGTCTCCACATATTTCGATTATGGAACCTAGTTCACAATCTCACTTGAAATATGTCACCACACATCTCAATTAATTAGATCACACTCGTGCATTCCTTCACGACATTTTGGACTCCTCCAAAATTCTTAATTAACCTTTAATATCGAGAACTTTTATACGAAACACTAGTACTTTACTAGTAATTATCCACTTTGACTTCAAGCACTACTACACCATGTAGTTAACATTTACCGAACATGTTAAAGAGTTTAACCTCTTGCGCTTCTGTCATGTAAGTTTTATTTATTCCACACAAACCCTTTGATGAATAAATATGTGAAAACACCTTTTCAAAAAATCAAGTAACACTTACTTTGTGATTTAAAGTCAACATAGGATGACTCTTAGTCGTTTCGTAATTTTTAAAGTTTCTATTTCTTCTTTGTAGTTTCGTAGGTATGTCTTGTTTCTAAAACATGACAAGTGAATCACGAATATTATTTTGTAACTAGACAAAATTTCATATTCATAAATCCTACTTCTTTTGATAAGCTAGTTTCCAACATTTCAATGATCACCATCATTAAAATTTTATGTGTCAAGTTTTAACCAACATAGCACTTTTAAAATTGCCACCTAATACATAAACAAGTAAGGATATAGCTTCTCACTCTTATTCCAACAATTCTTTTATTCATGAAACCTTTCATGATAAAACCCACTAAAACACTTGGCACAATCAACAGTTGATTTGTCCCTTTTAGTCCTCCATTGTGGAATCTCTATGCATAATCAAATATGAATTACTACAAACTTTATTTGCAATGGTCTCTAATTATCCCATAACTAATGAAACCACTGTTTTCACATAACTCATATGCGAAAAGCAAATCACTAAATAGACCTTTATTTTAAGACAGAGTGTTTATCAAAATAAATCTAAATGCTATTAATAAACCTCATAGTAAAATTCCCATCCTTCTGTGACCACATCATATCAAATATAATGTGACTATAATATTTACGGGCGCATCAAAACACCTTTTGAATATGCTCTAAATATTATAATTTGTGATAACATTTTCAAAAGTCTTCATACTAAAACAATAACTCAAATATTTTATCTCTTTTGATCCAATCAAAATTGACTCAATTATCTTGTTAAACTTTATATCCTTTACTTCCAACATTTTAATTAGTCTCATCATAACATAAATACAACTATTTACTCTTTTATGATGAGGCACATAAAATAATGATGATGTCTCTTTTTTTTGCTGGAAAAATACAACCAACACTTGTGTATATTTTCAGCAACTCATGGCATTTTCGAAAAAATGGCATTTTTAGTCATATCACATAGTGATGTGCATCATGATGTTCATCATCATTGCAACACAACTAAAACAAGTATCATCATCAAAGCACTGGATATTTTAGTATGATTTATATTTAATAAATGTCTAATTACTTATCATTTTAAATCAAACAAAGGACAACAATCTCATAATCGAAATGTGATGACCAATAAGAGATTACTCATGAAAATAGAACAACCACTTGTCTTTAACATGAACAACCGTCTCACAAACGGAGACATACTAATTTAAAGATCACACTTAATTCGATTACAAAATTCATTCAAATCCTCTAATTTAAAAAGATAAATGTAAAGTAGAAGTGTTGCCAGCATCAACTCCTTGATAGCCTTTCATCTTGCGATATCCACTTAGTCCCTCCATGCACTTCTCAAACGGCAGGTCCTATTTTCATAAAACAGTATAATCATCAAATACTTAATTATTTGCCACAAGTGTAATTTGGACTTTAAACATCTATAACATGGTATATCAAAATATACCTTCTGTATTGACAACTTCTTCTGCTTTGGGTTCTACTTTGACATGGCGTAGTCGAGACAGAAACTCACAGAATTCGATCGAATCCTTTTCCATGACATACTCTCGGACAAATTTGTTGAAGCTGGGAGGAAGCGAACGCAACATCCCATCTATCGCCAAATCGCCAGTCATCTCGTAGTCCCAAACATACACCAGAGTATAGTAGATTTTACACATCTTCCTCAGGTGTTGTTCCAAGCAAGCGTTTCCTTCCATCTTGAGTGAAAGAAACTCATTCAGACAGTCGAACTTTGCAATTCTGACTTGTGCTATGAACCTCGCTTTTAGTTCATCAACAATATCCATTGCACTCAAGTTCTTGAATTATTTACTCAACTATGAATCCATTAAAGTGCACATCAACTACTGGACCATCAAGTAGGTTGACTTTTGTTCTTGCCATTCCATGTAGTCATCAAAATGTGCAGTGATATTTGGGTATTCCTCTAAAGGTTCATCCAGCACGTAGAGTATGCCATTGGTGTGTAGGACTTCTCTCAGATGCAGGTACCATTCGATAAAGTTTGACCCATCGAGACGCAACTCCTCAGCAACGAACATACTACCGTAGTCAGCCATGATCTACAAGGATATTGCAAAGACATCTTAGGACTTGTGTTTATGAGAATTTTAGTTCAAACTTAATTACTTAGAATTACTACTTGAACTCCCACTAAACTCAACATCTCTCTGGTTGTTTAGTGACACACGATCCAAATCCACTACACCACATCCGATCATCACGTGAGATGATATAGCTTCAATGGTGAACAACTCAGTGTTGATCATATCATTCATATGATTCGTGTTTAACCTTTCGGTTCTAGCGTTCCCGAGGCCATGTCTATACATGCTAGGCTCGTCAAGATAACCGTAGTATTTCTGCATGTGTAAACCGGCTTACACCCGTTGTATGTGAACGTAGAGTCTATCACACCCGATCATCACGTGGTGCTTCGAAACGATGAACTTTCGCAACGGTGCATACTGGGGGGAACACTTAATAATCTTGATATTAACGTGAGAGATCACCTTATCATGCTACCGTCGCGATCACATCAAAGCAAACAATAAGGTGCATAAAAGGATTAACATGACATGCAATATAGAAATTTTGATATGATATAGCCTTTTTTTCTTGTGCCTTTGATCTCCATCTCCAAAGCACCGGCATGATCTCCATCACCACCAGCATGGGGCGCATCCACCATGGTTGTCGTCACCAACTATTACAACTAATACTATGGCTACTTTAGCAATAAAGTACAGCAATTACATAGTGATCCAATGACTCGCAGGTCACATAAAATAATAGACAACCATATGGTTCCTGCCGGTTGCCGTACTCATCGACATGCAAGTCGTGAAACATTACAAACATGATCATTGCATACATTATCACAAATCACATATTGGCCATACCACATCACAAACCCTGCAAAAACAAGTTAGACGTCCTCTAATTTGTTTGTACAAATTTTACATGGCTTGGGTCAACTAGACAGAACCGTTCTAATCTACGTATAACCACAACGGTGATATGATAGTCGCTTATTTAAATATCCTTTTGAAAGGCATCCATTGAAAATTGCATCTCTCTAAAGCAAGAGAAATAGACACCCGCCAGCCACTTATGCAATACGAGTTGCATGTCAAGCGTGGAACCGGTCTCTTGTGCGTGGACGAGTAAAGTTGGTCCAGGCCGCTTCAATCTCAGAATACCGAAGAGATGCAAAGTGCACGTGAGAAGGTAGCAACATAAAATATCACCGCCCACAACTCCTTGTGTTCTAATCGCACCAACATCTATGAATAGATCTAGGCTCTAATACCACTGAAGGGGTCGTTGCATAGAAAACAAAAAATTCGTACGCCACATGCGGAAGAAACCCCAAGGATCTAGATCTACTAGATGCAAGTAGCGAGAAGAAGATCCGATCTCTTACCCTCGAAGAACGTTCCAAGCGTTTGTTCGGTGCAGGGGTTGGCTAGTCGATCCCCGCAACTAGACTCGTCTAGTGGCGAGGAGATGTATTATCCTCGTAGATCCAATCTGGTGAAGCGCCGCACGAGCAGCACCTCCGTCACGTCCACACGTATGGCTCTACGAAGACGTCCTCTCCTTGATCCCACAAGCGAGGAGGACGCGGTGCACGAGATCACAGCAGCACGACGGCGTGGTGCTGATGACGGTGTAGATCTCCACGAGCATGGCTACGCCTAGCCAAGCAAGAGGAAGAGGAGAGACGGTGCAGAAGCCCTCCGGGAGAGGTGGGGTGCGGCTATGGTGGAGGTGGCGCAGCCCACCTAGGGAGATGGGTGCGGCTAGGGCTTAGGGCAAGGCGGCGGCAGGGTGGTGCGGCTAGGGGCTTAGGGTGGCAGCTCTAGCTTGGCCGCACCCCCTCCCCTTGCCCCTTTAAATAGGAGGCCGGCTAGGGTTAGGCAGGGGATGGCCGGCCCCTTACTTGCCCCCCAAGTTGGAGTCCTTCTAGGACTCCTCCTTTGGGGCCTTTCCTAAAAAAGGAGGGCCGGCTCCTAGCTAGTCCAACTAGGACTAGGCCGGCCTCCACTTCCCTTGGCCGGTTCGGCCCACTTGGGCCCTAGGTGGTGCGGCTGGCCCAAGTGCCAGCTGCACCCCTTTGGTCCATGTGGGTCCATCTAGACCCTTCTAGAACATTCCGGAACTTTTCCGGTACCCTGCAAATACTTCTGGAACCTTTCCGAAACCTCCGGAAACAACTTTCTATATATGAATCTTATTCTCCGGACTCTTCCGGAACTCCTCGTGACGTCCGTGATCTCATCTGGAACTCTGAATCACCAATCGAACAAACCATCAACTATCTCAAATGCAAACCCTACGGGTTCGAGAATATGCAGACATGATCTAATCAATAATCAATAGAGGGACCGGGATGTCAATATTGACTCCCACACATTCAACAAAGTCTTTCATCGATTCAACCACGATGCCGGAGATCTTTTAATCTCGTATACGATTCCCTTTCTCTCACGGTATTTTACTTGCCCGAGATTTGATCGTCGATATCTCCATATCCAGTTCAATCTCATTACCCGGGAAGTTCTCTTTACTCGTCCATAATATACCATCATCATGATTACCACCTAATCACATGTTTGCAAACTTTAGATGTTATATTACCGAGAAGGCCTGGAGATATCTTCTCCGTCACATGGAGGGACAAATCCTACTCTTGATAAATATCACCCAACAACCTATCATCGGAGATACCTGAGAGCCACCTTTATAATCACCCAGTTACGAAGCGACGTTTGATGTCCTCAAAGTATTCCTCTGATAAACGGGAGTGACATAATCTCATGGTCTAAGGAAACTATACTTGGCATATACTAAAAGTGTTGGCAATGAAACTTTGTGACACGATCAATTGCAACTCTTTATTATTGGGTCTTGTCCATCATATCATTACTCCTAATGATATGTCTCCGTTATCAAGTGACTATAATAAGCCCATGGTTGGGAAACCTTTAACCATCTCTTGACTAACGAACCAGTCCATTAGAAGCTTACTAGGGACACATTGTTGTTTACAATCCACACATGTATTATGTTTCCTGCTAATACAATTATAGCATGGATAATAAACCATTATCATAAACTTCAATATGCTTAATAAACTATTTATTATTGCCTCTAGGGCATATTCCCAACACGCGCTGGATCTACCAAATGCCGTTACACTCCTGAAAGGCCAACGTAAGTCGATTTTTGTGTTGTAATTGTTTTTGTTGTTTTTTCATTTTCTAACCAAATGACATGCTTTATTTTTCAGTAGAAAACGAAAACCTGCTGCTCAGCCCCTTGTTGTTGAAGATTGCTGGCCAACGAAGAAGACAAGGGTTGGCGGATGTAGAAAAGAAGAAGTGTACAGATTTCGTTCAGTTGCGATGAAACAGTGCAAACTGAACATGTTCTGCAACCTGAACCTGTTCTGGATGTTGAGGTGCAACCTGAACCTGTTCTGGATGCTGAGGTGCAAACTGAACCTGTTCTGGATGCTGAGGTGCAACCTGAACCTGTTCTGGATGCTGAAGTGCAAACTGAACCTGTTCCCGAAGCTGAAGTGCAAACTGAACCTGTTCCCGAAGCTGAGGTCCAACCTGAACCTGTAAGAAGAAGAAGAAGTGTTGTGGGTATTCCTATTATGGAAGAAGCAAAGAGAATCAAGAGCATGATTGAACTTCTCGGCATAGAATATGTGGCACCCCTCTCTGACACATGTCGCTAGAGAGGCGGTCGCCCCGTGCGCCAGCCCAGGATATCTGGACGCACGTTACGACAATGCAACATAGCATAAATATCATTACACAATCAGGCCCAAGGGCTACAAATGGTTTACATGGCCATCAAGGCATGAAAAATTATCATGGCCAAGTATGGCACAAGACAGAGTTGAACTGGAAGCGGAAGACACGAGTACGGCAACGGCTTGGTGCGACTCCATTTCCACAGGCATCTGGCTGGGCTACTGATCCTAGCACGCTCTTGCTCCATCTCCTTGTTATGGTAGTAGATGAGTCCTCTCAATGTCTAGCCACATAAAAAGCCAGTCTGAGAACAATGATGTACTCACAAGAGAATAACCACAAGACATGAACGGTCAAGCAATCAGGCAACAGGTAACCAGCAATAATAATAATCTAAACAGGCAAGTATCTACTTACGACAGTCCAAAAGGATGACAGCATGGCATCACAGCAAAACATGGCATAAGCAAACAACGGGAGTACCACCAGTACAGAGTCCAACCCAGGTGTGGTTGGATCATGTACCGGAGATCACACAAAGAGCTTACCTGTGATGATTAACGGGTGTACCCATTGGTACCAAGTAACACAACAAATCATATCATCACAGCTAGGCTCACTGGCCTCTAGCCTCACAAGGCTAATCTCCTCTGTCACCACTTGCTAGGCCCACTGGCCTTATCACATTTCCTTATCTCAAGTAACGTTCCCTGCATCATCTTATTGTTTATTAAGTGAGGTCAAGTCGTTCATAATTCTTGCAAACAAATCTTAAGTTTAATCTCCGGACACCACAAAGACACACAGTGTGACCGACACTGAATTGTTGTTCCATATCCCAGGAACGAGGATAGCTTGCCAGGTTGAGACTCTCGAGAGTTTGCAGTTACCACTCATCTAAATGCACCTTACTTAGCTAAGGCAAGATACACTTACATAACCGTTCACGCTACCAGGACACTCCTTGTATAACTATCGACTTACAACTCGGGCTAAGTCTTATGACGAAGTGAATCCGGCACATCCCCAACGAATGAGCAACGCCTAGCTCCGGAACCTTTGCAAGACTAGCCCCGACCACAACTATGCAGTAACCGACTAGACTTGCCAAGAGGGTAGCATCCAAGGAGGCTTGATAGGTTACAGAGGTTAAGGCCCTCCCATTTGGGGCGACAGTGGTAGTGCGTTCAAGGGTTCAGATTAGTGGCACAATGGATAGACCTTATCGTTGTTTGGAGGGGGTGTTTCGTTTAATCAAGTTTCATCATTCACATGTCCAAGCAACAGAGGGTTAGTCCAACACAACAACCACAATAACATAATAATATATATCATCAAACGATAAAACATTAGCAACACAATATTTTAAGTAATAGATAGTTTGCATCGACCAGGTGACTATTCGGCCACCACTGATCGAGCAAACAAAGAAAAAATAAAGAAACGTCAACCGGATGACTGTGGCGGAGGTGCCTCCGGCCAGCGCCGTCTCGTTTGTCAAGAAAAGCAAATAAAACAATACAGTCAACCGGGCGACCGTGGCGGAGATGCCTTCGGCCGGTGCCAGCCTCAGGTTGAGTAAAAGAAAATAAAAAAATACAGTCAACCGGGCGACTGTGGCGGAGATGCCTCCGGCCGGTGCCATCCTCAGGTTGAGTAAATGAAAATAAAAAAATACAGTCAACCGGCCGACTGTGGTAGAGATGCCTCCGGCCGGTGCCAACCTCAGGTTGAGTAAAAGAAAATAAAACAATACAGTCAACCGGGCGACTGTGGCGGAGATGCCTCCGGCCGGTGCCAGCCTCAGGTTGAGTAAATGAAAATAAAACAATACAGTCAACCGGGCGACTGTGGCGGAGATGCCTCCGGCCGGTGCCAGCCTCAGGTTGAGTAAAAGAAAATAAA
This sequence comes from Puccinellia tenuiflora, assembly GCA_012064385.1. Classification (NCBI taxonomy): domain Eukaryota; kingdom Viridiplantae; phylum Streptophyta; class Magnoliopsida; order Poales; family Poaceae; genus Puccinellia; species Puccinellia tenuiflora. The sequence continues at coordinate 2,521,786 of QRDG01001050.1, forward strand.
ACAAAAGCAAAGTCACGATATCTCGTGACGCACAGTTCACAGGGGATCAGCAATCAAATACACACATGACATGGAAATGTGCAAACAACAGACATCACTTGAGTGTTCATAGCAAGTGGTTAGCTTGCCTTCGACGATCGACGCCATTGGGCTTGGAGGTCACGGACACGTCGCGGGATAGGGTCTTGATTCGCCGGTGCTGCGGAATACCTATACATGCATACGCGGGTGCTGAGCATACAAACATTTTACAAAAATGTAAAACCTATACCACTTGATAGAGCTTTTCAAACTAAGAATTCAAAAATTCGAATCACCTCAAACGGACCTACGGATCGAAAGATATGGCTCGGCAAAGTTTAACTATCTGCTGCCCACTCTGGAAAAAACAGAACGGGCTGAAACTGAACCGGGCCGGGCTGGTCGCACAGTTCGCCGAAAATCCGTCTTCGATTCAGGGAGGCGTAAAGCGCTGGAACGCGCTTCCACTTAACTAGACAGGTGGGCCGGGCTCGCGCGGGACCCACCGGTCGGTGACACCGTGGCGCCACGCTGGCTGCCAGCGGGTCGTCCTCATCCCACGTCGAGGGGGCGCGGACGAGCCCGATGCAGGCGAGCCCGACGCGGCACGGCCGGTCCGGCCGCCGGCCGCCGCCGGTCGCCATGGCTGGGGAGGGCCGCCCCGATGCACCGCCTCCAAAGGAACCAGCCACGGGCGAGGGGGAGCCTTGGGTGCGCCGCCATGGACGCGTGCCCGCGGGTCGCTGCCGGTGGTTCCCTGACGGAAACGGGGCTACGGGCCACCAAAACACGAACGGTGATGTCCAAGAGGTAGAGGGAATCAAGGGGAGCTCGTCCACGACTTTAATCGAAGGATGGCTCGGTGTGGCGCTCGCCGTGGTCTGGGGACCGACGACGACGTCCACGGCCGAAACGGAGCAGCGCTCCGCCATCCCGCAACTAAAGGGGCAGAGGGGCTCGAGGGGGAGGGAGAGTGAGGTGCTCGGGCACGAGGGAGCTTGGAGGTGGACTCTTATATAGGCCAGAGGGGAAGGAGAGGTGGGTGGTGGCCGGTGCGGCCATTAATGGTGCCGTGAGGTCACGACTCACGTACCCCGGCCACAGGGAGGGGATAGGGTCGATGCTTGTTCGAGCCAGGGGAGCAGGAGAGGTGCGGCCACGGCTCGGGTTCTGCGGACCCAAGGAATAGCGAGGGGAACCCGAGGAACAGGGAAGACCCGAGGTGGGTGGACGCCGGCCAGTGCGCGCCCTGGCACTCGGAGCGCGCCACGAGCAACATGGCCCTGCCACGAGGTCACGCGTGGGTGCAACGACCAACAAACCATACCACCGTGATCCCCGCAACAACACCTACTTAAGCAAGCAGGAATCACTCCAGAACTCAACGCTTTGCCATGTAAAATTCTCAGAAAACATTGTGCACAGAAGGTGCTCGATGAAAAGACAGGGGTCTTGCACCACTCAGAAAAACCCCCCAAAAATTACCACAGGGTTCTTTTGGTACTAGGAGAGTGTTCATAAAGTTTGAGCTCATATGGGTATTGGGAAATTGGGTTTTGACAAGGTGTCCAAAAATGGACATAATGGCATGGTTATGGCAAATTGATTTTTTTCACCCTTCACCTTGGGGTGATCTTCTGGATTTGTGTGTCTATGTATCTTGTGGACAATGTGGCCAAGTCTCATGAGCATTGAACTTGCCTAGGGTGGGATTTGCTGGAAGGCACCAAAATGGCAACCTTTCGGGTTTACAAAGGAAGTGGTAGCTAGATTGTTCAAATGGGTTTGGCTCCAAAAGATGGAGTGTAGGGAATGAAGAAATATTCGTCCCCAAAAATTATGAGAATTTTTGGATATGCTTAGTTTGACTTAATCATCCGCGGATCAAAAATGGCATTTCAGAGAATAATTCCCAACTTGGAAATACTGCATTGGAGTATGCAATATTTTTGCATGGGTTGTCTTTATAAGAGTAGGGGAGTCTCTGGTAATTTTTTTGTGGAATTCTCCAGCTGTGGAAATATGCTTTTCTTTAGTAGGTGGAGAAAAGGGTTTAAAAGGTTCGATAATTAGGGCTAGGGTTTTTGAGGGAAAACCTAAGCACCAAAATTACCACGGGTGTTGGAGGGGTTCGTGGATCACTGGGAAAAATTCATAAGGGAGCGAAACCAAAGTCAAATCAAAGACCATCTGGTTTAAATAAAACCATTTGAAAATAGAAAAAGTTTTTCAGGTGTGAGAAAACACCACTAAAGTTAGGGATGAATTTTTGGGGTGTTACAAACCTTCCCCCCTTAAAAAGAATCTCGTCCCGAGATTTGGAGACTAATAGAGATTCCCGGGGTTATACAGGATATTTCTTGTCTGGTTTAATATACCCCTATATTTTAAAATACTTTAAAACTTTTCTACACAATTCTGGAGTTTAACCCACAAAAGAATAAACACTCAGCAGGATATTTTACTAGAACAAATATTGTGACACCCCCGATCCGAAGACCGGGACATCTCATATATCAGTCCCAGGAGCACTGAATATATGGCAACTTGATAACAGAACATAACCACTTTATTCAAGGGGGTCGGAAACCGACGGTATTTTACAAGGGTCTCATTACAAGGCTGCGCCCTAGCGCACACAACAGTTTGTACATTATTTATTGAACATGGCTTCATCAGAGGGCGTCAGCGGGATGACGGAAGCGTGTGGTGATGAGGGCCTAACTCCACGGGGCTCTGCCTGGACACCGGATCTAGTTCTCGTACAAGGGGTACTCGGCGGCGGGGGTAGGAGGATCTGGCCACATGAAAAGCCAGGTGAGTACATGGAATGTACTCGCAAGACATCAATCCTCAATCAACCGTAACCAACGTTCCTATATGGCATGGCATGGGTGCAGGTGCGAGTCCAAGCTTAACGGTTGGACTTAACTTACCTACTTACCTGTGACGAAAACGTGGCTTGTGAGAACGAGTCTCATTTCCACACAACACTATCCCCAACACTTATGTTCTCAAGCTTGACCAACTCTGGTCCACTTCTGGGCTCAGCTTTGACCAACTATGGTCCACTTTTCAGCTCAACTTTGGCCAACTCTGGCCGTTTGGTGAATTTATTCTCCGTGTTCGACTGGACTGACTCAAGTGTGACTGGACCCAACACCGTTCCTTAAGTAGGAACAATACTAGATTCTAGATTTGACACTCTCGAGAGGTTGCAACTTTTATCCACACGTTGGGGTCTAAGCTTGTACCGCCGGTACCGAAGTACTACACCCATCATGGCGACAGCACAAACCTATTCCCCCGTAGCCGTCCGCTCTACCAAGACACTCCTTGTATAGCTACCGACTTACCACTCGGGCTAAGTCTTATGACGAAGTGAATCCGGCACGTCCCCAACTCATGAGCAACGCCTAGCTCCGGAACCTTCACAAGACTAGCCCCGACCACAACTATGCAGTAACCGACTAGACTTGCCAAGTGGGTAGCATCAAAAGAGGCTCGATAGGCTACTAAGCTACGGTCTGCCCATTTCAACGACGCATGGTTGTGCGGGTGTGTTTGGCGAGTGGCACTATAAGACTCAATCTAGTCGACGGAGGTGGTTATCTTTTTAGTCAATTTTACTCTCACCCACAAGACAGCAACAAATGTTAGTCCACAAGATAAACATGAGCATAAAATAACCACATAGCAGTTCAGTCAACCGGGCGAGGATGGAGATATCTCCAGCCAGTTGCAGCCACGGGTCGAGTAAGAAAATAACAAAATCAACCGGGCGAGGACGGAGATGTCTCCGGCCAGTTGCAGCCACGGGTTGAGTAAATAAATACGCACACCCCACTCTACGGAAAGTAGACGAGATTCAATCCACGCGGGCGGAGCCCGACATGTATTTAGTCGCCGGCCGGAACTCAACCCACACTTGATGGGTTTATCGTATTGCAGGAAAGTAAAGTTACTTGAAATAAAAGTACTGAAAGTAGGCGAGATTCAATCCACGTGGGCGGTGCCCGACATGTATTTAGTCGCCGGCCGGTAACTCAACCCACACTTGATGGGTTTATCGTATTGCCGGAAAGTAAAGTTACTTGAAATAAAAGTACTGAAAGTAGGCGAGATTCAATCCACGCGGGCGGTGCCCGACATGTATTTAGTCGCCGGCCGGAACTCAACTCACGGGTCATGAGTTTATCGTATTGCAGAAAGTAAAAGTAGCATTAGGTCACATGAAATAATCGGCATGAAATAAGATATGCGGGATGCAACTATCGCGCAAACAAGCAACAAACAAGTCAAATCAGGCATCGATGACTTGGGAACGGATGGTTGGGGGCTGATGGCTTGCCTTCAGGGATAGGTTCCACCTCCACTTCAAAGGTAGGGTTTGGATCTATCAAATAAATCGAAAAACATGGTTAAAACCCTCCGCACGGCATTTCAAGGTTCAGGGGCAAATGAACTTCAAATCTAGTGAAACCAGGGGCATTGGGTAGATCTTTTCAAAACCAAGCCACTGCAAAAAGATTCACATTTTTTTGAATTTTTTTGAGAGAGTTATAACTCTCCAAAGTTGACCCTAACAATCTGTTTTTCCCAAGCAGAAAAAAAACAGAAAAGAAAACCATTCGAAATTGATAGAAATCTGACGGGTGGGTCCCGCCCTTTTAAAATCCGAATCGGTACGCGCCGATAATAAGAACAGAGAGGGAGGGAGAGGTCGCCGACGCCGGCGTGCTCACCGTCGAGGGCAGGGCGGCGAACTAGGGCGTCTTAGGCTCCGGTGGGGGCTCCTACGGCTTGCTGGAGGGGTGGATTGGAGGGAGGGGCGAGGAGATCGTGTGGGGAGGGTCGGTGGAGGAGGAATTGGTCGGAGACCGTGGGGCGGAGGCGGGGTGGTCGCCGGTGATTGGGGGCTCCCCGGTTGCCAATCCGGGAGGGGGAGGGGTGGAGAGGGACGGTGGGTGGTGATGCTTCCTCGGAGCGGCCAGGGGGCTCCTTTTATAGCTTCCCACGGTGGGGGTCCGGTCGAGCTCCGCGGCGAGGTGTCACGGTATGGAGGCCGGGCCGGGGGCTTGACGACGGACGGCGCGTCGATGGGGTGGTGGCAGAGCGTCGTAGACGACGGGATTCTCGCGCCCGTGGATAAGCTCGGGGCGGCGTGGCATGCGGGTGCGGTGAGGGGTCCGGGCGGCCATGACGGGGCGGTGACACGGGGAGGGCGGTGCAGAGGAGACGACGGGCGGCGCAGTGACGGTGTGGCGGCAGTGCGGCGCTGTGCGGGTGCGGAACGACGGGATTCGCGGGGTGCTGTGGAGGGGTACTGTGAGGTGGAGGGGGGGTCCCGTGGTGGTGCTGTTCGAGCGGTGCGTCGCCTAGCGGACGGCGGTGCACGGGAGGGGAGGGGGCGCATGGACGGGCCGTGGTAGTCGAGCAGGAGGTGGGGGAGCTGGGGGACACGAGGGAAGGCGAGGGGGAGGTCACCGGCGGCGACCAAGAATGGGCGGCGCCGTCGGGCGCGTTCTGGCACATGCTCTGGCCATGCCATCATCGGCATCAGGATGATTCCCTCATCCTAGGGCCCTTTAAAAGAAACTAATCGTGTCACTGGGTGCAAAATTCAAAATCCTATGACTTTGTAGATGTGAACTTTGGCTGGTTTGCAACTTGAGCTATACTGAAATTTCATCAAACACTTCTGTCCAGAAAAAGAGGAGGTATTTTGGGCAACCAAAATAAAAGATAATTGGCCAGAAAAATTCATGGAGGTAGGTGTGTGTCCAGAGAATCTACCCTGTAATTTTTGTAATTTTTGAAAAAGATTCAATAGGGTTTCCAAAAATAACAAGTTTTGGGGCAGGAAGTAAAGTGGAGAAATTTTCCAAATTTCCTTAGCAAGGTAGGGAATATTTTTGCATAATTGGGTTACCCATAGGGTAGGGGTCCTCCCTGAATTTTTGGGGAATTTTTGAAGATAGTATTGGCATGCTTCCTTTGGAAGCTAGGGTTTAGGCCTTTTGTATTTGGGAAAAGATAAATCCCTAGATAATTTGGGGTTTTGGGAAAAGCAGGGAGAAGGGAGGTGCCAAGATTATCAGATCCAAATTTAAAATCCCAAATGTTGGTTTTGTCAAAGAAAATTTTATAGGACCAAAATTCGGGATGTGACAAACCTTCCCCCCTTAAAATGAATCTCGTCCCCGAGATTCGGATTGCTCATGGAACAGGTACGGGTATTCTGTCCTCAACAGGTCCTCTCGTTCCCAGGTAGCTTCCTCCTCGGTGTGTCCGCCCCACTGTACTTTATAAAACCTGGTGACCTTGTTGCGGGTACGGCGTTCTGACTCATCCAAAATCCTGACGGGGCTTTCCTCATAAGTCAGTTCAGGGCTTAATTCCAGGTCCAGATAATCTGCTTGCTTGGTTGGCGGTGATAGGCATTTCCTTAGCTGGGAGACGTGGAATACGTCATGAACTCCGGCTAGTTTCTCTGGCAATTCCAGCTGTTAGGCTACTGCTCCCCTTTTTGCTATTACCCGGAAGGGTCCAATGAACCTAGGGGCGAGTTTTCCTTTTACCTGAAACCTTTTTAGGCCCTTGAGAGGAGTGACCCGGAGGTAGGCATACTCGTCCACTTCGAAACTGATCTGTTGGTGTTTGCGGTCGTAATAACTCTTTTGTCGGGACTGGGCTGCTCTGAGTCGGTCTTGGATTAGGCGTACCTGCTTCTCGGCCTCTTGCAACGCGTCAGGCCCGAAGATTCGGTTGTCCCCGGTTTCGGACCAGTTGAGTGGGGTCCGGCACTTCCTTCCATACAGGGCCTCGAACGGGGACATCTTCAAACTACTCTGATGGCTATTGTTGTAGGAGAATTCTGCGTAAGGTAAGCTGTCTTCCCAACCGGCTCCATAGGAGAGTACACACGAGCGGAGCATATCCTCTAGGATTTGATTGACTCGTTCAGTTTGTCCATCTGTTTGGGGGTGGTAAGCCGTGCTAAAGGATAGTTTCGTCCCCATGGCATGGTGCAAGCTTGTCCAGAACTTGGAGGTGAATTGGGTACCTCTATCCGACACGATGGTCTTTGGCACACCGTGAAGCTTAACAATCTTGTTCACGTAAAGTTGAGCGAGCTGGTCGGATCGGTGAGTGGTCTTGACAGGGATAAAATGGGCCACTTTGGTGAGGCGATCGACAATGACCCATATGGAATCATTCCCCTTGCTGGATTTGGGAAGTCCGACGATGAAGTCCATGCATATATCGTCCCACTTCCACTCGGGTACCTTGAGAGGTTGGAGAAGTCCCGCTGGTTTCTGGTGTTCGGCCTTGACTATGTTGCAGGTGTTGCAGCAGGCGACATGGTACGCGATTTCCTTCTTCATGCCCGCCCACCAAAATATTTGCTTCAGATCTTGGTACATCTTGGTACTCCCGGGGTGAATGGAATAGGCGGACTCGTGGGCCTCCTTGAGAATCTTCTGTTTTAGCGCCATGTCATCGGGTACACAAAGGCGCTTCCCATAACGGAGTATGCCGTGGTCGTCCACTGAGAACTCCTTAGCCTTTCCCAAAGGGATCTTGGCCTTGATTTCTGCTATGCCGGGATCGTTGGCTTGTCCAAGTTTTACTTCTTCCTCAAGATCGGGCTTCACCTCCAAGGTGCTCAAGTAGGCCCGGTTTCCTACGCACAGGTTAAGTTTGGCGAACTCACTCTCCAGACTCGGGGGTAGAGAAGCGGATTTCCTGCTTAAAGCATCAGCTACCACGTTGGCCTTTCCGGGGTGGTAGTGTATCCCGAGATCATAATCCTTAATCAATTCCAACCACCTCCTCTGCCTTAGGTTGAGGTCGGGTTGGGTGAAGATATACTTCAAGCTTTTGTGGTCCGTGTAGATTTCACATCTTCGGCCGACCAGGTGGTGTCTCCATGTTTTCAGGGCATGGACGACAGCTGCTAATTCCAAGTCATGGGTGGGGTAGTTTGACTCGTGGGTCTTGAGTTGCTTAGACGTGTAAGCTATAACCTTCCCCTCCTGCATGAGCACGGCTCCTAGTCCGTTCCTGGAGGCGTCACAGTAAACGGTGAAGTCCTTGGTGTCGTCTGGTAACACGAGTATCGGGGCTGTGGTCAACCGGGTTTTTAGCTTCTCGAAGCTCGACTGGCATTCCTCGGTCCAGAGGTACTTCCGGTTCTTCTTCAATAAGTCGGTCATGGGTTTAGCTATCTTTGAGAAATTCTCGATGAACCTCCGATAGTATCCTGCCAGTCCCAAGAAGCTTCTAATTTCAGACGCATTGGTGGGGGTCCTCCATTCCAACACGTCGGTAATCTTGCTAGGATTCACTGCTACGCCGGCTCCTGACAGTACGTGTCCCAAGAATTCAACTTCCTTCAACCAGAACTGACATTTGCTGAACTTGGCGTAGAGTTGTTGGTCTCGCAGACGCTGGAGGACCAGCCTAAGATGTTGGCCGTGTTCCTCCTCGTTTTTGGAGTAGATGAGAATGTCGTCGATGAATACCACGACGAATTTGTCAAGATATTCCATAAATATTTTATTCATCATGCCCATGAAGTAGGCGGGGGCATTGGTTAGGCCAAATGACATGACCGTACACTCATAAAGCCCGTACCTGGTGGTAAAGGCGGTCTTGGGTATATCACTCTCTCGAATCTTTAGTTGGTAATATCCCGTGCGAAGATCAATTTTCGAGAAAACCCGTGCCCCACGAAGTTGTTCAAACAAATCATTAATCCGGGGCAGGGGGTACTTGTTCTTGATAGTGACCTGGTTGAGGGCTCGATAGTCGATGCACAATCTGAGCATACCATCACTCTTCTTAGCAAAGAGGACGGGAGAGCCCCAAGGGGAGACACTGGGGCGGATAAACTTCTTCTCAATTAGTTCATCCAGTTGCCTTTTTAGCTCCACTAACTCAGGACTTGTCATCCGATAATGCTTCTTGAAGATGGGATTAGTCCCAGGGACTACTTCAATGGCAAACTCTACGTCTCGGTCGGGAGGCATTCCTGGCAACTCATCGGGGAACACATCGGGGTATTCGCTGACCACATAGATTTCACCTATTTCCGGCGCTTGGATTGAGAACACCCTGGCCTTCACTTGGGGTGGCTTATTTGGCAAGTACGTGGTGCGGATGCCTTCTGGGTTGGTAAGGGTGACTGACCTGGAAGCACAGTCAATCTGGGCTGCATGCTGCGCTAGCCAATCCATCCCGAGGATGGCGTCCAGGCCGGGGGTGTCAAGGGTGTTGAGCTGAGCGGGAAATTCCACTTGGTTGATGTTGATGGTCAACTGCTGGCAACCCGTGTTGGTCTTCATCTTGGAGGCGGGGGTTTGTATCACCAAAAGATGGTCCAGGGGAAAAACGGGAAAACGGTGTTTGGCAACAAAATCCTTGGAGATGAAAGAGTGGGAAGCTCCAGAGTCGAATAAAATTAGCGCGGGTTTAGTGTTGATAGTACACATACCGAGCACCACTTCTGAAGCCTCGTATGCCTCCTCGGCGGTCATGTGATGAACTCGGGCAACCTGAGGTGGTTTGGTGGCGCCGACGGTGGTTTCGTTGGGGGTGCGGTGGTTGTTGGCGCCATTGCTGTTGTGAGTCAGGGGGCAGTCGGCGATGTAATGCCCAGTCTTTCCACACTTGAAGCATGAGTTGTCCCTCTTGCAGTCGTCCACCAGGGGGCGCTTGTGGTAGAATTTAGTCCGGTTGTATCCCTCCCGCTTGGGAGGGTTCCACGTATTCGGACGGGCTGGGGTTTGCGGATTTGGGGGCCAGGTGCGTGGCCTAGAGTGGGTCCCTTCCGGTTGATGCTTGCGAGGTTCGAACTTCCTCTTGTGGGAATCGTAAATGGTGCGATGCTCCCTTTCGGAGATCAGGGCGGTGTTGACCAAGGCTTGAAAATCTGGAAACTGCAGGACACTGAGCTGGGTCTTGATGGCTTGATGCATTCCATGGAGGAACCTGTCCTTCTTCTTCTCGTCTGTGTTGACATCATCGGGGGCATATCGGGCAAGATCATTGAACTTGGCTAGGTACTCGCTTATGGTTGAGTTGCCTTGAGTGAGTGCTAAAAGTTCCTGCTGCTTCATTTTCATAAGGCTCGAGGGTATGTAGGTCTTGCGGAAAATCTCCCGGAATTCGGCCCAAGTGATGGCTGCTTCATCTTCTCTCATAATAAACCGGCTGTCCCACCATACATCGGCTGGTCCTTCGAGATAGTGAGTGACGAAGGGTACCTTGTCCTGCTCGTCAACACGAGCAATCTCTAACTTCTTCTCCATAGTACGGAGCCAATCATCAGCTTCGAGTGGGTTGGTGGCCTGAGAGAACTTAGGTGGCTGAGTGCGCTGGAAGTCCTGGAGCTTGGAGCGAGAGGGGCGGGAAGTGTTTTGTGCTTGCATGTAGCTCCCAAACTCCCTTATGATTTGAGTCATGTTCTGCTGGTGACGCTCATCCATCATTATCAAAAGCTGGCTTGGAGTTGGTTCTTGGGGAGGAGCTGTCGGCGGTGGAGGCATTGGGTCCACGCCGGCTTGTCGGGCTGAGCGGCGGATTGGAGTCCCTCGGCTGCCTCTTGTACCTGTGCAGGGCCTCATCCTGAAGGGGGGGGGGGCGTACCATGAGCATCCACATGGGGAGGAAGAAGTGCAACATCCCATAAAATCCGATCAAGAGCAAGAGATAAAACAAGGGCATCGTTACACAGTGGAGAGTTGGGTTACATGGCATACATTACATGCTAATACAGGATACAAGCCGTAACCGCCCTTTATTCTAGCACGCGTTGGATGACGCGGTCCTCCACTAAGATGCATAACTAAGATACACGCGCTTACGCTCCTCGGCTAGCGCCTAAAACTCCATCTCGAGGGGAGTGGCTGGTGCGATGATGTCGAGGCTGTCATCGCTCTCTTCCTTGATGTCGGCGTTGGTCGAAGAAGGCGCCCCGGGGGTGTACGTGGGAGTCGGCGGGGCGGCGGTGGTGCGGCGGCGCTGAGTGGAGGGTGTGGGTGGAAGCTCGGTGGAGGTGCGAGGCCTGGAGCGAGGAGCGGAGGTGGAACTACGGAACGGGGCGGCTCGGGCAGGTGCGACAACGAGCCTCGCCCTAAGCTGATCAAGAGTACTACGGGGGTGAGGAATGGGGCGAGGGGGAACAACTCCCGGCGCCCTAGCAGCTTCGGCGGCAGTGAGGTTGGCACGGAGAACAGACATCTGGAAAAGGGTGTCCTGCAGGTACTGGTGGAGGTGGGACGTGTACCGGAGAAGTGAGGTGAGTGCGGGGGTGGTGCCTCCGGGGTTGGGGAAGAGAACATCCCCGTTGCTCAGGTCTAACCTCGGGAAGTAGACGTAGCAGGTGCACACCTTCATGACGGGGTCATGGGTGCGAAGGAAGACGAGGGCGTCCCCGGAGACCTCCTGAAGGGCGCGGGTCACCTGGTTGGTGATGCCGGAGGAGAGGACGTAGGACGGTCCATCTTCATCTGGCCTGGCTTCTAGGTAGACCGTGGCGGTGAACTCGGTGCGAGGACCGTGAGAGCGGGAGTAGAACACACGGAATTTCGGAGGTGGCGCGGATGGGTAGAGATGGCCCCAAGTCTCACGGAGGTACTTGACCATACCAAGCTCGTGCACTGCGGTGGTCTCTACGAGGAGTTCGAACGTCATCTGTACCATAGATAAGAGGGTGAGTGACAAGGTCAAATAAACACAAAACAGGTAAAGAAACAATTGGAAACAACAAGGCAATGTTCGTTGTCTAGGGTTTTCGCTCAGAACTAGGGTATCCTATGGGCAGTTAGGCTCTGATACCAAGCTCTGTGACACCCCGATCCGAAGACCGAGACATCTCATATATCAGTCCCAGGAGCACTGAATATATGGCAACTTGATAACAGAACATAACCACTTTATTCAAGGGGGTCGGAAACCGACGGTATTTTACAAGGGTCTCATTACAAGGCTGCGCCCTAGCGCACACAACAGTTTGTACATTATTTATTGAACATGGCTTCATCAGAGGGCGTCAGCGGGGTGACGGAAGCGTGTGGTGACGAGGGCCTAACTCCACGGGGCTCTGCCTGGACACCGGATCTAGTTCTCGTACAAGGGGTACTCGGCGACGGGGGTAGGAGGATCTGGCCACATGAAAAGCCAGGTGAGTACATGGAATGTACTCGCAAGACATCAATCCTCAATCAACTGTAACCAACGTTCCTATATGGCATGGCATGGGTGCAGGTGCGAGTCCAAGCTTAACGGTTGGACTTAACTTACCTACTTACCTGTGACGAAAACGTGGCTTGTGAGAACGAGTCTCATTTCCACACAACACTATCCACAACACTTATGTTCTCAAGCTTGACCAACTCTGGTCCACTTCTGGGCTTAGCTTTGACCAACTATGGTCCTCTTTTCAGCTCAACTTTGGCCAACTCTGGCCGTTTGGTGAATTTATTCTCCGTGTTCGACTGGACTGACTCAAGTGTGACTGGACCCAACACCGTTCCTTAAGTAGGAACAATACTAGATTCTAGATTTGACACTCTCGAGAGGTTGCAACTTTTATCCACACGTTGGGGTCTAAGCTTGTACCGCCGGTACCGAAGTACTACACCCATCATGGCGACAGCACAAACCTATTCCCCCGTAGCCGTCCGCTCTACCAAGACACTCCTTGTATAGCTACCGACTTACCACTCGGGCTAAGTCTTATGACGAAGTGAATCCGGCACGTCCCCAACTCATGAGCAACGCCTAGCTCCGGAACCTTCACAAGACTAGCCCCGACCACAACTATGCAGTAACCGACTAGACTTGCCAAGTGGGTAGCATCAAAAGAGGCTCGATAGGCTACTAAGCTACGGTCTGCCCATTTCAACGACGCATGGTTGTGCGGGTGTGTTTGGCGAGTGGCACTATAAGACTCAATCTAGTCGACGGAGGTGGTTATCTTTTTAGTCAATTTTACTCTCACCCACAAGACAGCAACAAATGTTAGTCCACAAGATAAACATGAGCATAAAATAACCACATAGCAGCTCAGTAAGGTCAACCGGGCGAGGATGGAGATATCTCCAGCCAGTTGCAGCCACGGGTCGAGTAAGAAAATAACAAAATCAACCGGGCGAGGACGGAGATGTCTCCGGCCAGTTGCAGCCACGGGTTGAGTAAATAAATACACACACCCCACTCTACGGAAAGTAGACGAGATTCAATCCACGTGGGCGGAGCCCGACATGTATTTAGTCGCCGGCCGGAACTCAACCCACACTTGATGGGTTTATCGTATTGCAGGAAAGTAAAGTTACTTGAAATAAAAGTACGGAAAGTAGGCGAGATTCAATCCACGCGGGCGGTGCCCGACATGTATTTAGTCGCCGGCCGGAACTCAACCCACACTTGATGGGTTTATCGTATTGCAGGAAAGTAAAGTTACTTGAAATAAAAGTACGGAAAGTAGGCGAGATTCAATCCACGCGGGCGGTGCCCGACATGTATTTAGTCGCCGGCCGGAACTCAACTCACGGGTCATGAGTTTATCGTATTGCAGAAAGTAAAAGTAGCATTAGGTCACATGAAATAATAGGCATGAAATAAGATATGCGGGATGCAACTATCGCGCAAACAAGCAACAAACAAGTCAAATCAGGCATCGATGACTTGGGAACGGATGGTTGGGGGCTGATGGCTTGCCTTCAGGGATAGGTTCCACCTCCACTTCAAAGGTAGGGTTTGGATCTATCAAATAAATCGAAAAAACATGGTTAAAACCCTCCGCACGGCATTTCAAGGTTCAGGGGCAAATGAACTTCAAATCTAGTGAAACCAGGGGCATTGGGTAGATCTTTTCAAAACCAAGCCACTGCAAAAAGATTCACATTTTTTTGAATTTTTTGAGAGAGTTATAACTCTCCAAAGTGGACCCTAACAATCTGTTTTTCCCAAGCAGAAAAAAAGAAAAGAAAACCATTCGAAATTGATAGAAATCTGACGGGTGGGTCCCGCCCTTTTAAAACCCGAATCGGTACGCGTCGATAATAAGAACAGAGAGGGAGGGAGAGGTCGCCGACGCCGGCGTGCTCACCGTCGAGGGCAGGGCGGCGAACTAGGGCGTCCTAGGCTCCGGTGGGGGTGTCTACGGCGTTCTGGAGGGGTGGATTGGAGGGAGGGGCGAGGAGATCGTGTGGGGAGGGTCGGTGGAGGAGGAATTGGTCGGAGACCGTGGGGCGGAGGCGGGGTGGTCGCCGGTGATTGGGGGCTCCCCGGTTGCCAATCCGGGAGGGGGAGGGGTGGAGAGGGACGGTGGGTGGTGATGCTTCCTCGGAGCGGCCAGGGGGCTCCTTTTATAGCTTCCCACGGTGGGGGTCCGGTCGAGCTCCGCGGCGAGGTGTCACGGTATGGAGGCCGGGCCGGGGGCTTGACGACGGATAGCGCGTCGATGGGGTGGTGGCAGAGCGTCGTAGACGACGGGATTCTCGCGCCCGTGGATAAGCTCGGGGCGGCGTGGCATGCGGGTGCGGTGAGGGGTCCGGGCGGCCATGACGGGGCGGTGACACGGGGAGGGCGGTGCAGAGGAGACGACGGGCGGCGCAGTGACGGTGTGGCGGCAGTGCGGCGCTGTGCGGGTGCGGAACGACGGGACTCGCGGGGTGCTGTGGGGGGTACTGTGAGGTGGAGGGGGGGGTCCCGTGGTGGTGCCGTTCGAGCGGTGCGTCGCCTAGCGGACGGCGGTGCACGGGAGGGGAGGGGGCGCATGGACGGGCCGTGGTAGTCGAGCAGGAGGTGGGGGAGCTGGGGGACACGAGGGAAGGTGAGGGGGAGGTCACCGGCGGCGACCAAGAATGGGCGGCGCCGTCGGGCGCGTTCTGGCGCATGCCCTGGCCATGCCACCATCGGCATCAGGACGATACCCTCATCCTAGGGCCCTTTAAAAGAAACTAATCGTGTCACTGGGTGCAAAATTCAAAATCCTATGACTTTGTAGATGTGAACTTTGGCTGGTTTGCAACTTGAGCTATACTGAAATTTCATCAAACACTTCTGTCCAGAAAAAGAGGAGTTATTTTGGGCAACCAAAATAAAAGATAATTGGCCAGAAAAATTCATGGAGGTAGGTATGGGTCCAGAGAATCTACCCTGTAATTTTTGCAAATTTTGAAAAAGATTCAATAGGGTTTCCAAAAATAACAAGTTTGGGGCAGAAAGTAAAGTGGAGAAATTTTCCAAAATTTCCTTAGCAAGGTAGGGAATATTTTTGCATAATTGGGTTAACCATAGGGTAGGGGTCCTTCCTGAATTTTTGGAGAATTTTTTAAGATAGTATTGACATGCTTCCTTTGGAAGCTAGGGTTTAGCCCTTTGGTATTTGGGAAAAGATAAATCCCTAGATAATTTGGGGTTTTGGGAAAAGCAGGGAGAAGGGAGTTGCCAAGATCATCAGATCCAAATTTAAAATCCCAAATGTTGGTTTTGTCAAAGAAAATTTTATAGGACCAAAATTCGGGATGTGACAAGGATTGGGACACTTTCACACTCTTGTTCCTTTGTCTTGTCCTCTCGCATTGAAGAGGATTGGGACACTTTTACATTCTTGTTTTGTTACATTAAACCTCCATCCATTAAGTCAACCATCTTGTTCTTTAAACTTGTTTAGTGCATAATCAATTAAAACTTCTGACACTTTAGTTGTAGGGAATAGATAACTTTTCCTTCTTGCTCCTGCGGATCGATACCCTACTTCCACATTGAGAGGTGCTACAGTGATCCCTTGCTCTTGGGGGTTATCAGGTGGCTATTAGCGATCGCCCTCGCCGTGTTTGCCTCCTCGTGCGCCGCCCGCTCGGCTTCGCGGAAGGGGCGGGCGTACTCATCCTCGACGAGTTTCTGGAGTGACATCTCCAAGGCGCGCACCTCCGCCGCGTCGTTCGCGGCCATGGCGAACTCCCGGAATTGGCGGCGCCCCTCCTCCTGGCAGGCCATGACGAAGGACAAGAACGCCGCGTGCTGGTCCGGGCAGATGGGTGGATTGTGCATCTGCTCGCGCGCCACCACATCATCCGGCACCGGCACAGGCACCTCCTGATGCATCTAAAATGCATACATGAACTTTGCACTATAATAGTTATATTCCATTCATATTTGCATCATATAAGGGGTATATTACTGTTATTTAATGATTTTTGGTAATTAATAATGATTTCTCTTTTTTATGGAATTAATCCTGCGCAGGCAGAAAACCCCTATTTCTTTCTTTATTTGTTTCAGGACCTTAACGACGTCATAATGAGCTATAAATTTACGGAGGTCATTATTTTGGAAGGAGGAAGACCTAGTAGCGAAAGAAGTCAACGAACGGAGGCAGGAGGACCAAAATAGGGGGTCCCACGTGGCTACAGTACCAGGCCGCGTGGGCCCACCTATTTCAGCCCTCGTGGCCCCATTTGCATCGATCCTTCGCCCAGAAGCATCCTCGTGACCTAAAAATGCCTATATAAGAGGTCCCCCGACGTTTTTCCAGAGGAGAGCCGCCACAGAAGAGAAACCAGAAACAGAGATCAGGAGGCTGAAGATCGGAGGGGGGAAACTCCGGCGGAGCCCTGCCGGAGAGGTCTCCTTCTTCTCCATCGACATCTCCACCGTCTCCATGATGAAGAGGGAGTAGTCCACCTCTGGACTATGGGTTTGTGGCAGTAGCATATGTATCTCTCTCTCTTGAGCTTCACTAATTAGCACCGTATGAGCTGCTGAACATGATTACGGTCACCGTTGTATTACCATTGTGGTGGATCTTTCTATGAGTTAATATATGTTGAGATTGCAATGTTTATTTCAGTTATGAAAGTAGATGCATATTATGTACCCCGTTCTTATATCCTTGTTATGATCAAGCATGTTTATGAGAGCATGTGTGGGGGAACGTGTGCATTAGTTGGAGTAACGGGGGTGGTGAAGTGATAAGCTGACAACTTGAATATCATGATCCATTGGGTGTTTACCTTACTTTGTTGCCTCACTAGGGATAAACCAAAATACCATGTTGTAAGGTAGGAGGAGTGACATGCCTCTACCTAAGACTAGATCCATCATGTGTTTATTTTAACTTCATGTCATGAATCTTAAAGCTATACTCTGATGTTATCTTAATTACTAAGTTGCATGATTTAGTTCACATCTTGGTGGAGTATAAGTGAGACTAATAATCAAAAGGTCTCTATGTTAGGACGTGATGCCCATATAATTAGTAACATGTTTAAACTTGTTTGCAATCTCATATGTTAAATCTATGTCTACTTGTTTGCCACACTATATTAAAGAGAGAGTGCATGTGTGAAACCATGAACCCCGGTCCATTTTTAATCATAAGAAACACTTTTCCAACCACTTTTAAGCATCTTTTACATTCAGCCATTTTAAAATCAGAAAATACAAAAACACTTTTATTCATTGCATTCACATATAAAAACCCCAAAAATACCATCAATCATCATTACTACCATCCTTGCATATTTATTCACCACCATTGCATATTTATTTATTGTTTTGCATTCATTATTATCTTAATATCATTTTCACACCTTGTGCTTGACAACCACTTGGTGAGGTTGAGGGTACAAAACAATTTACTTGTTTGCAGGAAATCTGGAGAAGGACAAGGAGATAAAACCCACACTACTGATTCCCCGAGAGTTCGATATTAAACCCTCGAGTCACCTTCTTGGGGAAAAATTTCCACTACTACATACTCTACACTTGGAGGCTCAACCTATCCCTTATATTTTTTATTTTCCTTTCAGGGTATCAAGAGTGCTTGTTGGCGAAGTTGAGGAAGATATCAATTCCGTCATCACCTCCCCCTCCTCCTCCCCCTCCTCCTCCTCCTCCTCCTCCGCCACCTCCTCCTCCTCCTCCTCCGTCTCCTCCTCCTCGTCCACCTCCTCCTCATCCACCTCCTCCTCCTCCTCCAGCTCCTCCTCCCACTCAAAGTCGAGGGCCTCGTCGTCCTCTGCCGGCGACAGCGGAGGAGGAGGAGGAGGAGGAGGCGGAGGAGGGTTCACCCCCCTCCAGAGGGTAACGGCGGCACGCGGTTTGGGTGAGGGTGACCCATGCGGTCTGTAGCTTGCGCATCATGGTGGTGGCGGTCTGTATCTACGGCGAGGTGAGAAGCACGGTGAGAAGCGGGGGACGGCGATGTTCTTTTTATAGCGCCGGGAAGGGATGGGAAGCGGCGGGAAATGATGGGCGCGAAGCGGCGGGAATGGATGGCGGGAAACGGTGGCGCGCGCAGGAAGGGACGGTTGGCCGGTGAGGCGATGTGCTGGTTTAATGCCGGCGGCACGTCTCCGCCACGTCGGCTGTAGCGCTGCTTCTGCCCCGTGATTAAACCCTCGAAGGGGCGGGTGTGTGAGGATTACAGGCGGGGCTATCCTGTCAGTGGAGATGCCCGGACAGTGTCCGGCACTGCGAAGGCAGCCCCCAACTTTGGAGGCCCTATTGGCGGTGCCGGACAGGTTTCGGGCTGGACGAGGCCTTTGCGACCCCCCGGTGTGGCCTGTTTTTCTGTCCGGGCCCTAAAGGAGCTTTAGGGGCCCTATTGCGACCCCCCGGTGGAGATACTCTAAGTATACCATTTTGAGCTTCACAATTAGTTCCTTCAGCTTGCTGGAGCATTGGAGAATGCCACGAAGTGGGTACAAGTCAGCAGCCATGCACCAATCACCCAGCACCAGGTTTGTGAGGTTGCTGAGCACTGCACATGTTTGCAAACCTGTCTCTAATGCGACCTTCAAATTCAATGGAGCAAGTTGGATAGTTGATGGTATGGTATTTTTCATGCTAGCTTGTTAAAATAATACAAACTATGCAAACAAGTACATTCGCCTAAGCTTGTACTGATATAGGAAACAACCCATTTGTACCTCGTACAACGGTGCATGCAACTCCAAGGTTGTGGCATGTACAAGGCCGGCAAGTAAACGATGACCATACACTATCGCTGGGTCGACATCATAATGGAACTCCTCGGAACTTAGAATGATTGAAGCTGTTATTAGTGAAGACAAATCCCTGGTTACTATAGCACCATTACATGTTGGCTCAAGGATAGAGAGATGTGTAAGGTTCCTAGCACAAATCAGGAGACCATGGATGTTATAGCACCGAATCATATGAAGAAACTTGAGTGACCTCGATGAGATCTCCTTCACGTCACACAAAATGCAATGCTCCAGCTCTAAATGTTCAAGCACATGGCATTGATAGTTCAGCGCCTTAAAGAACCCATGCCTCAAAAACAGAGATTGGAGCCTGATTATTTTGAGGTGCTGAGAAGGAAACATTGCTGTGCTATCCAAAATGGGACAGTGGTCCACTCCAGAAACATGGAGGATACGAACTTTGTGCTTGATGGCATGATGAACCCACACAGAACTCTTCCTACTACCATCACCGGAGAGTACGAAGATCCGGGCCTCATCCAAGCAAACAGCGCCATCACGCAAGAGCAGCAAGTGATCCCCAAAATTCTTTAGCTTCTCGTCATCCACACCCAACCACACCCAACGGCTTGTTTTCATCTTTGAAGTCTTGGTGATCGATATAAATGAATGGCATAGAGGCCCAGAGATCGCGCCACCTCGGTGAGAGAAGACTTGTGCGCACAGCCTCCGGCATAGGCAAGAAGGACATCACGTGGTGGAGCAGCTCATTGCAGAGGCTGCTGAGCCTGTCGACACCATTGTTGTTTCCTCGGGCACTCTTGGAAGCACTGGGAATGGACATTGGTGCCGACATTTAATCAACCAGAACGGCTGCCTGAATCCAGGATGGCAAATCATAAACAAGCAAAACGTCAGATGAGACAAATCATAAACATATAGTGTTAAAGTCTTAGAAGCACAAAATGAGATTAGGCATTTTCATACATGAGAACTGAGAAGGAGGCAGGGGAGAGCCATTTGGATGTGCGAACAGGAAATTTTGCTATGTGATTATGTTGTCTGCTTGGAAAACCTGAATATTTCAGTCTGAACTACAACACTTAAACATAAGCTCAACAGTTGCAGCAAAAAATGTGCTAGATGCAGACTTGCAGAGCATGGTAATCAAAGAGAGTACGGGTCACACTTCATCTGGCCACAAAAACGAAAATACGGTGATCATTAAGTGCCTCTTCCAAAACATCTGTAAAATAAGTAACCAGATCATGTACTCGCTCAAGTATTTACTAATCTATTACACAGAAATTCTGCATATCCAATTGCAGATTGGCGGTAGCCAAATCGAAATCGAAATCTAATAAAAAAATATTCAGGGTTACAAAACGCACAACTGAACTAGGCACATATCTATCCTCCAATATGCGGACGACACAATTCTATTTATGGAACATGACTTGGAAAAGGCTATGAACATGAACTTGATTTTATCAGCGTTCGAGCGGTTATCTGGGTTAAAAATTAATTTCCATAAGAGTGAGTTGTTTTGTTTTGGCGAAGCCCAGGATTATGCGACTCAATATGCGGAATTATTTGGCAGTGAACAAGGTCAGTTTCCGATTAGTTACCTTGGTATACCTATTCATTATAGGAGACTGACTAATCCTGAATGGAAGCATGTTGAGGAGCGGTTCGAAGCGAGATTGGCCAGTTGGAGAGGCAAATTGCTATCCTTAGGTGGGAGATTGATACTCATAAATTCAGTACTTAGCAATATGGTGATGTATATGATATCTTTTTTCCAGTTGCCTAAAGGGGTATTGAAGAAAATAGATTATTTTCGTTCAAGATTCTTTTGGCAAGGGGATAGCGAGAAAAAGAAATATAGACTGGCACGGTGGGACGTGGTTTGCCGACCTAAAGATCAAGGTGGACTTGGCATCCATGATCTACAGGTGAAGAACTCGGCCCTTCTAGGAAAATGGCTTTATAAGCTTCTCTCGGAAGAAGGGACTTGGCAAACACTTCTAGTCACAAATATGTCGGTTCAAAAGCATTGTCACAAGTGGTATGGAAACCAAGTGATTCACACTTTTGGGCCGGACTCATGACAACGAAGAAATTTTTCTTCTGCTTTGGAAAATTTGCTATTCGTGATGGGTCGGAAATTAGATTCTGGGAGGATAAATGGCTTGGTAATACCCCTCTGAAGGATCAATATCCAGCTCTTTACAATATTGTTCGTCATAAGAGTGAGATGCTAGCTGAGACTATGCGGACTTCTCCTCCAAATGTGACGTTTAGGCGAGATTTAACTGGACCCAGACTTGCGACATGGATTGCTCTTTTAGAGAGATTAACCATAGTTCAGCTCTCAACGGGGTCGGATGTTTTTCGATAGACTCTGAATAAGAACGGTCGTTTCTCAGTGGATTCCATGTATAAACCTCTCATCCAAAGCGACGTGCCGATGGTTAAGTGTGAGAAATTCTGGAAGATGAAAATACCGTTAAGGATAAAAAAAATTCTCATGGTATGCTCGTCGAGGAGTTATTCTCACAAAGGATAACCTTGTTAAGCGCAATTGGAAAGGAAGTACGAAGTATGCTTTTTGTCTACATGATGAGACGATAAAGCACATGTTCTTCGAATGTAAGATTGCGCGGTCTATGTGGTCAACTATCCAAATGGCTTCTAATTTGTATCCTCCAAAATCGGTTGCGAATATTTTCGGAAACTGGTTACATGGAATTGATCACAAGTTTAGAACTATAATAAGGGTGCGAGCGATTGCTGTTGTCTGGTCGCTTTGTCTTTGTAGAAATGACAAGGTTTTTAATGATAAAATGTTTCTCTCTTGCAGGTAATATACCGGTGCACAAGTTTGATTCGTTCGTGGTCCATGTTACAACGTGTGGAGTTTCGAGACCTCTTTATGGAGATTTCTGCGCGACTGGAGACTACGGCGAGGGACATTTTTACTCAACATGGGTGGCGTAGTGATCTTCGCATCGGGCCACCACCATAGGCGGAGTGCACGATCTCATGATTTGTAACGAAGCCTATGTTTTATTTATTTTTTATTTTGAGACTGTCGGCTGTGTGCATCTTTATTATGCAGAGTCCGGGTGTAATGTTTAAACCTTTTAAATAATAAAGCCCTTTATCAAAAAAAAAAAAAAACTAGGCACATATCTAGGGAAACAAATTTGAAAAAGCAAAATGCGCAATAAAGAATCTAGATCTTGACCAGATTAGGCACAGGTCTATCACCGTCTCTCCCGATGAAATGCACCCACGGTTACAAATTTTGGTTGGAAGTTACTAGGGTATCGTCCTCCAATCTCTCACTCACCATTGCTAGCAAAAGTCCGGAGGGAGGCGTCTCACTCTCAGTCTCAGTGGCGTACACTTGGTTTTACGCTTTCTCGTCTACAACCTGGGCCGGCCCTACCTGGTCCATAACGTGTTAGTACTTGGTTTCGGCCCAAGTTGTGACTATTACTGTCCTAAACCGACTCAGCTTTCCCTTCCCACCTTTCTTTAAATACGGACTGGCGGTTATAAATTAATTATGGCGGATCGATCTGCGCCAGGAACACATAAAACGTCGCCTCATAATATGTGCACGAGCGCCATGGCTTCAAGGAAACGCGGCCGGCGACGAGAAGAAACATGCACCGTGGCGCCGGAGACCCCGACACTTCCGGCGGATCTCCTCCTCGAGATCGCCGCGCGCTCCGTCCCCCGCACGTTCATCCGTTTCGCCGCCACCAGCAAGCCGTTGCGTCGTGACCTCCTCGCCGAGTCCTTTATCCGCCGTGTCGGCCATCCCTGCATCCTCCTCTATCTCCATGGCAACAAGCCACTCATTACCCAAGTCCACCCGACCACCCCCGCCGCCACGTCCACCTGCACCGACCACCTCTTTCCATTCTTTGCGCGCAACGCCACCGACCTCTTTGACCGATACAGTTTCGTGACGTCCCGACGTGGGCTTATTCTTCTCGAACGCTTCTCCTGCGACCATAGATCCCGGCGCAACTCCGAGCTCTGCGTGTACGACCCAATGAGGGGCGTCCGGACCTTCTTCCCACGTCCGCCTCTTAACAATAGAAGATCCATCATAACCGGCCATAATTACATCCTGCTCACTGCCGCCGACGGCATTGACCACTCCTTCCAGCTGCTCGTCGCTGATTTTAACAGTAGCAGTATCGAAGTGCGGACCGCCTCGTCACGCGGTAAATGGCGGCTTGTCATGAGCAACCAAAAGTTTCCCTGGTTTTGGGTCAAAAGGCGTTGCGACCCCGCCGTCCTCTACGGCGGCGTCATCCATTGGTTGGAGTCTCGTGACAAGCCAATCATAAGGTACGACTTGGGCAGAGACAAGATGGGCTCGGTGGAGCTCCCACACACCAGCTGCGAAGTTGGACAGCTCCATTTGGCGACATCGTCCGACGGAAAACTGCTCAAGCTACTGGCCATTGAAGGGTTCAGGATCTCCGTGTGGCTACAACTCCCAATCTCACCAGCAAAAGCAGGTGACGGTGGTTGGTTGCCGTGGGCCGTGATTGACATGGAGCAGAAGCTACGGTCACTGCACCCGGATATCCCCCCAAACGGTCTAGATGAACCTATTGAATTCGATGACTCCCAGAAGAGGAGCGGCGAAGTGGTGTTTCTCAGTTTGTCTGGACTAAGCTATGATGTGAGTTATCACACCGTCACCGTCTTTGACCTGGAGA
This sequence comes from Puccinellia tenuiflora, assembly GCA_012064385.1. Taxonomy (NCBI): domain Eukaryota; kingdom Viridiplantae; phylum Streptophyta; class Magnoliopsida; order Poales; family Poaceae; genus Puccinellia; species Puccinellia tenuiflora. The sequence goes on from QRDG01001050.1 coordinate 2,545,523, forward strand.
CCAAGGATATGCATATTCAAAAACGTGGTTCCGCCTTGTTGGAGATCGACCTACCATCTCGTCTACGGAACATGATAATCTTTTCCGATGTACGCACCCCTAGCGACAATGGTGAGAAGGAAGACGTGATGAGCCTCAACAGACAGCGAGTCCGGCACAAGAGGTTGGTCCAGCCCAATAGTCGTTACATCGGCCCAGACTGGACGTACTGAGTTCAACACTAAGACGCCGCTATAAAGGAAGACTCCCACCAACCAGAAGATCATCCTCGGGATCACGGCTGAACCAGCGGCGGCAGAGCTGCGTATCTGATGTAATACGCTAGCTACTTTCCTTATCGAACAAGTCTTGTACCACATTCACTGTGATTCCGTAAATAGATATGCCTCCCAGAACATATTCTTGAGAAAAAGAAAGTTAAGATACATACTCTCGACAAAGGGAAAGGCAATTTTTTTTTTTTTTTTTTTGAGGCTGTCACCGGGGGATAGAATGCCCACCTGAATTTTACTCAAAGAAAAGTCACATAATACATAGGGATGGTGAAGTGGCCGCCACTCTCATGTCCGCTTTAGCAAAGCGATAAGACCAGGTAGTGAGGTCCTGACTCCTGAGTGATGTTTTTTACAGTGTGAGAGCATGTTTGATCAATGCATCTGAATACTTTAGCATTTCTAGCATCCCAAATTTTCTATAAAATAATCAAAAGAACAGAATCCCAAACCTCATTGGGGAGGTGAGCGGGAGGAGTATCCCAAAGCGATCTAAACGGTTGTCCAGCGGGGTGGATCCCAATCTTCTGCCACACTTGAACTGCATAGGGGCATGCAATAAACAGGTGGAATCGATCCTCCATAGGAGCTGAACATCTAGGGCATGTCTGATTGTCCAATATATTTTTATGATGGAGGTTGGCTCTGGTGTTAAGCCGGTCAAGAAGTAACAGCCACCCGCGAGGTCCATATGTGCTCAGCGTCTGGGTTTAGGAGAGCGGACTGCATGGCCTTGTATGCTCCTTTTGTTGACAAGTCAGCTGCATCCATCAACGTTGTACCCTGCAAGAGCAAAGAGAGAGCAGCTAGCTGTTGCGTCGCTGCCATAGTTAACCGCCCCATTTTGCAGAACATCCGAAACGAAGTCGTTAGGCTTTATAGAGTGTGAGTATAGGGCAGGAAAGGAAGTCTGTAGAGGTTCATGGAGTAGCCATCTATCGTGCCAGAAGAAGATCGATGTACCACTATGAAGTGTGTGCACCTTGTAATCTGAGAGAGAAGGTACATATGTTTGGCAATAATTTTCCCTAGGTGAGGTGTGCTCTCCTCGTCTAATTGTTTCTTCATGCCTCGGACGTAAAAAGGGAAAGGAAAATACTCACCAAGGACAAGTCCTGTGCTAATTTGCATTTTCCTCCGGGCTACTTTACTTTAGTTGTTTCCGGCGGTGCCTTACGGCTCAACTCAAAGATGGCATTGGTCACCAACAAATACTGATGCATCTCCCTTTCCAGCCGCCGCTGCTGCCCCAAGACGCATATCAAGCTCAGTAGCTCACGACGTGCATGGCGCAGATCAACAAGGGGAAGCCGACGATGCCGACGAAGGAAGAATTCTCGTAGGCGGCGGTGGTGCCCGCGATGTAGACGCCGATGAGGCCCACAAGGGTTGACGAAGGTGGCCAACCTCAGCGCCACCTCCTTGGCCGCTCATGAGCAAGAGGCACCACGATGGCCAACGACGACACCAAGATCGTCGCGTTGAAGGAGCAGAAGGTGACGTAGCGCACCCAGTCCACGTCGCGCAGCACGTGGTCGTCGGCACGGTAGCTGCCGGTGTCGTAGCGGTATAAAAGATGGACGAAAATTTTGGGAGAAGGAACTCTTACTTTATTATTAGGTAAAGATTACAAACAGCTTTATTTTTTGCTTTAATAATGACAAATTTCAATGCATGCTCTTTTTTGATAGAGGGATGGCTTTAATAAAGAACAATTTCAATGGCTTTAAATGGAACCATTTTATGTAGTAAAATTTTTGCACAATAAAAATCAAGAGCTTGGCCAAATTAGACACCCTCTCTTGGTAAAATCCAATCAAATCGTTCGCAGTAACATAATACGCAGCAACGGTTAGCTACTTCTGCTGAGGTTGCGAATATTTTGGTTTCGCCCTCCGGTTTACTCACTCACCCTTGCTAGAAACAAGCTAACTGAAGGCACCACTGACCTAGTAGTAGTCCGGAAGGAGGTGGTACGGTGTTGGATCACCCGATCGACGAGTCGATGGTGGCGGTGGCGCAGCGAGCCGACGGGGTAGCCGCAAAAAGCAAAGCAACCGGTCTGGCGTCTCACCCTCACTCTTTTTTGAGAGGGGGGGGGGGGGGGGGGGGGGAGTGGGGATTTTATTCAACAATCTCAAACATAGATACATTGTCTGGTGGATCAACTAACCATACTCTACGCCCAAACTCATGAGAAATATAATTCCTCACAATATAATGGGCATCATAATACTAGACCTTAGCTCAACCTCCTTCAGAATAGAAGGATACCGACACAGATTACTGGTCTTTAGCATGTTGATGACTTCCAGGCAATCTGATGACACCAAAACCTTCGTCAGTCCAAGATCTTGAGCCAGAACCAAAGAATAAGTTCAGTTTTAAAGGTGCCTATGGTCGTCTGAAGCAACCACACTTATCATATATTGTGCGTGCTTATTTATTCACGATCAAGGAAGAAATGACTAGCCAGCCCAGGCATGCATTCGAGTACATAGACCTACAAGCTTCGCCATGTCCAGTCGAGACGAAACGATCTCACACAACCCAGACGAAGTTGTGATGATGCATATGTCAGAACCCAGAGGAATCCATCTTACACAACCCTAACCAACTATTCCAGCAGTGATTTGTAAAATGTTATAGCATGTCAGTCAAATATCATGCAAAATGTTACTCAGAATTACTTCTGTCTCAAATGGTCACTCATGATATTCAGAACTGCACGTTGAAATGCCTCAACACGTACCCAACATCTAAAACATACATGATTTCGAATGTCTACAGTTCAGAATACATACTGCCGTCGATTATGTTACAAGTTCCTCTCTGTCGGATTACTTCAAACAGAAAAGATATGCAAGGATCGTTAATACTTTGTGAGCATGCTACGACCAGCATGTCACATGCCAGGCAAAATGTTCAGAATACATACTCCCTTGCCCTACCAAATTAAGTATCAAATGCCAAGTTACAAGTTCCTCTCTTGTTAATGCCGGCACACTAGTCTTAACACTACCCAAAAGTGACGAGTCTTAACATAAAACATGTAAGCATGGTTCTTAATTAACATAGATTAGCAGCGCTCGATGCAGATCTTCCCATCCGGGATGATGATCGGTAGCAATGCCTGAACCAGCGCACCAACCCTTGGGTCATATTTGTGACAACATATTTTCATCCTCTCAAGAGAAGGATAGCTTCCTTTGATAGACGACGACCTCCTTGATGACAACAAAGCAGATTCAGAATCCCTGCATACGCTACATTCCTCCTGCAGAGTGCCAAAATTAAGGTAGTGTTAGTTGTTCTAGTCCACGCAAACAAATATTTTTCTTTAACATAAGGGGAGAGAACCTCTCCAGGCAAGACAATACAAATAATAGGTATATGTGGGAGGAGTAAGTATTACCATCTCCAGCTTAATACTTAGCTCCTTCAGGTTGGGCGAGCGATGGAGAATGCGGAACAGTGGGTAGAAGTCAGCAGCCGTACACCAATCACCCAGCACCAGGCTTGTGAGGTTGCTGAACATCGGGCATGTTTCCAAACCTTTCTCAAATGCAAGCTTCATATTTAACAGGGCAAGTTGGTTAGTTGGTGATATGGTATTTTTTTCATGCTAGCTTCTTAAAATAATAAAACAATGCAAGCTAATATATTCACCTAAACCTATACTGACACGGGAAAAGATGAACCCAGTCGTACCTCGTGCAACGGTGCAAGCAACTCCAAGGTTGTGGCATGTGAAAGGCCATCGAGTAGACGATGAGCCTCTATGTCCAAATCATTATGGAAGTCCTCGGAAAATAAACTAACTGAAGCTGTTACAAGCGAAGACAAATCCCTAATTACCATAGCACCATCACATGCTGGGTCAAGGATTGAGAGATGGGTAAGGATCCTAGCACAAATCAGGAGACGATCGCTGCTACTGCAGCGAATCATACGCAGAACCTTGAGTGAGCTCGATGAGATCTCCTCCACGGCACGCAAAGTGCAATCCTCCATCTCTAAATGTTCAAGCACAGGGCATTCGTAGTTCAGCGGTGAAAAGAACCCACGACTGAAAGAGATACATTGGAGCCTGATTATTTTGAGGTGTTGAGAAGGAAACATTGATGTGCCATCCAAAGTGGGACAGTTGACAGATCCAGAAACATGGAGGATACGAACTTTGTGCTTGATGGCATGACGAATCCACACACCACTCTTCCATGTAATGCGATCACAGACGAAGATTCAGGCCTCAACCAAGCAAACTGTGCCATCACGCAAGAGCAGCAAGTGGTCCCAAAACTTCTCCAGCTTGTCTTCATCCACAAAATACAGGTTGTTTTTAGCTCTAAAATATCGGCCGTCGATGTGGATGAATGGCGTAGAGGCCCAGAGATTGCACCGGGAATGGATGTTGGTGCCGACATATCATCAACCCGATTGGCTGCATTAATCCAGGAAGGCAAAGCATAACCAATAAGAAATGACAGATATACGCATATACTGCTGAAGTCTTGGAAACACAAAAATGAGATGAGGCGGTTTCATACAACAGGGCAACCTTATGTAAAATAGTAACGCAGTTTCGGAAAGAAACAAAAATACATCTGCAGCCTCGAGGGGGAAAAATTGTGGAAAGTGTGAGCTGTAAAATTGCTAGACAACTAATATCCAATAAGTTCTGATTCAAGAAGTGTTTTTCTATATTATTCTAAGCATCAGTGTAAATTACAAGAGTTAAAGGTAATCTCAAATCTAGCAGCAAAATGGTGCTAAGATGCATAGCATGGTACGCAGTTTACAAAGAACAGAAATTCGTGCCCATGGCACAACTATTCTTAATGAAGAGAGCACGAGCCAGTTTGTACTTGAGTATTTACACAGAAAGTTCTGCACATCCAAATGCAGATAAACGCTACTTTTGCCCCTTGCTTTTGAGATCCTCAATCGCGGGCAAATCGAACTAATTTGCAAAATGCAATCGGAGCCAAATCTAGCTGGCATGACATTGCGCATACATACGCAATAGCACAGCTCTGCAGATCTTGCAAATATTTTTGGCTTGGAAATAGGGTTTCGTCCCCCGATTTCTCACTCCCCATTGCTGCTAGCTAGAAAGAAATGAGCTGGAGGCGCACTGACCTAACACTAGTCCGGAGGGAGGTGGTACGGCGTCCAAGCACAGATATACGCGCCGTTGGTGGCGGCGGCGTGGATCCGGCTGGCCGGGAGAAGCAACGGGTCTGGATCCCTCAAAGAAAAAAAACTGGTCTGGCGTCTTCACTCTCTCACTCGTGCGACAGCAAGTGGGGTCTGGCAAAAATTGTGCAGAGCATGGTAATCAAATTCGCAACAAACAGAAACCTGTGCCTGCCCACTACACAACTACTCTAAGTAACAGACTACGGGTCGCACAAAAACGAAATACGGTGATCATTAAAGTGCCTCTTCCAAAACATCTGTAAAATAAGTAACCAGTTCTCGTACTGAATCGAGTATTTAGTAATCTATTACACAGAAATTCTGCATATCCAATTGCAGCCAAACCGAAATCGAACAATCAATTTATGAGTTCCAAAACGCAAATTTACGTGCACAGATCTAGCCAAATGGAACAGCTTTCTGAACAGCTTAGGCACAGGTCTACCGCTCTCTCCTGATAAAAGTCACCAGCTGACACACGCACCACGGCACCAGCGGTCATAAATTTTGGTTGGAAAATACTAGGGTTTCGTCCTCCGATCTCTCACTCACCACCATTGCTAGAAAGAAAGGAACGAGCTGGAGGCGCACTGACCTGGAAGAAGTACGGAGGTAGGTGGCGAGGCGGCGGCTCGTCGCAGCAACTGGACTGGCTGGCGTCTCACTATCACTCTCACTCTCAGTGAAGGCGTACATATCTTTTTACGCTTTCTCGTCTGCGCAGTCAACAACCTGGGCCAGCTTTAAGAGGGCCGTCTGGGCCGACACCTCTTCAGGGCCCATCTCCACGAAAAAAAGAGTGCTACTTGGTTTCGGCACAACTTGTGATTATCTTTGTCCTAAACCGACTCAGCTTTACCGTAGTACCTACATAAATTATGGCGGATCGATCTGCGCCCGGAACAGATAAAATGTCGCCTCCTAGTATGTGCACGCGCGACATGGCGTCACGGAAACGCGGCCGGGCGCCGGAGACTCCGACACTTCCGACGGATCTCATCCTCGAGATCGCCGCGCGCTCCGTCCCCCGCACGTTCATCCGTTTCGCCGCCACCAGCAAGCCGTTGCGTCGTGAGCTCCTCGCCGTGTCCTTCATCCGCCGTGTCGGCCATCCCTGCATCCTCCTTTATCTCCATGGCAACAAGCCGCTCATTACCCTAGTCCACCCGGCCACCCCCGCCGCCGTGTCCACCTGCACCGACCACCTCTTTCCATTCTTTGCGCGCAATGCCACCGACCTCTTTGACCGATACAGTTTCGTGACGTCCCGACGTGGCCTCATTCTTCTCGAATGCTCCTCCTGCGGCCGTGCAACCCCGCGCAACTCCAAGCTCTGCGTGTACGACCCAATGAGCGGCGCCCGGACCTTCTTCTCACGTCCGCGTCTTAACCAGAGAGGATCCATCGTAAACGGCCATAACTACATCCTCCTCACCGCCGCCGACGGCATCGACCGCTCCTTCCAGCTGCTCGTCGCCGATTTCAACCATTGGAGTGTCAAGTTGCGGACCGCCACGTCGCGTGGTAAATGGCCGCTTGTCATGAGCAACGAAAACTTTCCGTGGTTCTCGGCCAAAAGGCACTGCAACCCCGCCGTTCTCTACGGCGGCGTACTCCATTGGTTGGTGTCTCGTGACAAACCAATCATAAGCTACGACTTGGGCAGAGACAAGCTGGGCTCAGTGGTGCTCCCGTACACAAGTTGTGAAGTTGAACAGCTCCATTTGGCGACATCGTCTGACGGAAAACTGCTCAAGCTACTCGCCATTGAAGGGTTCAGGATCTCCATATGGCTACAACTCCCAATCTCACCAACGACTGGTGACAGTGGTTGGTCGCCGCGGACTGTGATTGACATGGAGCAGAAGATATGGTCGCTGCACCCGGATATCCCACCCAACGGTCTAGATAAACCTATTGAATTCAATAACTGCAATAAGAGGAGTGGCGACGTGGTGTTGCTCAGGGTGTATGGGCTAGACGATTATGTGAGTTATGACACCGTCACCATCTTTGACCTGGAGACCAAGGATATGCATATTAAAAAATGTGGTTCCGCCTTGCTGGAGATCGACCTACCATCTCGTCTATGGAACATGAAACTCTTCTCCGATGTCAGCACCCCTAGCAACATTGGCGGGAAGGAAGACGAGATGGGCCTCAACAGACAGCGGGTCCGGCCCAAGAGGTTGGTCAAGCCCCATAGTCGTTACATCGGCCCAGACTGGACGTATTGAGTTCTACACTACGACGCCGCTATAAAGGAAGACTCCCACCAACCAGAAGATCATCCTCGGGATCGCGGCGGCGGCACATATTCGTCTGTGATGTAATACGATAGCTACTTTCCTTATCTAACAGGTGTTGTACCGAACATCACTGTGATTCCATCAATAGAGAGTGAAGTCAATAGAGAGTGAGATCGATCGGTGACCTAACATCCTCGTATCACATTTGCCACCGATTCCGTCACCACCAAAACATGAAAACTCGCGTTGTCGCCCCATATTCGACACCATGGATCCATTCCTCAAGGAGTGCTTGGATCGCATCCGTAAGCGTTTGGAGAGGCGGCCGAGCTGAAGGACACGCTCCTATCTCTTGCAGCGACGCCATGATGAACAAGCAGGGAAGACCGATTTCATACCGAAAACAAATTGGTGCCACTAGTACAAAACGTCACATTGGAGACGGGGGTAGAGCCAGTCAAACCAAAAAGAAAAATAGCCGTCTGGGATAAAACACGGCTAACATTTTGCATCCGTATCAGAAACGGATTTTAATTTCAACCGGCTGTAATATTTTATTAACTCAGCCGGTTAAAAAAACCCGGCATCAATTTGCCTCGCGTCCCAAAACTTTCCGCGGGCGAAATCCCCGGAAAAAAACCGCGGGCAAAATCACTTTCCTCTACCTTATCCCTTCCCATCTCTTCATTTCTTTCCCTTCTTCTCTCCCTAGTCCCCATCGAGTTCCCCCCCTGCTTTCATTCGCCTCCTCTTAGCGTACCCTCTCCTTCCTCTACGGTGGAGCGCTCGGTGGAGACGGTGTGGGAGGGAGCCACGGCGGCGACGACGACGAGACCACGGCCCTCCGCGACGGTCACGCGAGGCGACGATGCTCCTTCCTGAAGCAAAACAGGTGTGTGCCCTCTCCTGGGTCTCGATCTAGTGTCCTGCTATTACTTTTTGTGGTTGATTTGGTCCGATTTACACAAGGGATGGTGTCGTAATTCGTGCGAGAGTAAGCCACCGCTCTATTATCCCTTTCAGGCTTCAAAGCAGCTGCCGATGCTCCTCAGGTTACACAGGCGCCTCTCCTAGTTCCTATTTGGATTTGTGTTGCCCCGTTTTACAGATTTGGTTGTTTTTTCCCTCTATTTTGTGCTTCTTATTATTACTAGATGCATTGTTGGTTTTTAACCGCCGCCTTCAGGTCGTGCATCGAACAGATTCGTTGCTGCTGTAGATGTTTGTTCCCGTTCTAAGAAGAAGAAGAAGAAGAAGAGCAGCAGCGTGTGAGTATCAAATATCTTGTCCTCTTGTTAGATTAACTAGAAGCATGCATGAATATTTTATTGGGTGAATGATGTGAATCTCTGCTGTATAATATAGGTGATTATCTTGAATATGTGAGTGTGAACCGGTCTGTGATATTTGAGTATGTGAATCAATCTGTGATGCATAGACCTGGTTAATTTGCACATCCAGTTTGCTAATTAATTTATACTCAGATCTATTTAGGTACTGTAGTTTTTACACTAGTTTTCAATATTCTGTGAAAATCAGTATTGTTCACGGGTATTTACACTAGACTGAGATGTTTACATAGTTACAACATCATTATTTTGTTTGTTTCTGAAAAATACTTCCTTGGTTACCACCTGCCGTCGAACTTGTTTGCTGAAAAGTGTGAAAGCTAGACTGAGATGTTTGCATAGTACAGTGTCATTGTTCATTTGCTCCAAAGAATCGTGCTAACTCAGTGCTCCTTATGTTGGTTCTGATTTAAAATCATGCATAATGACCAGCTATTACAATGACCAGATAGTTGCAAGTGTTGTGGACCTTCAGTTAACATGGTTTGCTTCTTCCATTCTTCTTTTGGTTTGCATATGTTTTGGGGCGTGGCCAGCTGCAGTCTTAAGGGTTAAGAAATCATGTTGAACTACTGATGTGTGAGTACTAGGTTAGTCCAATTTTATTTCAGGACTTCTGATGGATCACTAAGTTAAATTGACATTTTAGTTGCAGTATAAATCAATCTTGCTTATTTGCTATGGTGTAGCCCTCTTTTTAGTCTAGTTTTATCCTTGCAGGACTTCGGATGGCTATGCTAAACCTTGGTTGCAGATAGATAAGCATAGCACTTAATCATGCCTGTGTATTTTCTAGCTTGTATGAAAATATTTTATGTTGTCAAAATTTTTTGTATGACCTGTGAATGGAAATATTGTGTGCTGTCAAAAAAGTATTGTATAATCTGTGTTAGAAGTATGTGTGCAGTTTGTGCTTGTGTTGTTCCAATGAAAATGTGCGTGCTGTTGTTCTAATGAAAATGTGTTTGGGGGGCATTATTTATTCTCTTTTACTAGTATAATAATGGAGTTGGTCCTAACAGTGAACCGACTGTGGGCTGCAAACATTAGAGTCGGCTGTTTATTTCAGCCGGCTGTCAATTGGAGACAGTTTATATATACATCCGTCTGAGGGTTAGACTTTCCCAGTCGGTTTTGAAAACCGTCTCTAAAGGCTACATTATTAGACGCAGAGACGGACGGGAAAACCGTCTGAGATCACTCTCAGGGGCCGGCTTCTGTACTAGTGTGCCGTTTGTGCTGGGACCTACGCAGATTCTAAAAAGTGACTGATCTCGTTCCGGCTTATCGCGTGCTCGCTTCCTGTGGCCGTGCGATGTGGATTGGATGCCCTGCCCGGATCAGGCGCTTAAGCGGTTGGTGCGCCATTGTGTGTCCATAGCAAAATTACTCATCCGTTCTAATTTTAGTATCTGCGCCGGAGGAGAGAGTGAGCATCCATTCCCCCAAATCGCAGCGAAATCGCCGCGCTCATCTCGCCGGAGAGGAGAGGCTTGGGGTGTGGAGCTACCGTCGAATCGGGGTGGGGGGAGGGGACGGGGGGCTGCGGTCGAAGGGAGTGAAGGGGGAAAGCGGGAGGGAGCCCCGTCGTCGCGCGCCTCCTGGCCGTGCCTTCTCCGGTGTACTGGTCGTCTCCGCCGTAAAACGATCTCCGGCGAACTTCAGCCAGGTAGCAGTTCGAAGCATCCCACCTGCTCGCACGAATCTGTTGGCCGTATACAGGAAATTTCTTCGTCCTCGTGGGTCAAATCTGGTGTTGATTTGTGTTAGGGGTGGGGATGAGGGGTAGCAGCAATGTGGTTGACGCCACATATGCTAGAAGAAACGAATAGCTATGGTGGCTGTGCTTTTTTCCATTGATTTTTTGACCATAGGTGTTTTGTGCATCTTAACCAATGTAATCGAGGGAGATGTAACTTTTTGTGTGAATCACATGTAAGCAGCATTTTCGTGAGTCGAGTAGGGTGCAATCCATGTAAGTTTTTGGGGGCGATGTAGTTCATGACCCGAAGTTGTATAGTTTTGAGCTTAGTAGGTTTTTTTTGGGAGATGTAATCGATGTAAGTTTTTAGGGGTGATGTAACTATTTTTTGTGGTGTGAATTACACCCCATTGGCAGCATTCTTACTGAGATAAGTAGGCTTATAATCGATGTAAGTTGGGGGGCGATGTAAGTTTTAGTTGATGTAATTTTTGATTAGATGTAAATCTCATGAGCACAGCCCTCATCATTGAATGTCTAAGTTCAGTAGGTTATAATCGATGTAATTTCTTTGAAGATGTAACTACCAGTAGGGGTTTGATCGATGTAATTTTCGATAGACGTAAATCTCATGATCACAACCCTCATCACTATATGTCTGAGTTCAGTAGGATTTAATCGATGTAATTTGTTTGAAGATGTAATTCCAAGCAGGGGTTTAATCAATGTAAATAGACGTAAATTTCAGGGTATTTTTTGAGCTCAGTTACGGTTCCAATTTCTATGTTAATTATTTCTGGGAGATGTATCTTTTTGTTTGACCCCAACTTGGCTTTTTAATGGGTTTAAATTTGGGGAGATGTAACTTCCTGAATCACACCAACCAGTAGTATAATTTTCGAGACCAGCAGTAGGTTTTAATCGATGTAATTTTCGATAGGTCTTTGAGCCCAGTAGGGTTCCTTTTTATGATGTTAATTGGTACTTGTGTATGGGGATGTATCTTTTTGAGCTTTAGGGCTTAATCTGATGTAAGCTTTTTTACTAGACATAACTTCATTATCGCAGCCCCTGATTGTTTTTTGTTTCAGCATGCAACTGAGAGAAGCTTGTACTTACAGTTTTTCACTTTTTCCAGCAATATATAAGAATGGCAAGGATTAATAGCACTCGAAAGAAGAAGCCAGATGCTTCAAGCATAACACACCATGGGAAGTTAAGCTTGCTCCGTCGAAAGCTTAAACTGAAGCCAGAAAAGAAGGTTCAAAATTTTCAGGGAAAAGAAATGAAGAGATAATGAAGGAAGAGGAAGAACATGCCAATGAGCATGTAGGTGTGAATCACGTGAGTAAACTATAAGTTATATATAGTACATTTTTGCAAAGGCCAGATTAATTTTCCTAAGTACATTATGCCCGGTACTTCGGGCATACCTAATGCTATCATTCTAATTCTGTACATTTGGCTCATCCATCGCAGATCAAGCGGAAAAAAACTTTTCCGACGTGCATCGCCTATGAAGTTGGAACGACTTTATCCAAGTATCACCCCATAGCAAGTAGATCTAGTCAAGAGAGCAGAATTCAAATGGGATGATGGACATTAAATGTTCCAAATTACAACCAGATCTATGCAATACTTGCTGCAATGCTTCGACCCAACAACGTGCAAGCTGGCCCTGGGCGAGGATCAATCCCTGTTACAGAAGAATCTGTATACTCTGTTCTGGGAGTTCCATGGGGTACAAAAGAAGTGAGATACGAAATGGATGGTGAATCAATTAGCTTCATGTTGGAACGATTTGGACATTCTGGTAGCAATCAGCCAACCATGACATTTTTAGAAAAGAAGCTTGTCAACATGTGCATAGAGACATTTGCTTTTATCCCAAGCAATATTCAACTACATGTTTTAATTATTTAGTAGAATTTTTTGCTTGGGATGTAAGTGTTATCTAACTGACCAAGTACTTTCTTTTTCCTTACTGACCAAGGGAGGGTACTGGTACTAGTGGGGGAAACCCATGACTTTTTTGTTTATTTCAGTAGATTGTTTGCTGTTTGGGGGGACGCAAGTGTGAGATCCGCAGAAATTACATACAGGTGGAGGGAGGTGGACCTAGTGCACAAAACACTAATTCATTGAAGATGTTCTAGGTAGTACCCCTGGATGAAAGTGTCAGATCAACAGAAAATACATCCAGGGGAATAACTCAGGGATTATATAAGTGTCAGATACTAGTTCTATGTAGGATTTGTTAGTAACTCTGGATGTAAGTGTCAGATCCTGAGAAATTACACCCAGAATCACCCGGCAGGGGAAATGAGGGACATGCTAGTATATTTTGCCCAGAAGTAACAAAAAAAATAACCTGATGCCCAGGAAAAATTGGGGAGAATCGAGGGATGTAATATATTGCAGGGTCAAGGTGTTTTTTGGGTTTAAAAGAACTTGCATCTGTTGGTTTTCCTTCAGGGAGGAACCTCCGTGCTCCGGAGAAGGATGTAGTTTTCCTCCTAGGGGGACAATGCGTGGAGAAGATGGGGACAAGGTAGAAGATGACGGAGGGGGTCAGGGGCGCTCGGCGCAGGGTGCGGATCGTTTTGTCCTGGGTCGCGCGGACGTTGATAACTGTTTCGGGAAAGGATTAGACTTTCCATTTAAAGCTGTCGGAAAGTGAGCTCGCGTTTAGCTAAATCGAGACTGAGCACGATGTAGCCGCGTCCGCCCATAGATATATTATGACACAAGTATCTGCGCCCCGGAACAAATTAAACGTCGCCTCCTAGTACTATGTGGACGCGTGGCATGGCCTCACGAAAACGACGACAAGACACATGTGCCGCGGCACCAGATACACCGACGCTTCCGACGGATCTCCTCCTGGAGATCGCCGCACGATCCGATCCCCACGCCTTCATTCATTTTGCCGCCACCAGCAAGGCGTTGCGTCGCGAGCTCCTAGCCGCGTCATTTATCCGACATGTCGGCCATCCTTGCATCCTCGCCTATCTCAACGGCAACAATCCGCTCATTACCCTTGTCCACCCGACCACCCCAGCCGCCACATCCATCTGTACCGACCACCTCTTTCCCTACTTTGCACGCAACGCCACCGACCTCTTTGACCGATACAGTTTCGTGACGTCCCGACGTGGCCTCATTCTTCTCCAACGCTTCTCCTGCGACCGCTCAACCCGGCCCAACTCCAAGCTCTGCGTGTACGACCCAGTGAGCCCAACTCCAAGCTCTGCGTGTACGACCCAGTGAGCGGTGCCCGGACCTTCTTCTCACGTCCGCGTCTTAACGAGAGAAGATCCATCGTAAACGGCCATAAGTACATCCTCCTCACCACCGCCGACGGCATTGACCGCTCCTTCCAGCTCCTCGTCGCCGATTTCAGCAGATGGAGTATCAAGTTGCGGACCGCTCGTCGTGTGGTAAATGGTCGCTTGTCATGAGCGACAAAAACTTTCCGTGGTTCTCATTCAAAAGACGTTGCGACCCTGTCGTTCTCTACAGCGGCGTCATCCATTGGTTAGTGTCTCGTGACAAGCCAATCATAAGCTACGACTTGGGCAGAGACAAGCTGGGCTCGGTGAAGCTGGGCTCTGACGGAAAACTGCTCAAGTTGCTCGCCATTGAAGGGTTGGCTAAAGCTCCCAATCTCACTAGGTGGTTGGTTGCCGCGGGCCGTGATTGATATGGAGCAGAAGTTACGGTCGTTGCACCCGGATATCCCTGTTAGAGATATATTCCATGTACTCGTATGGTAGTCTAGGATTTGTAATCTTAACCTGCCTTATCTCTAGGAGAGCCTTCTTGGCCCCTAAGTCTTGTACCACTATATATACTCGCCCATGAGGCTCAATACAACATCCATCATATTCCGCCAATCTCCTCTCTCTATAATTCTACATGGTATCAGAGCGGCGAGATCCTAAACCCTAGCCGCCACCGCTTCCGCGCCGCGCCGCCCCCGGGGAGGTCGATCTCCATGATCTCCGCCGGGGGCTGCGCAACCCGTACGCAGGGTTCGTCTGCCGATCCGTGATCGGCTGCCCTGCATGTCTTTTTTCTTCCGATCCGTAGATCGGTTTTTCTCTCCGCCGGTCGCTCGACCGGCGTTTTTCTTTTTTGGTTTGCCGATCATAGATCGGATTGCGTCGCCCACCGCCCGTCGTCTTCTCGCGCCTCTACTCCGACAACGGCATCGACCTGCACCAGCCCGCTCCTCGATAGCCGCCTATCGCGGTCGACTCGCCGGCGCCGACTCCGCACCGGCCGGCTCCTTCAGGCCGGCTATCACGGCTAACTCGCCAGCGCCGACTCCGCTCCGACCGGCTCGTCTTCACCGACCGCGCAGCAAGGCCGGACGCGCCGTCCAAGGGACGCCTCGACGCGTCGCAGCCGGCTTCCCTCGCCTGCACGGCCTCCATCGCCGGTTCGTCTTCGCCGTCATCGACCGGGACTTCACCGACAACTTCGCCATCGATTCCGATGTACGCGTCGTCGTCGCCGCCATGGCGCATACCGCATCGCGTCGGTCTGATCAACCAATCGGGCGTCTGCAAAGCCAAGCACGTCCCCGAGCACGCGCCTACCACCGATCGAGCTATGGGCTGCTGCTGCGTCGCCCCTTCGGGCCGCAGCGCCGCCGCCTTGGTCTCCGCCTACCGGCTGCCGACGCGCCTCCCACGCGCGTACGCGCCGGTGGCCTCCAGCCGCTGCACCGACTCGCGCCCTGCAGCTATGCCGCCCCCTCGGGGTGTGGCGTCGCTGCACGCCGTCACCTCGCCGTCCCCGCGCACTGGCGTCCCCGGCTTCCACCGCGCCGCTCCACGGCGCGGATCGCCGCCGTCTGCGCCCGTCTTCGTCGTCCCGCCCGGTCCCACGGCGCCAGGTCCTGCGACACCGTCCGCGTCGACACCGTTCGCGTCTGCAACATCGTCCGCGTCGACACCGTCCGCGCCTGCCTCTCCTTCGAGCACCGCCGCCGCGCTCCAAAAGGTAACCTGCATGACGACTTCGCGTCGTTGCAGGTCCCGCCGACTACCCCGCGCCCCTCTAGGCATCCAGCGTGCCCACTCCAGGCCGCCGCTGGTTCCGCCGTCTTCTACGTCTTCGTCCACTACAACTTCGCCGCCAGCGTCATCGCCGCGTCCCCGTCTACACCACCTGCTACTCTACTCCGACAACCGCGGGCAGCATCGGCATCTCTCCCTCGCCGCTCTGCGCGTCGCAACCGTCGTGGAGTCCTCCTCTGCTAGTCTTTCTCTGACATGGCGACAAGTTTATGATGGTCCCTGCCCCTCGCACGCCTGGTACTGGCAACACCGGGAGTGTCTTCGTCCCCGACGCGTTCCCGAGTCTGGCAAACTCGGATCGGCGCCTCGTCTTCATCGGCTTCGACAATGTCCTCGGCATCGACTCCTTCCTCTACGACTGCCTCGACCATGTCACCGACTTCTTCTATGCGTACTTGGTTATGGCAAAACGGGAGTATGCCTTCGTCCCCGACGTGCGCATGGTTCTGGCAAAACTATGTCCGCACCTCGTCCTCGACGGCTTGGACTGCGTCTTCTCCGACATCGGCATCCTCGACGACTGTCTTGATGCGCCTCCGTCATTCTCCACGCGTACTATGCGCACACGGCTTCATGTGCGGCTACCTCGACACAGGCAACCCCGACCAAGACATCGACCACGGCAACCCCGTGCACGGCTACCTCGACCAAGGCGCCACCGCCTAACGCTCTCGGCTCCCTCGACATCGGCACAAAGGGCTATCCACCTCGCTTGAGCACCTCATCAGCTTCCTCTACAGTCCAAGCTTCTACGCCGCGACACCGTCCACGACGTTCCCGCTAGGACTGCGGGGGGATGTCAGCACACTGGTTTTTCTTCAAACCTCCAGTCTGACCGTCCGCGACGCTCCAGTTGTTCACGACGCTACCGCTACGACTGCGGGGGGATGTTAGAGATATATTCCGTGTACTCGTATGGTAGTCTAGGATTTGTAATCTGAACCTGCCTTATCTCTAGGAGAGCCTTCTTGGCCCCTAAGTCTTGTACCACTATATATACTCGCCCATGAGGCTCAATACAACATCCATCATATTCCGTCAATCTCATCTCTCTATATTTCTACAATCCCCCCAAACGGTCTAGATGAACCTATTGAATTCAATAACTGCAATAAGAGGAGTGGCGACGTGGTGTTGCTCAAGGTGTCTGGTCTAGGCTATGATGTGAGTTATCACACTGTCACCGTCTTTGACCTAGAGACCCAGGATATGCATATCCAAGAACGTGGTTCTGCCTTGTTGGAGATCGACCTACCATCTCGTCTACGGAACATGAAAATCTTCTCCCATGTACGCAGCCCTAGCGACGATGGTGGGAAGGAAGACGAGAAGGGCGTCAACAGACAGTGGGTCCGTCGCAAGAGGTTGGGCCATCCCAATAGTCGTTACATTGACCCAGAATGGACGCGTTGAGTTCTACCCTACAACTTCTCAAGCTACTGGCCATTGAAGGGTTCAGGATCTCTGTATGGATACAACTCCGAACGTCACCAACGACGGGTGAAAGTGGTTGGTCGCTACGGACTATGATTGACATGGACCAGAAGCTACGGTCGCTTCACCCGGATATCCCCCCAAACGGTCCACCTGAACCTATTAAATTCGATGATTCCCAAAAGAGGAGCGGCAAGGTGTGGTGTTTCTCAGTTTGTTTGAGCTAAGCTATTATGTGAGTTATTACACCGTCACCGTCTTTGATCTGGAGACCAAGGATATGCATATTCAAAAACAAGGTTCCGCCTTGTTGGAGATCGACCTACCATCTCGTCTATGGCAATGTAGAGGTGTGCTCTCCTCGCCTAATTGTTTCTTCATGCCTCGGACGTAAAAAGGGAAAGGAAAATACTCACCAAGGACAAGTCCTGTGCTAATTTGCATTTTCCTCCGGGCTACTTTAGGGTCTGTTTGGTTCTGCTGTGGATTCTGAAAAATCTGCTGTGAACTGTGAGCTGTCAGAAAGCTACTGTGTCCAGATAACTGTGTGAAAGCTAGAAGTTGTTTGGTTAGAGCAACCATGAAACTGTAGTTTTGATACAAATTATCTGTAATACTCTTGACTTCATGAGAGATTATTTATACAATAAGTGACCGCAAAACATCCATTATAAATTGTTTGACATATAAATAGTAATGTTGGGATCGAAATAATCATTTTTTTTGGCAATGTTGCATACACATAGATAAATGCAACGTACAGATCCTCTAATCATCAATCTAATCATAGATTTTTCTTTCTCGATAGTGTTAGATACGATCAATCTAGCGAGCTAGCTTGTAAGTGCAAGTTTCACAAGCCAAAACGGCCAGTAGAAATAAATGCAACATATCCTCTAATCATCAAGGTACCTGCACAACATGTTCATCGCTGTTAGACAGAGATCGTATCCAAACCGCAGGTGCTAGTTTTGGTAGTCGCGCTGTTCCGACCTCTGCGCAACCCCGGGATTAAATCCTGTCGGCGTTCTGGCAGTTCAAACCGGGATTAAATCCTGCCGGCGTTCCCGGTTCGTAAGGAGACCGGGACTAAAGCCCTGGATGAAATCCCTGTTTTCTACTAGTGCTTGGAGCACATGCGTAAGGAGGCGGCCGAGCTGAAGGAGACGCTCCTATCTCGCAGCCACGCCATGATGAACAAGCAGGAGACGATGTAACCGAATTTGTCCCGAAAACAAATTGGTTCTGTTTGTGCTTACTTGGAGTACGATAGTGGCTAGCTACGTGTTACTGTACTTGCATTGGTTGGCTAGCAGATGAATAAATGTCGAATAATTAAAGGAGGATGCATTAGTACAACATTTCTCTGGCTGGAGGACACTCTTTTCCCCCCAAAAAAAAAAAAGTAGCTGGACACTCGCCTACTGCTCGAGTGAGTAGTGCGTACCTCTGGAGCTGGGACTCAATGTGCATGCGTCTCTCTCTCTCGCCAAGAAAATCATGCATGCATGCGGTACATATCAATTTTTCTTCCTTGTCTCTTTCACGCGATTCATTCACACCACATGACATCAAGCAATTTCTTGTTCCTTACCTGTTGTGATGGTAGGCTTCAGGTTCTAGTTGAAGATTGGATGAACCGTGTTGTAGAAGTGGGAGCATGTACGAGTTGGTGTTAACACCCATTCTAAGAGAGAGTAGCTTTCTGTTTTCTTAGGTGCTGATCAGCTGGTGTACTCCGAAGAAGTACCACCACGCTCATAGTTCCGAATCGTCGAGTACTAAGAAGCACCTTGAAGAAGGAGAGCACCCGCTGCTGCCCGGACTAGCGCACTGGTCCTAGGGTTTCGTACGACACAAAGAAAAGCGAATGGAGGGTAGCCACGGCGCCCTTCAGGAAGGGAAGATCCACCCACAGGCGGCACCGTGACGGTGCCCACCGAGCGGACAAGGATTTCTCCCAAAAAAAACCTGTCCGCAATCCGGAACGACCCAAGCACAGGAGCCCGCGAGAACAGAGACTCGCCACCACCAGACACACCGCCCGCCAGCATGCGCCAGCAAGGACACGAAGCCACCATCGTCGTCTCACCGAAGCTAGCTTCACGAGGTCTACCAGACGGAGGCGAGGAGTAACTTGAGCCAGGGTCAGCAGTACCACGGCCGCGCGGGAGGGAACTATCTCCACCGCCGGGGGCGGTAGTTGACCGGACGCTGCCGCAGAGCACACCAGTCCCCTTTAGGTCCGTAAAGCCCCCGCGGGGGCACACCAGTCATAATGGGGTCTGGCCGGTCCCAGAACGGGCCCGTAAAGCTCGCCGCCACGCTGCAACAGGCCGGTCGCCGCTGAACCCCTACTCGATCTACACCCCTACCATCTACAGATCGCGTCGTGCATCGGACAGGCCGGCCCGCTCCAACCCAAATTGGGCCTGAAGGGCTCAGATCTGGGCCGAGAGGCACCGTCGTCGCTGCCCCACTGCAACCCGCCGCCCCGCTGTGCACGCGCCATCATGGTACTACCCACCGGCCGGAGCCGACTTGCAGCCGCCTAGGGTGACCGCCGCCAGAGAGGCGTCACCCAACGAGACGCCCTACACGCGCGCGGATAGAGGAGATCCACCGCCGACGACGGCGGGAGAGGAGAGGCGAGAGGGAGGGGTCCGGGAGAAGGGGAAGTCGAGGACGCGACCGGCCGCCACGGGGGCGGCACGGACGTGGGAGGATGGAGGAGGAGAGGAGGAAGGGAGGAAGCGGCGCGGGCCAGCCGCCGTGGGAGGGCTAGGGTCCGGTCGTGGGGGGAGAGGAGGAGCCCCAATATTTGGACGCTTGGGGACGTGAGAAAGGGATAGGCGATGTAGAGACCTGTGTGCTCCTCCTCCTGTCTCTCAACTCTCACAACCTTTCAAGGACAAGTCCTGCTAATTTGCATTTTCCTCCTGGCTACCTTAATTGTTTTCGATGGTGCCTCAGAGCTCAACGCAAACCTTCCTTTTAGAAACGCAAACCATCATTATGCAATTGTCATGGTATTGTGCACGGCTTATACCAACGGGGTGACTTAAGAGGTGGTGTGGGGACTATGGACGCAAATGACGGCGTTTCGGCAGGATTGGGCACAAGCACAGCAGATGCGAGACGTACCCGGGTTCGGGGCTCTCGTGAGGAAGTAAAACCCCTACTCCTACATGTGTGGTGTATATGGTGGAGTATATTTGCTCAAGAGAGAGCTTGGGCTCTTGAGCAGCTCGTATGAGCGTGAGAGGAAGAGGAGCTAGGGGTTGCCTCCATCATGAGTGTGAGTGTGAGAGCCTGATGCTCCTTTTCCAAGTTGGCTGCTCTGGTGCTCCTTATAAAGGGGAAGCCCGGGAGACAAGGGGTGGCACGCAGGCCTAACTAACACTATTCGGGGGGCGCGCACTGTAGCGCATAGTACTTACTATTCCAATAGTGTAGTGCAGTATTTACTATTCCCGACAGTGTACTGTAGCATCATGGCCATGTCGTCCACGTGTGTCCGATGGAACGTTGTGGTTGACTTTATGCGGCAGGTGGATGGCCTGGCAGATGGGGAACACACCGTAAAGACCCATCTTGCTACAAAATATTGATTTTTTTTATAGTCCTTTCGTGGGAATATCTGCCACTTGATTGTACGAGCTCACATACAGCATGCAGATTATTCCACGCTCTAATATCTCCTTGATGAAGTGACGGTCAATCTCCACATGCTTAGTCATATCGTGTTGCACTGAATTATTAGAAATATCTATGGCAGCTTTGTTATCGCAATACCATCAATGGTGTGTCCTCGACATCTACGGGCTGCGCTTCATTATTTTACTTGTTGCCTTCCAGTTATATGTGTTTTTCATTAGCTGGTCTTCCCAGCACCTTAGCGTGTGGTCTTCTTGTAAGCTGGTTTTCCCAGCATATCCTCTCGCTTGTACTATTGGCCGATATGGGCATTATTAATTTAATGCTGGGCGAAAGCCTTTTATCTAAAAAATAGCCCCAATTCAGTTAGAAGGATCTGTAACCACAACACTTCACATACACCATGTGCCATAGAGCGAAACTCAGCTTCCGCTGTGGATCTAGCCACAACAATTTGTTTTTTGCTGCGCCATGAGACTAAATTTCCACCAACAAATGTACACTAGCTATACAGTGGCGGAGCTTGCCCAAGTCTCCTGGGGGGAAAATCACAATATGTAGGTTCTTTGGGGGGGGGGGGGGGGGGGGCAAATACACAAAATCTGTAGAATAAGCTGTCCCAAAAAAAATCCTTCACACATATAATAGCGTAAGATCGCCGATCAACTAATGATCTATCCCAATCAGCATCGGTATATCATTCCACTTGTAGATTTCCATGTTGGGTATACAACAAACCTTTTCCAGGGCATATACTAAGCTTCGCCTCTGTAGGTAGATGTTGACCGCCGATCAACTAATGATCTATCCCAATCAACATCGGTATATCATTCCACTTGTAGATTTCCATGTTGGGTATACAACAAACCTTTTCCAGGGCATCCCTTTAAATAGCGTAAGATCCTGGTTACGGCATCCATATGGGATGATCTTGGATCATGCATAAATTGACTGACAGTGAAAATGAAATATCTGGTCGAGTATGAGATAGATAAATAAGCTTACCAACCATCCTTTGGTAACATTCACGGTCCACCGGCTTTCCCATGTTGCTGATCAGGCGATGGTTTGGCTCGATTGGAGTAGCTGCTAGACGCAACCCGAGCATACCTACCTCATGTAGTAGATCAAGAACATATTTTTGTTGGCAAAGGAAGATACCTTTAGGCCCTGTGACACCTCTATTCCAAGAAAATATCTCAAGCGCCCCAAGTCTTCAACTTCAAATTCTTCCGCCATGTGAGCTTTTTAGTGCACAATCTGATCGGCATCGTCTCCAGTTATCACAATATCATCCACATACACAATTAGGATGACTGTTTTTTCTATGGGGTGCTTGTAGAATAACGTATGATCTGCATTGCTTTGACTATAGCCCTTTTTTAGCACCGCACGACGAAATCTGTCAAACCAGGCCTTAGGTGATTGCTTAAGTCCATATAAGGAGCGATGCAAACGGAGTACCTTCCCAATAGTTTGATTTGTCTCAAAGCCTGGTGGGATATCCATATACACTTCCTCTTGGAGATCGCCATGAAGAAATGCATTCTTCACATCCATTTTATATATCTCCCAATCTAGGTTTAATGCACATGATATCAAGGTTCTTATCGAATTCATCTCCGCCACCGGTGCTACGGTTTCCTCATAATCAATTCCATAAGTTTGAGTATATCCCTTTGCAACAAGACGAGCTTTATATCTATCAACCTTGCCTTCGGGGGTATGTTTAATTGTAAATACCCACTTACAACCTACAGGTTGTTTACCTAATGGCTGGTCCACAAGCTCCGAAGTCTTGTTTTTTCCACGGCTCTCATCTCTTCAAGCATTGCTTCCCTCCGTTTTGGATCATCCTTATCTATCCTTCAGTTGTTTGGTATGGAACCGGTATCAAGAGATGTGATAAAGCTTTGGAAGGAAGGGTTATGTTTGTAAGAAATGAAGTTGGCAATGTTATGCTTATATCCAACATAGTGTTTGAGGCGAGGTGGAGTATTGGGAGATCTAGTCGGTTTTCTTAATGCAATAGGCAATTCATTTTCTTGACACTCCAAAGGCAATTGATTATCACTCTGTCCTATTGTGCTATTAGGAGAAACCAGACTAAGGGAGTGCAAGTCAGTACCTGGGTCCTCATGCGTGGAGATCTCTACACCTTGTGAAGGAGTCTACGAATTTCCACTGGCATCTTGAGATAATATCATCTAGACTGGGCCATTGTGTATTAGAGAAGACAAGCTGGAGGCGAAGATCACATTCTTCATTTAAGCCATCTAAGAAAAGCTTGCTCACAATTGGCTCAAACCAAGTATGGTGAACAGCAAGATCCCTCTTGTCAACAGGTGCAAATGGGTGATAATAATGTAATTCTCTATACAATTTGCTCACCTCACCTACATACTCTGTCGCTGATCTCGATCCTTGCTTCAAATTACTCAGCTCATGAATAATGCGATTAACTTGCATCTTGTTTGATTTTCCTGAAAATTGTCTTTTCAAAGATGACCATTCTCCTACTATTGTTGTCATAGTCTCAACTTGTTCGCGAACGAGTGGATCCATACTTCCCAACAACCATACAAGTACTTTGTCATTGATTTGCTAATTGCTAGTGCCACTTTCTTTGATCTCTTCCTCATCAGCCACAAGAAGACTTTCATATCCATGGGAACTCAAAATCAATTGAGCGTGATGAGCCCAACTAATGTAGTTTTCTGGCCCCAACAATTTTACTGGATTAGGCTCAAATGTATGCTTTAATGCTTCAGGGATTGACCTGAGTTGTTGCTGCTGTTCAAATATCTTACTGAGCATCTCATATAGCTTATCAATACTGGAGTCACCCATTTTATCTCCCATAGCTCCAAGCCTTAACCAATCTTTAGATCAGGTAACAGCTGATACCAACAAGAAGCAAAAAAGGAGAGCAGCATCCAATCAATCTGAATAAACCGGCTACTTCCTAAGCTCTCAGTAGCAGCAGCACAAACAACGCAGCACAAACAACACAGCAGTACGGCTTCCTTCGTCACAGTGCTCCTTGCCACAGCCTCTACGGCACACTGTGCGGTCACTCTTTACGGCAGCTCGCGGGCCACGGCCTCTGTGCGGCAACTCCCGCTCCAAATTACGGCGACACAACACCGTAGAAACACTTTCGCAGAACAATCACACGGAATCGTCCCGCTCTGATACCATATTGTAGAATGGATTGAGGATTTAGGGTAAATTCGTATCAGAGGAAGAACAGAGGAGGAAGAACAGAGGAACATGGCGATGCGGGGAATTTCTGGGAGACCTTTATCGAAAAAAACTCTGCTTCCCAGTTCTCTATTCATCTTCTTTACACTTACAATTTAGTCCTTGAATAGTTGCATACTTACAACGCACACCAACATAAGACTGGAAAGCCAGACTATAAGGCTAACCAAACAAGCTCTTATGTTGGTTGTTCTCCGTCGTGTATTTACTTTTCTGGATGATTGTACTTGTACCCAGTCTGTATCAGATCCATCATCACTCATATCTTCTAATTCTCCCGACTCCTCAGCATGTGATGTTTCCATGTCATCCGACCAGTATGAACTGTTCTTAGCAGCTCGAGCAGCCTACATTTAGGTAACAGGACATAAAAAACACTGGCTATGAATATCACCAGACATAATCTAGATGAAACTGCTACATAAAGATAGCTAGATACCTTCCGCAAAGCATAAGCTTGACCATCTTCTGGACCAATAATAGTATCACACCTTGAGGTCCTACCAGATTTCTTCATATTGTTCATTGCAGCGAAAAGCTATCGATCAGAAGAAAGTATCAGTTGTGCGAGTGCTAACTGAAATCATATGTACTCAATGAAATGAATTATCAAAATTCCAGTGATATACGAAAAGTGCACAATTAAGAATATGCACCTGCATATTTTGGTTCTGTAGATCATTAACTAGTGCTTCTAATTGTCTTGTTCTGCCATTGAGCATAACCAGTTTTTCTTTCAGTTCACCATTGACAAGATCTTTCTCTCTACATATCACCTCCTTATCATGTAGTTGACATCTAGGAGCGGCATGCAGAAAATTAGAACAGATTAAGGAAACCAGGGATTCTTCATTTATATGCTTTACACAATATCATGAAAAACAGATAGCACATAACATAAGAGGTATAAACATCATTGGAAACAAAATGGTAAATAAACATACCTTGAAGATGATGCTAACTGAAAAAGGTAGTTCATTGTGCTCTTGGCATCAGGTAGGGACCTTATGTGGTTCCATCTGCCTCTACCATAGAACACCTCCTCCGGCTCCTCTGCTTCTGACAGTTGAGAAGCCACGGACACCATTGCACTAGATGATGATGACAGCATGTTTTCGAGTGCTGAAATTCTAGAACTTCTAGCACTAGGAGACATAGCCTGAGGACACTCCTTCAGCTTTGCTATTTCCTTCGATATTGTTGCTCTCCTGTTTCCAGAAGAAAAGTTTGTGTAAAATAGATGCAAATCTAATGCAGAAAACACAACACTCAACCAGCTCATACAGAATTTTACAGTTAATTACAACCATTTTGTTTAGAACATAAATAAAGAAACAGATCAGAGCAAAGAGTATCTTTGAAACAAATAGGGAGAAGGGATAGAAGTCTATATATTTGCATGCCCTGCAGATTTGAGATAACCCTACTACACTCAGCGTCAATCCTCTAGTGGTATGGTCAATTTAGTAATGAAAATGAGTTATTTTAACATGGCCTGGTTATGCCCCCATAACTAAAACCATTTTCGCATTTTTTCATCGTCTAAACTGCTCAATACAATGCACATACACATAATAGACAAGACCACAACACATCGAAAAGTATTAGAAACATAAGTTTTGTATCATAACAACAGAAGGAACCTGTGACTTACTCTTGTTTTTGTCGTTCATAGTGTGAGCGTAATTCGTATGCCCTTACAGTAACATCAAGTTCATCATCAATTGTTTGTAACAATGCCTAGTGCCATATCAAAAGAATATTTCAGACATAGTACAACTTGAAAGTATAACAGACTATTCAATGCACCAAAAGATTGTCAAGTTCATTAAGAGCACCTGAATCCCTGATCCGCTTGTTCCTTGAAATTTCAAAACCAAAAGGCAGTGATTTTATGAGTTGTGAGACTTAAGAGTACATAAACATCTCAATACCAGCAGAATAGAAGTCACTCTGTAGCTTCTTACCATATGTGTCCCGGGTGGACTTCTTTGCTTCCAGCAAATCTTTCAGTCTTTTCGTGGCCATCTCAGCTTCTTCAGTTTTTCGCTGTAAAACCTACATGGAGAAGGCTGGCATAACTACCAAGATACTTGGAAGAAATAAGAACGAAATAAGAAGAGAAAACTAACCATTTTCTGCTTCTGATTTAATGCCAGGAGTTTATGCATCTCAAATTTATTCCGTCTCCCTTTCTTCTTGAGCTAATTATTATAAACACACCATTCTCACCACAAGTTCTTTATGAAATCACGACATTACAAGAAAAATGAGCTACAAGCAGTCAAAAGAGTAACCTCAAGCACTTCCTTTTCATGGGCAGCCTTCCAAACTCTAAATTGCTCTGATTCTTGTTTAATCTTTTGTTGAAGTTGAACCTAAGGTACGACGAAAAGAATATATGTCAGGAGATGAAACTAAATTAAAATTTGGAAAGGTTAGGAGAACGAAAAACCTTATGAGATTTGATGCGTTGAATTTTTCCTTGTAAACGCATAGCTGCATTATGACTTCTTTGTATCTGTCGTGGCAACTGTTTCTGAGTTTCCTGCTTTTTCTTGAGCTGAGAGACCTGCCATATAGTGGCCAATTAGTATTGGGGAAAGAGAAAACATCAATTTATGTAATGTATGTACAAACCTGGGATTCAAGCGTGGTCAGCTTCTGAAGATAGTTCTCTTTCATTTTGTGTGAACGCTCATCAGTTGAGGAAGACATATTTGTTAATGCATGACGGAGATCCTCGATTTGTTTCTGTAATCAAACATAAGATTAATACTGTTTCAGGGAATTTTAAGGAATCAACAAATTTAAGCAGGTATAACCTGAAGAGCCTTCTTTTCTTGCTCCATCTCATGCAACTTTGTCTCATAATGTTGCTTGAGAACAGAGGTATCACTCTTTGCAAATTGTTTCATCTCCGCCTTCAGAAATTTAAATAAAAAAAGGTATAATTACACTCTTGCAGGTGGAATAAAGAAGATAATGCAGGAGCAAAGCTTAGACTATAAGATTCATATAGGTTAACAGTAGTTGTCTTTGAACATGAGTTCACAATGGATGGTGGAATGAAGAATATTCAGTGCATGTAAAAGCTAGTCTTGGAATAAAATTTCAATACCAACGTGTCGAGGTCAAGCCAAACAAGTTGTTGCCAATTCGTATATGAAAAATCAAAATCGTAAGAAAACAGTACCTCCTTTTGCTGAAGTCTTTTATCTAGATCCTGCAGCTTCTTATCAAGTTGCTCTTGTAGCGATGAATGTTCTCTTTCCTTTTCTTCTTCGTCAACTTCACCTGAAAAAGAAGGTTGCTTATTAGCGAAATTGTCGTGAACACATGGTATCGACGTGTTTCAGTAACTTACTTGACACTTCGGGTGTCCCTACTTCACAGCCTGAACCTAGGTCGTCTAGAAGTATGCCCTTATCAAGTGCAAGCCGATCATTTAAACCATATCTACAGGCAGTGGAGAACTTTTTCCGTGTTACTTCACTCTCCAACTGCTGAATCTTTGATATATAGGTCTTCATAAGGTCCACATCCTGCGGATAATAGGAAAATACAAACATAAAACAGTTCAAGGAGGCTGATATGACTATTTGCAAACAAATCTGTGTTTGATAAGAGATTTAGTTTTACACACCTGCTCACTACCGTCATTTTCAATATCGTCCCACGATTTTCCGTTGCGTGCTGATTCAAGCTTTAACATCAGCTTATCCTTTTCCAGCTGTCAACAAATAATATATGTGTTATCTGTTGTACTACATTGGCAAGGCTATTCACGTGCACTTGGCTAGGAACATTTAATTATAGAGATGGTGCAGATAAATGGTATGTGGTACAGAAGTATTTGCATATCATGATAAAATAAAAATATTACATAAGGAGGGTAATCTCATATTGCTAACATTATGTACAGAAGTATATTATGGGCTTCACTGAATCAAGAAAAGTACACAGTTCAACCACAAGCATAAATAAATCTCCGATACCTGGGCAGCAATCACACGCTGTGCTAACTGTTCACGCGACATTTCCGTTTCCTTGATCTCACAGTAAAGCTCTGAATTTTTCAACTCAAGTAGAGAGACTTTTTGTTGCAGCAACTAAACGATGAAAAAAAAAAATTAGAGATACAATAAAATGAACAAATTTGATTAGTCAATGCACCAAACCAACCTGAAGCTCTTCTAGTGCTGCACTCCCACTGCGGGAAAACAGAAGTTCACTCTGCAGCTGCTCTAATTGACTCCTCAATTTCTGCATTTCTGCTGTAACTGGGTCTCTGTTGATCTATTCAGTAGGATACAAAAGGATAAGCAAACGATGGCAACCAAAATAAAAGATGCAAATGCTTCTTTGAGGATAGAAAAGCATACCACTGCTTTGTTTTGAATATTTCGTGCACGATTGGCATACTTGAGTGTATTAATGGTTTCCTCTGCATTAGAATCAGCAGGACTAATGCAAGCTGCAGGAAGAGAATGGCAAAGAAATTGATTTTAGAAAGTGTTCCAAGTAGGCCAATACGAGTATATGAGTGTAAAAAATTAGACCTACCAATCATAACGGTTTTACTGTTTCCTCCTAGAGAATCCTGCAAGAGAACAAATAGCCCTTAGCCATGAATATGTTACATCTCCACATTTCAGTGTTCTGGCTTAAATAAGGTGAGATAGTATAGAAATACTATAATTAGTATGCATACCTGCAGTAGGCGGGTTAATTTGCTGTCCCGGTACGGTACAAATGCTCCTTCTTTGCTCTTCTTTTCATCACCTAATGCACTAATTACATTGCCAAAAGCAAGAAGGCCTCTGTTTATGTGTATCCCTATAGCCACAAGATAAATAGAACAAATTCAATATCACTTAACAGTTATATACTGAATTAAACCAACATCTACAATGCAAGAAGAGTCTTCCTTACCTTCCTTAAGCCGTAATCCATCAGCTCCTGTTCGCTTAGCCCTTTCAGAACCAGCCAAGTCAACTAAATGAAATTTTGATGATAAAATATCATAGTCATTATTAGTTGATTTCTCAGGTGTAGAACTTGAGGTCCTCTTTTGTTCGATAGATATCGTGAAGATAGCATGAGAACGGCTGCAAAGAAACAATGACAATTCAGATAATGCGGGTTTCATAAATATAAAATAAGAGTTAGTTGTCCAGGTTGTGTTTTTAGAGCATTTCAATGTCCAAAATAATTCAATGTCCAAAATGACTATACCTCGATGAAGGATACCCGAATTAAGAACTCTGTATCATCCTTCATTGCGTCAGCTTTCTTGAATATCGTCTCGATAACTTGTGGAATTATTCCTCCACAGTTAACTTCACTACTGTAATTGGTACCCATCATATATGTCTTCCCAGATCCGGTCTAAATTAGGTCGTACCAGAAAAAACTAAGTCAGAGGATAAACATCTGATAAAACATAATACTCTAAACACTATTTTTTGTTGCCTTGCTACTATCTTCCTAACAAAACAGTCAATAAAGGTTCGATTTAGCTGCTAGGTGAGCTCGGGGTGGAGCTATAAAAGTAAGAGAAAGTAACCATTTTTGTGTTTGGCAATGTGAAGATTACTTTTGAGCATACAAAATAAGTACCTGTCCATACGCTAGCACAGTGGTGTTGTATCCACGGAATAACGAGTCAATTAGCGGGTGCACGCATTGCTCAAATATCAATGAGGAAGGAGATCCCATGCTGCCATAGACATGGTCGTAAGTGAAGATGTGTGGACCAATTCGGACCTACAATAGAACATCATCAACATCTATTTAGAATTTTAAGCCATTAATTCATCATCATCAGAAGAAGAAAGAAATCTCATGTTAATGAAGAAAGAAAGAAATATCCATTTTTTTACCTGCGGCTC
Source organism: Puccinellia tenuiflora (assembly GCA_012064385.1). NCBI lineage: Eukaryota > Viridiplantae > Streptophyta > Magnoliopsida > Poales > Poaceae > Puccinellia > Puccinellia tenuiflora. The sequence continues at coordinate 2,575,633 of QRDG01001050.1, forward strand.
GCCTTGTGTGACGGTGACGCAGTCAGTGCAGCCTTGGAGGAGCTCCGGCGTGATGAGCGGCCGGACGTTGACAGCGACCTTGACGCTGTGACCCTGCTGCTGCGACTGCGAGGCCATCGGAAACCCGATCAAGAAGAAGGATCAAGGCCCAAAATAGACACCAAGGCCGGAAACGAGAAATCCCAACACTAGCTCCAAGCCGGAAATCAGGACATCCGTTTTGGCAGAGATTAGAATCTGAGGGCCGATAGATGGAGGGTTTTGAATTCGACCGTGCCCTCGCTGGAGGGTGGAGGCGTATATGGGGGAAGGGAGGCGGCGGCGGAGAACGGATGGGGAGAACTCGAAATGAGGAAGAACGCAACGGCTTTGGTTATTTATATAGTATAGTCATTGCAACGGTAACAGCGGGAGAGATCACTGCAACTAATGGCCTTGGGCGGAAGGAGTGGTGGGTCCGGGATGGCAGAGGCACGAGGTGGCCGCGTAAAGATAGATAGGCCGAGTGTATTTAATCCGGAACTCGGCATATAAAAGGTATACCGGGTTGTTTAATAAATACACTGAATAAAATAATTCCGACTTAGTGTCTAGAGGATGGCTATGTCTGTGAGTGTGGCGACTCGCGGAGGGCGGAGGAAGGCGGCGCGCTGGAGTCTATCCAGAGGGGTGGGCTCTCGGCGGGCGGTGCGACGGGCGACGCCCCCTGGTGGCGGGGGGTTCGGCGGCCGTTTCTGGGTGCTGTCTCAGGACGACGAGGAAGAGGGTGATGACTTCGATGACCCCGAGGCGGCGGGGGGCTCGATCTCTGGTGTGGGGTCTCCGGGGTCGGGGCCTTCGGTTCCTACGCTGGATGGGTTCATCGCCAGGGCGGAGGAGCTAGGGGGCTGTCTCCGTCACCAACGTCGGCGCCAAGCTTTTGCGCCCGGGGGCGTGGATCTCGCTTTGCGTCCTATGGGTCATGCCCGGGGTTGCGTCAGGAAAGGGCTCGGGTTTCTGCTGCGGCAGGCCAGGGTCGGGACCTTGGCCTGTGTGATCTGCCGGCCGCTGACACCGGTCTCTCCATGGTGGCGGCGGCGGCGACGCCGATGGGGGAAAGCAGGGAGAAGACAACTGGAGGAGCTGGAACCCTAGTTGGACCGTCCAGGGTGGATGGGCCGGCTCCTGGTGGGCCCGGTGGCGAGCGGTCGGTCCTTGGTGGGCTGACTTGCGCCACGCCCTGTTTGGACTCTGCTAGACCGCTGGGGGTTGCCACGGGGGATGGCTATGGCCTAGTCCGCCAGTTCGGCCACAGGCCAGGAGCCCGGGTGGGATAAGCTGGCGGTATATAAGTGGGTGTGGCTGGTCAAGGGTGCCCTAGATCCCACTCTAGGGTTTCCAGCCACAAGTCAGGAAGTGAGGCGGCGGCGAAGGACAAGAGCGTTCAGAGTTCTCTCCCCGATTCTTGCCCCCTCGCCTCTGGTTCGCTCCTTTGTGGAGGTTGCCATGGATCAGGGGAAGGCGGCGCAGAACTACAAGAGAGACTACGAGACCTACAAGAGCAGGATCTGCGCAGGAGGGAGAGGGAAGCTAAGGACTGCGACCGCCACGATGGCGGGCCAGACTGGGGTCCTCCTCCGTCGTGGTGGGTCGAGAAGGAAAGGAAGAGGAAGTCAAAGCTCGAACAAGCAGCAAAGCAGGATCGGGACCGCCCTCGGGGGGGGGGGGGGAACAACCAGCTGCGCCAGGACAAGGGCGGCGAGGGGATCCAGGGGGATTCCTCGCGCAATGCGGCGAAAAAGCCGACCGGAGACGGGCTTGCTCCCACTGATGGCGCTAAGGGCGCATAATGCTTCAAGTGTGGTAGGCCAGGCCACTTTCAATTGGCCTGCACCTTTGAGCCTGTTTGTGTGATCTGTAAGAAGGAGGGCCATGCGTCAGAAAACTGCCCATCCAGGGGGAAGGAGCTCAAGTTACAGACCATGAGGCACGCCTTCACTGGGTGTGGTTTCTTCTGTCTGGAGGTGGAGCCACTTGAGGCTGAGCCGGTGGAGGTGGATCACATCTTTGCGGCCATCATTGTGTTCCAAGCTGACCCCATGTCGGCGGCGGAGCTTGAGGCTGAGCTGAAGCACCTCATGGAAGGGGACTGGAACTTGGGAGTCCAGAAAGTCTCAGAGCTGGAGTTCTCGGTGTTTTTTCCATCACGGGAGACGCTGAGGATGTACTCTCACAGCGGTCATATTTTTCTGCCTCTGCTGGGAGTTGATGCGTGCATCAGGGAAGCGTTTCAGGAGCCTCGTCCTTCGGTGGTCTTGGAGAAGGCGTGGGTTCAACTGACAGGGGTTGATACGTGTCAAATGTATCTATAATTTTTTATTGATCCATGCTAGTTTTATGATGTTGTCATATGTTTCTACTATCTTATTATATCATTTTGAGGCATTTTATTGAACTAACCTATTGACAAGATGCCCAGTGCTAGTTCCCTGTTTTTGTCATATTTTTGTTGCAGAAAGTTACTTCTGGAAATATTCTCGGAATTGGACGAAAATTTACGGAGATTTTTTATTGAGGAAATAAGGACCGGAGCCAGAAGGGCGACCCCGGGAGGGACCCACAGGCCAGGGGCGGGTCCCACCCGCGGGTCTAAGGGGGGCTACGGCCGAGGGTGGTCCCTGCCCCTCGGAAAACCCCTCACGACGCCATTTGGCCTATAAATTGTCCCCGACGAAAAAACCCTAACCCCCGAAGGATTTTCCCAAATACGATACAGAACTCCGCGGCCATCGCCGACAAGTTTCGGCGGTTCAGAAGGTCCTGTTCCGCCATCCTGCTGCGACGGGGATCGACCGGCAGAGCCATCTCCATTAATACCGCTGCTTCCCGTGATGAGGAGGGAGTAGTCCCTCACCGGGGCTGAGGCTTATACAAGTAGCTATGTGGTTAATTATCTCTCTCTCCCATGATGTGATCTTCGTTGTGATCATGAGCTTTGTTAGCATAGTTGAATACATGATGTTTCCCTGCATGTAATGGATATGATTTTCCTCAAGTGGTGTCATCTAGTATAAGTTTAGGAGTCTCCGTTGTGATCACGGTATCTCGGTGACAGTGTGGGTGCCATGTGTGACTCTAATGATAAAAGCTTAGAGGGATCTTCATCATGAGTTTGTTCTTTATTATTGTTGGATTGAATAGATTATGAGGTTTCTTGATGCTTGTGTTATTGAAGAAAGAGACTATTCAAGAAATAGGTTGTGGTGTTTGTTAGTACTATCTTTGGATGCGGATAGTGACAGCATGAAGTATCCATAGATGTGGAATACGAACTTTAAGGTGTGCTTTTCGTAGCCCTACGCAATTCTCATCCTATTTGATCCATGAAAGAATGATCTCCGAGTAACGTCTACCATGCATGTGTTTTTGTGGAAACTATTATGTGTTTAATTATGTTAATGATGTTGAAAGTAGTCACTAGCGAAAGTATGAAGCCTAGGCCTTGTTTCCAAGCATTGATACACCGTTTTTAGTCACTTTTGTCACTTGTTTGCTTGCTGCTATTTTTATTACAGAATTACAAAATCACCTTTTACCATCCATATCACTTGCATTTTACTATCTCTTCGCCGAACTAGTGCACCTATACAATTAGCCATTGCATTAGGTGTGTTGGGGACATAAGAGACTTCTTGTATCTTAATTGCAGGATTGCTTGAGAGAGGATACGTTCAACCTCTTCCTCCCGTGGATTCGATAAACTTTGGGTTATTCACTTAAGGAAAATTTGCCGCTGTCCTACAAACCTCTGCGCTTGGAGGCCCAACAAGTCTACAAGAATAGAACCGTGTAGTAGACATCAAGCTCTTTTCGGGCGCCGTTGCCGGGGAGGAAAGGTAAGCGGTACTCACACTCCGACGACGAAGCTAATTTCTAGCATTGTTGTTGGAGAGGTGAGTGTTTGAAGTTATCTTCTTTAGATTCTGCAGTTATATCTTTTTGTTTCTTATTTTTATTTCACTAGTTAGGTTTAATGGAAAATAACAAAAAAAATGAGAGAGCTTTATAAACTCTATCTTGAAATTGGTCATGATGCTTTTGAAGAGAAAATTAAAAAACCTATGGAACTTTATTTGCATAATAATCATGCTAGTAGCAATGTTATTAGTATGATTTCTTTGAATGCCATTGTTGCTAATGCTATGAAAAATTGCAAGCTTGGGGATGCCGGTTTTGATGAATATGATCTTTTTAGTCCCCCAAGGTTGAAGGAGGAAATTTGCTTTGATGATACTATGCCTCCTATATATGATGATTATAATGATGAATGTGATATTTTCAGTCCACCTACTATTAAGGAAAAAGTTTATTATGATTATGATATGCCTCCTATTTATGATGATTACAATGATGGCTATGATAGTCCTACTCTCAATGCTACTAATAATAAAAAATTACTTATATGGAGAGTAATAATAATACTTTTATGCATGTGAATCATGAGAAAAATGCTTTATGTGATGGTTATGTTATTGAGTTTTCTTATGATTCTACTGAAAGTTATTATGAGAGAGAGAAGCGTGGTTATATAAATTTTCATCTTATGAAGTTTCCCCTCTTTATGTTGAAGGTTTTAATGTTGAACTTGCTTTGCCATCCTATGCTTAATGCTTTATGCTACAATGATTTATTTTCTTACAAGATGCCTATGCATAGGAAGAGAGTTAGACTTAAATGTGTTTGATATTTGCTTCATGATGTTCTCTTTTGCGTTCCAACTCTTATTTTTATGAGAGAATCATTAAAATTATCATGCCTAGCTAAAAGGCTTAAAAGAAAAGCGCTCTTGGGAGGCAACCCATGTTTTCTTTTCTTTCAGTTTGTTTTTGCTTTTCTTGAGTCATGGAGTTATTGACTCTGTAGCAACTTCATTGTATCTTTATTTTTTGGTCTTTTGTGCCAAGTTTAGCCTCTAATGCATTGAAAGTGCGAGGTATTGTTTTGCTGTCCAGAAACAGATTTCTGTCCTTCACTGTTTGAAAATCCAGAAATTGAATGAACCCTAATTTCTCAGAGCTCAAATCAACTAGATCTCCCAATTCCTCCACCCAAACTCGTTGATCTTTGGAGGATTGAAGGAGAAGGCCCGGATCTAAATCTTCACCAAGCCGTTCTTCATTTCCCCCTCATTCATTTGAGGGATTTTGTTTCTAGGATTTGCTTGTAATCTCTAGATTCGTCTTGCTTACTACTTGTTGTATTGTGACAGATTTGTCGATTTGGGAGCCCCCGATTGAGTTGTGGGTGTGTGCCCCAAGATTGTTTTAAAGGCTTCGGATTCCGCCTTGAAGGATTCCGATAGTGGAAGGTGAAACTAACCCTTTGGGTGAGGTTCATCGGAGAATAGGGTGAGGCCTTTTGTGGCATCTTGAGTAGGCCTTAGTGGCGGCTCACACCCCTCCAACGAGACGTACTCCCTTAACAAGGAGGAACTCGGGAATACATCCTCGTCTCTGTGTGCATCTACTTTCGGTTATCTCTATCCCTTAGTTATCTTTGCTTGTATCATGATAATTGCCTAGTGTTACTTGCTTGCTTGTCATATAGGTAAATTCACCGTAGTTGCATATCTAGATAATTTACCTTTTGTGTCAAGCCTAAATCGAAAAAGAATTAAAATTTGGTGTAGCACCTATTCACCCCCCTCTAGGTGCCCATACGATCCTTTCAGTTAGGTGGTCTGGGAATCATCAACTCCAAACTAATGAATGTGGCTCTCCTTCTTAAATGGGTCTGGAAGCTGAGTCAACAGGAGCAGGGGCTCTTGGCAGACTTGATAAGGGCTAAGTATCTTGGGGAGGAAGACATCTTCACCTCCCCCCACAAGCACGGCTCGCAGTTTTGGAATAGCCTGCAGAAAATCAAGCACCTATTCAAACTTGGTGCTAAACATGAGGTGGGTCATGGTAGACACACCATGTTCTGGTTGGACTGGTGGAGGGGCAGGGGCCCCTTAGGGAACGTTTCCCTCGGCTCTTCAGTATTGCTGAAGATCCGTCCATCCTTGTCCACCAGGCTCGCGCTAATGGTCAATGGCTTCTCAGGTTCCGGAGAACCTTTGGCACAACCGAGACCATCGAATGGTCTAACCTTCTCCGGGAGCTAGGGAACCCGGCCTCACCTGACCTTAGAGACAAGGTTTCTTGGTCTCTTGAGGCGTTAGGCCAGTTTTCCACCAGATCGATGTACCAGAAACTTTGTCAAGGTGCGGTGGTCACTCATTTTAGAGAGGTTTGGGCGGCTAGGGTGCCCCTCAAAAATAAGTTGTTCCTTTGGCAACTGATTAGGAACAAACTGCCCACCAGCGAGCAAGTCCGAATTAGACACGGACCGGCCAATGGGCTTTGCGTGCTATATATGCGGCAAGACAGAGGACGCTAACCATATCTTTTTTAAGTGTCATCTCGCCACCTATATGTGGGCTTGCATCCGGGACCTACTAGGTTGTTCCTGGACATCTCGCAAGGTCTGTCGGGACGGACGCGTAGATTGGCTTGGGTGTGCTTTGCGGCACTGAGTTGGGCGCTTTGGCTGATCCGTAATAAAATGGTGTTTGAGCACACCTTTGTTTCTCACCCTGCTAATTGCATTTTTCAAATGATCATTACCATACAGGGATGGAGACTGTTGAGCAGGCGGAAGGACCGAGCTGCGCTTGACGCAATGGTGGGTGCCCTCCGGGGTATGTTCGCAAGAGAGAGATTGGTTGTTAGCTGCAGCGTCCTCTTCCCTTTTTATTTTGCCTCCTGTGTGAGGTGCTGTTTTGCCAAGCTAGCTGTGGCTGGACCCCTTCATTAGCCTCCTGTGTGAGATGATGCTTTGCCAGGCAGCCCAGGCTGTGGCATGAACTTAACCTGTTATTTTCATTCCTAGGTGTTGTATCTCTGTGGTACTTGGTTCTCGCTTTATTATTATAAAGCTGGGCAATAGCCTTCCGTTTTAAAAAAAATACACTCGGCATTCATATAACACTCGGTATTAAAACAATAAAACACTCGGCAACTACCACACACTCGGCATACCTACTAAATACACTCGGTATTGACACAGACTCGGCATCGGCGCACACCACGTGTCCACGCCGTCCGCGGTTGACGGATCGGTGACGACCTGGGTTATATGCCGAGTGTATTTTTCCCGGAACTCGGCATACAGCCGTGAAATATAGTGTGCGCGAAACAGAAGTTTCGTAGCCTTAATTTACCGCGAACCAAAAAAAACTGGGTGTTTGCCGAGTGTATTTCAGCAACACTCGGTATATGGCAGTGAAATATAGGAAAAGACAATTCTGGAGTCTTCTTTTGCCGCCTAGCACTTAGATCTGTATACAATTGTCATGATAGGTGGAATGAGGCAATATACAACCCTCAAGTGTGACCTGCTTCACACACATGCGCTGTCACTTAGAAAGGTTCTAGACTTATATGTGGAAACCCCCACTTCGGTTGCACGAGATGAAATCTTGAGATATATAGCTTGTATCAAAATAGATTTCCCGTGTTTTTATGACCTAACCAACACAATTAACAATAAAAGTCCGTTGGTCAACCGTCTTTCGATACCGGTCAAAGGGGTAGATGACACCGTTCAACAGGATCACGACTCGGCCGCTGTGTGGGGTCGTCGAGCGTCGGAATCCAACCAAAAGTTGCATGAATTCCTAGTATGTGTACATTAATGTGGTGGGAGTAGAAATGAGGCAATATACAACTCCGAAGTGTGACACGCTTCACACACATGTGTTGTCACTTAGAAAGGTTCTAAACTTATATGTAGAAACCCCCACTTGGGTTGCACGAGGTGAAATCTTGAGATAGCTTGGTCTCATAATAGGTATCCCATGTTCCTATGACCTATACCAACACAAATAAAGTTAAAAGTACATTGGTCAACTGTCGTTCGATGCGGGTCAAAAGGGTAGACGTCGCCGGTCAACGGGATCACGACTCGGTCGCTGTGGGGCCGCCAAGCGTCGGAATCCAACCAAAAAATGCATGGTGTCCAAGTATGTTTATACTAGTGTGGTGGGAGGTGGAATGAGGCAATATACAACTCTGAAGTGTGACCCGCTTCATAAACATGCGCTGTCACTTAGGAAGGTTTTGGACTTATAGATCGAAACCCCCACTTCGGTTGCAGATGATGAAATCTTGAGATAACTTGGGCTCAAAATAGGTTTCTCATGTTCCTATGACCTAACCCAACACAAATAAAGATAAAAATCCATTGGTCAATCGTCGTTCAACGCCGGTCAAAAGGGTAGACGACGCAACGGGATCACGACTCGACCACTGTGTGGCCGCCGAGCGTCGAAATCCAACCATACCTTGCACGGGGTCCAAAATTTATAACGTTAAAGTGGTGAGAAAAGGCGAGATGAATCTACTCGTCAATGAAATTTCAAACGATGGATTGAGTGCAACGAATTTGACAAAATTCATCTATAAAAGCTGTGAAGTTCAATTTGGTACAAAATTGAGAAGTTGCGGTCAACGAACTCGAAACTGATCATGAGAAAGGAATCACAAGGGTCGATGCATGTGCATATATTTTGTGTACATTTTATATCAAATCAAAACATGGTTGTGTAGATTTGAGAAAATTACTTGAAGCATGTTAAGGAATGGCGAGCAGACCAGCACGTGCATTCACAACACCTGACAGAAGGTGGGTTCCCTCCCTGAGTGGCGGCTGCCGGCAAGAAGATGGACGACGACTGAGTTTTTCTTCTTGTTGTTGGGCAATTGGACCTGACTTTAATTTTTGTTTTCCGAAATTTAGTTACACCAACACACACCCTAAAAATCACATCAAATAGTCAATCACCCAGTGTAGGCTGGGATTCCCCTGAGCCATCGTCTCGGCAAGTTCGCCGGCACAGCATAACCCGAAGAACAGGCCAACGGCCCCGACGATGCGCGGGGCGTCGGAGGAGCACCTGGGCAGCAGCAGGAGGAGGCTGACGACGAGCGCGACTGTGAGCCAGAGGTAGACGAAGATGTATCTGCTGCGCTGGTCGGCGTCCACCATCGCGACCTCCTCGGCGTCGTTGTCAACCTGTTGAGGGTTGCTGAACCGTGGCTGGCCTAATGGGCCCAAGCCGACCAGCTCACATGTTAAGAACACAATTGCTATGAATTCAGATCTATCTATGCAATAGTTTGAAACACAAGATTTGTGGCAATATTTCTTACAACAAGTCACACACGCAACACACGCCAGGCCAGGTCGAAGCCACCTTCTATTCGCCACCGTTTCTTCTCGGGGTACTCTTCCTTATATCGTCCTCCACTTGCGCGTTGACAGCTCAGCGCAAGACCCAGTCTCGCATTGGGTAGCGCTTGCTCACTTGTCGATCACGTTTCTCTCGTTGTGCCACTGCCAGTGGGTCCTCGCTGGCAGGAGTGGTGCTAACATTCCCCTCCCCTTGAGAACCGACTTGCCCCCAAGCCGGTGCACGAGGAAAGTGCTGTTGTAACTCCTCCAGGTCTTCCCATGTAGCGAGGTTCTTTGGTTGACCAGACCACTGTACCAAAGCTTGACTGACAGCGACAACACCATGTGTCGAAGGCGGCGCTGAAGAACGCGCACCGGAACTTGCAGGATATCAAGGGGAGATGGTAACTGAGAATGTACCTGAATTTTCACGCCCACTGCTTTTTTCAGTTGAGAGACATGAATCACCGGATGAATTCGACTTGATTCTGGTAAGTTCAGACGATAAGCAACTTCCCCAATTCGCTCCAGTACCTCATATGGGCCATAGTGCTTGAAAAGGAGTTTATGGTGTGCACGAGGAGCCACTGATGATTGCACGTATGGTTGCAACTTGAGAAACACGCGATCACCAACTGAAAAGGAGCGTTCAGTTCTCTTCTTGTCTGCCTGATGTTTCATGCGCTGGCGCACGCGTTCCAAGTGCTGACGCAACAGGTCTTGCATCAACTGACGCTCCTCAAGCCATGTTTTAAGATCAGGCACTGAACAAGTGATGTCAATGGTGATGCCTAACTCCCTGGGTGAACGGCCATACAAGACTTCAAATGGAGATTTTTCTAGAGCAGAATGGAGGCTCGTATTATACCAGTACTCAGCAAGCGTTAACCATTGAAGCCACTTGGTAGGACACGCGTGAGAAAAACAACGCAAGTAACCCTCCAGACATTGATTCACACGTTTAGTCTGTCCATCCGTCTCAGGATGATAGGAAGAGCTCATGTTCAGCGTTGTGCCCGTGAGTTGGAACAACTGTCGCCAAAACAGACCGTTAAAAATCCGGTCCCTGTCTGTGACGAGCTGTTCTGGCATTCCATGAAGCTTGAACACATGATCCATGAGAGCCACTACTACGGTTGAAGCCAAGAAGGGGTGGGACAAAGGAATGAAGTGAGCGTAGCGGCTAAATTTGTCAACCACCACAAGAATGCAATTAAACCTGCCAGATCGTGGTAGTCCTTCAATGAAATCCATGGAAACCACCTGCCATGCTGATTTTGAGAATGATAATGGCTGCAATAACCCAGGATATTTGGCACGGTCTGGTTTTGCTTGTTGACAAATAATGCAAGACTGAACAAATTTCTGTACAGTGGCATTCATACCTTGCCAGGCAAACAGCTGTTTCAATCTGCACAATGTAACTGGTATACCAGAATGACCTCCCATTGGACTGGCATGGAATTCTTTGATAATCTGTTGTTGTAATGCAGGCACTGCTGGTATCCAGATGCGGCCTTTCTTGCGTATAATCCCATTCTGCAGAGTATACTGATTGTCTGGTTTAGTGACAATAGACAGACGATGTAGCAATTCTAGAGTAAAGGGGTCCTGTTGGTAGGCTTCTACAATGGACATCAACCAAGTCGGCTGACAACAAGAAATTGCACACACTTCCAATTCAGGGTGTGGCCGGCGAGAGAGTGCATCAGCAACTCGATTTTCAACTCCCTTTTTGTAAACAATACGATATTGCAGCCCCATGAGTTTGGATAACACCTTATGTTGCCAAGGTGTGTGCAGCCTCTGGTCTTGCAAATGAGAAAGGCTGGCATGATCAGTTCGAATCAAAAACTCACCATGCTATAAATAGGAACAACATTGATCAACAGCTAACAAAATGGCCATATATTCTTTTTCATAAGTAGAAAGTACAAGGTTGCGAGGACCGAGAGCTTTGCTGACAAATGCTAACGGGTGATCCTTCTGCATAAGAACAGCACCAATACCAATGTCGCTAGCATCGGTTTCAATCACAAATTGGCAAGAGAAATCAGTAAGGGCCAAAACTGGAGCAGACACAAGTGCTTGTTTCAGAGTATCAAAAGCGAGTTGTGTTTCTTCTGTCCAAATATAGGGGACATGCTTATGAAGTAAATTGGTAAGGGGCTTGCTGATAGAACCATAATGCCGCACATGTTTGCGATAATAGCCAGCAAACCCCAGCCAACTGCGCAACTGTTTCACATCTACAGGAACTGGCCAAGTTTTCACAACAGAAATTTTGGAATCATCAGTTGCCACACCTGAAGCAGAGATCACATATCCAAGGTACTGTATGCTTTGCTGGGCAAAAGCACATTTCGAAAGTTTAACTTTCCACTGGTTATCCATGAGTAATTGCAAGACATGTTGCAAATGCTGAAGATGATCCTCATAAGTACGGCTGTAAATGAGGATGTCGTCAAAGAATACTAAAGCATATTTGCGCAGAACAGGTGCTAGAGTTCTATTCATTTCTGCCTATAATGTCGCTGGAGCCCCCGTCAGCCCAAATGCCATGACAGTGAACTCATAATGCCCATGATGCGTCTGGAACGCTGTTTTATGCTCATCTCCTTTTGTCAAACGTATCTGGTGATAGCCTGCACGAAGATCCAATTTGGAGAACCAACAAGCTCCATTCAATTCATCAAGGAGTTCATCTATGACAGGCAAGGGATATTTGCTTTTCACTGTCAAAGCATTAAGGTGGCGATAATCCACACATGGTCGCCATGTTTGGTCTTTTTTCTTAACCATAATCAAAGGAGACGCAAAGTTACTGACACTAGGACGAATAACTCCAGATCGCAGCATTTCAGTAATCTGTTTCTCCACTTCATCTTTCAATTCAGGAGCAAAACAATATGGACGAATCTGTACTGGTCTTGCCCCAGTGATCAGAGGAATGAGAGACTGCCCTGTGAGGAGGCAGCTCAGTAGGTTCAGAAAACACCTCACTGAATTTGTCAAAAACCTGCTGAATTGCATCAGGAACCACAGGGGTTATGGGCGGCTGCTCCGACAACAATTGCACCTCAACTATTGTACAAGCAAAATCATCAGTCAATTGCCCTTGCAAACATATCCAGGAACCATGATGCTGAAAAGCTAGCCACTTCTGATTCCAGTCCACCAATTAAGGGCTATGAGTGACCAACCAATCCATACCCACGATGCCATCATAACTTTTCAGAGGCAGAATTTTGAAACTGGACCGAAAGTCCCATTGTCCACAAGACCAAGCACAATCAGGAATTGCATGAGTGCATAGAAGGATACCTCCACCAGCTACCCTGACACGCCTTGGTTGTGCCAAAAGAACATGACCATCCAATTGAGAAGCAAGCGTAGAGCTAATGAAAGAATTATTGCTGCCTGAGTCAATGAGGAATACTACTGGCCTGCCTTGAACTGAACACTGTAAGGTAATATAATGGAACGCTCCGGTGGAATTCTTGCATCAGTGTCCGTATATATATGCATCAACTCCATGTCGTCCGCTGCATCAGACACTGAATAAGGAGACTCTGGCGCAGAACTCAACACATCCACCAGTTCCTGAACTACATGAAGCTGAACGGTCGACTGGCAGTTGTGATCTCGAGCCCAACGCTCGCCACAGGTAAAACAAAGGCCCTTAGCTCGTCTGAAACTTTTAAGCGCAGACAATTTTTCCTCTGAACCTCTGTTTGTTTCCAGCTGCTTGTTCGCTTCAGTTACTCGACGATCATCAGTTATACGAGGAGCATAACCAGACACAGAAGCCGGGCGATGAAAACTCTGGAAACCCATTGGGGCGACTGCCGCCAGTCCATCAGAGACTTCCTCCTGAACACAAGCAATGGTGTACGCAGAGTCCAAATCCGGTGGTAACTGTACAACCACAAGCACCCTGACTGCAGGCTTGAGTCCATCTATAAAACGCGTCACGTAATGCAACTGGTCTGGCTGATCTTCATACGCCGCTAACTGATCTATCAGCTCTGCAAACTGATGCACATAGTCTTCAACTGAACCGGTTTGAACCAACTTGTACAGACGCCGAATGAGCGATTGATGTTGATTGCGGCCAAACCTGCGCAACACTTCCTGACAAAACTCATGCCATGTGAACTTGCGAATAGATGACTGAATCGACGACAACCAACGAGCAGCAGGACCCGTAAACTGCAGAGATGCTAATCGGACCCAGAGCTGCGGTGCCGTCTCGTACATCTCAAAGTAATCTTCGCATTGAATCTGCCACAATTTGGGATGATCACCTTCGAACCTCGGCACATCCATTTTGGGCATACGAGACCGAGACGAACCATAGTCAGGAGCATCATCATGTAAATCGAACGAACGAGGGGTAGAAACCGATGGGTTGTGGGGGCGGATACCTCTTGCCGGAGGCGGTATGTAGGGACCCTGAGGCCCTACTCCCGGCCCCCGTGTAGATGTTGCAGGGCGGTGCCCATCGGGGCCGATCTCCGCGGCGCCCGCCGATGCCCGGGCAGTCAGATCCGGCTCGTCGGCGTTGGCGGCGAGACCTAGTTGGACGCGCAACGAATCCAAGCTCTGCTGGAGAGTGGATTCGATGCCATCCGAGTACATCTGCATGTCGGAGACGGCCTTGGAGATGTACGGCTTGACGGTCTTCTCCATGGCACGATGCATGGCGTTGTCGATCATCGAATCGAACTGCTGTTGTTGCCGAGTCCGCTGCTCCGCTGCCTCCGCGGTGATGGTGTCGTAGATCGCGCGTCCCTCCGGTGAGAGATTCTCCATGGCCATGATGCGGATGCGCTCCGCGGCTGCGCGCGCACGAGTCTCCAGCACGAGGAAGAAGACGGAAAAAAAAATCCAGTGGATTTAGTGGAATTGGCGGATTGGCGTGGGAATTGGCTCTGATGCCAAATGTTAAGAACACAATTGCTATGAATTCAGATCTATCTATGCAATAGTTTGAAGCACAAGATTTGTGGCAATATTTCTTACAACAAGTCACACACGCAACACACGCCAGGCCAGGTCGAAGCCACCTTCTATTCGCCACCGTTTCTTCTCGGGGTACTCTTCCTTATATCGTCCTCCACTTGCACATTGACAGCTCAGCGCAAGACCCAGTCTCGCGTCGGATAACGCTTGCTCACTTGTCGATCACGCTTCTCTCGTTGTGCCACTGCCAGTGGGTCCTCGCTGGCAGGAGTGGTGCTAACATCACACGATTGTTAAAGAAAGATCAGTTCGTGGCTGACAGGGGCGCTGGGTCCGCCGGTCCGTATCCGTATTGTAGTAGTATTCAACAAAGGGTGAGCGTGAGTTCACGGTATATATAAGAGGCCGGACCGCTAGCAGCCGGCGGCGGAAAAAGATAAACGCCATCGTGAATCCTCTAGCTAAAAGCTTCTTTACGCCGGGAAAACGAGAAGCATGGACAACATAGGCAAACCCCACTTGCCGAGGATCCAAGACTCTGAATTGAAATCGGGGCCAACCGTCGAGGATCCGTTTCTCGACTTCTTGCTGGATATGCCCTCTGCCTTCAATGACGATGACAATGAGCAGGATATCATCAACAAGCAGGGCAAATCGGCCGAGCAGATAGCCAACGAGGAGAAGATGGCCCGCGAGGAGAAGGAATTTGCTTCCTACCGTAGGAGCTGGGAATATAATTGGGGACACCTCTACGGATACTTCCAAGACATGAGTGAGTATATAATTAGCAATTAGAACATGCTGTACGTACCTGTATGTGCATTACTTTTGATCCATTCCTGTCGTTACAAGCTGTCCCTAACGCACATGAACTTCGCTTTCGTCGTTGGTGTTTGCAGCGACTGTCGGTCCCATGCACTTTACAGACTTGACACCTGGATGGACAGATGATGGCGCGAGCTTTGAGCGGACCTTGCAGATCTTCACCATCAAGCTCACTGAAATAAAAGGTGGCATCGATTGGCCATTGTTTGTCTATGGCGTGGTTGCTGCGCGAGACGACGTCGATCACAATCGTAACCTTCTCTTCTCTTGCACTAGAATGGAGTCTCAGAAACTTGACCAAGATGTACGCATACGCTACTACCTTAATTTTCTCTTCGTTTTCCCCCTCTACTACCTAACTACCACTCCATGCATGGTTCATCTCTTCTAACATTGCGTAATTGCAGCTCACATATTGCTAGCTATATTTATTTCTGTGAATCATTTCCTACACTTTTTTATGTATGTTTATCTTATTGTGCAAATGTGGTAGGAGGAGTAGCATTTCTTTTTCCCCTGGAGGTCTCACTACCTAACTGCTACTGCATGGTTCCTCTCTTCTAAATTGTTATTGTCAGCTCAAATATTGCTACCTATATTTATATCGTTATGTTCCTTTCCTACACTTTTTTTATGTACGTTTCTCTTAGTGTGCAAGTGTGTTAGCATTTCTTTTGCTGGGATATTCTGTTACTTTGCTTAGAAGTAGAGTGATGATTTGGGGAACTAATGAGACATCACTTGCAGGATCCTTTTTTGCGCTTGATTGGCCCGTCTCGTGCCATTTTGTTTACGGATCATGTTAAGTTTGAAGTCCAATTACGAGTAAAAGGTACAACAATGTCTGAAGATAGAGCATTGATCAGTGCGTTCTGTGATTATAACAACGGGTACTATCCCGGTGTATTTACCACTTTCTTCGAGAACTGCTTCTGCACAATAGAGTTGTGCCTCGAGAGAATTCAACGTACTGTCCAGGCCACTGTCTTGAGTGTGCATGTCAAAAATGGGCCATGGCCTTTCAGATATGGCGGTGAAGTGGCTTGCTTTGCACCGGCTTCTAATACTGCTCCATCGTCTATGAATGTTGTGCTGCTTGGATCTCGTGGTAGACCAATGCTCAATGACTCAGACGGTTACCTCAATCTGTCAAGAAATGTTGTGTCTGTAGAATTGGAAGGAAGCTTAACAGTTTCCGTACATGCCTACTCACAATCTGGTGAGATTGCAGCAAAAGGTCAGGTTTGCATCATACCCAGGACGAGCAATATAACTCAGGATTCATGTTTCTTTGGTGATCCTGAGGTGGAGATGGAGATCACTGTTGCTTGGTCTGCTCTCGTTTATGATAAGCGCAGGGTTGCGAGGGGAGGATGGATGCTTGATGTTTCTGAATAAATGGCCGTGAGCTCATTGTGATATTTAATGTTATGAAGATGGGCTAAAATGAGAGGCGTGACAAACCAGCTCTTTCCTGTTTATCCATCCTGTTGTTCAAGTGTCTTAGTATTATTTATGCATGAAAAATAGCTACTATTTACTATGTTGCAGCTATTGGACGATTTAGCTATGTTATATTCTGGCTACTATCTGTGCGTCGACTATAACTTGTATGCTTGTTGTGTTTTGATTAATCGTCTCTGTCTGGGATTTTGTGTATAGGTCGATTGTCTGTTTCGCTGTTGTTACAGTTTTAGTTGACGATTTGCTTTCTTTTACCAGTAAAATGAGCTGGGTCTTTCGCTGGCATACATGCTCTTTCCGTTTCTGTGCATAATAATTTGTTAGCTTTAGGCCTTGTTTCTCGAAGTGCGGCGAGGTGTACTGACCTGATATTCTCGAAGCCAGGGTTCAATTATCTGTAACCCAATAGCCATTTTTGATACTTGCAAGCTGTGCATGCATGTCGCGAGAGGCTGCATGCAGGTACCACAATATAAGTAACAGCAAAACCACATTTTACAGAGCAGACATGAATGAGGAGGAATCAAATACAATGTCGCCAAATAAGCTAATAATTTCAGGATGGAAACAGGATTTGTTTAAAAAAGTAACTTTAATCTAAGAGGTTGACTCCGCACAAACGACCTAAACCAAACAGTTGGTAAGAATTGGCAACTTTTGGTCAAACAGGAGAGTATTGAGGAGGTAAATAGAAAAAAATCTTGTTCGAGAGCTTGGAGGAACAGGTATTTGGATTGGACTTTGATTTCCTAGGTATAGTATCGCTCGGCTAGATATGTTCACACCGAGCTCTGCCCTGGGCGTGTCAACCGTGGAGGCAACGACTAGCCGTGTTTCTTTAAGAGAAAGTGTGTTCGTGTGGGCCACGATGGCCAGCTGGGTGTGAGTATTTATATGGCTGAGGGCTATACTGAGAATCGGCATCATGAATGAACGATGAACTCTGATTCCCTCCCAACTGCTTCTCTACTGTATTCCCAAGTTCTCTTCCGATCACAAATTTCTCCCTGTAACATCTGATCCCTACCAGATTAGGTTATAACAAGGAGTCAGCAGCCAGAGTACTGCCGACAGAAACATTGCCTGGTCCATATGGATTTACCGGGCTGTTCTCACTAATAGGAAACTAGCTATAGGTGAAAACTGATTTTGTGGCGCATCAAATAGCCATACGCCACAGAAACTAGCCATAGCCGTGTTTCTTTAAGAGAAAGCGCAGGAGGGAAAGTGTGTTCGTGTGGGCCACGATGGCCAGCTGGGTGTGAGTATTTATATGGCTGAGGGCTATACTGAGAATCGGCATCATGAATGAACAATGAACTCTGATTCCCTCCCAACTGCTTCTCTACTGTATCCCCAAGTTCTCTTCCGATCACAAATTTCTCCCTGTAACATCTGATCCCTACCAGATTAGGTTATAACAAGGAGTCAACAGCCAGAGTACTGCCGACAAAAACATCGCCTGGTCCATATGGATTTACCGGGCTGTTCTTTTCAATCTTGCTGGTCAATAATCAAGGCGCTTGTTCAAAAAAAAAATCAAGGCGGACGCCATGGCAATCTTTCAGTGGCTTCACAGCATCAATTCCTGTGTTTTCACAGGCTGAACAGGGCGCTTTTGACAGTGTTGCCAAAGAATACCGACACGTTGGAGATGCACGGTTTCAGGCCGATTAGTTCGATCATAGCTAGTATCACAAAACATCTGCCAAGGTCTTGTTCGTACGCCTTACTACGGTGGTTCCAAGCATTGTCTTCAATAAAAGAAAAGTGCCTTCATCAAGTGCATAGGCGGACCTAGGAATTTGTCGAAACCTGGGCGAACCACAAGGCAACTAAAAAAATTCTCGGACAAATATAGAAGAAAATGGAGCAATTTTTTCTACATCTACTAACTATATTAAAGACGAACGAAATGCCGGCCTCTCCGCGCTCGGCGACTGTAGCTGCTACAGTAGCTACAGTGCCTTCGATCCGAGCCGTCGAACGGCGATCCGACGGCCTGGAGACGCGTCCGTGACGGTTTTGCAAAAAAGCCCTTCCCAAACCCGTAATTAGAACCCGCAGTCCGCAATTTAACGTAGCGAGGTACCTGTTTGCGATTCTGCAAAAACACGAGGGCTTTTCTGCAAAATGGTCCGCATAACCTCTCCCTCCCTCTCTCTCCCCGCGCGACGGTGAAGTCGCCGGCGCCGCCGACGCACCGGCACGACGCTCCAGCCCTCCCCGCTCAGATCGACGGACATAGGGACCTCCGCCATCGCGCCCTCCATCTCCTCGCCGAGCTTCGCGTGCCGAAACGGCGCAGGCGCGCCGGAATCTTCGCCGGCGTCTGCGGTGTCCACCGCCGCGTTTCGACGTCGCCGGCGACGCTCCGGCCACGATATGCGGCCGCGCCGCCACCTGCAGGTAGCCCGCATCGCGCCGCGCCCGATGCGCCCACCCCCGCTTCCTAGCTCGCTCGGACGCGGCGGCGCCGAGCTCGCCGTGGCCGTGGCAGCTCCGGCCACTGCTGACGTCAGCGTGGCGTCGCAGTGGGCCTGGGCTGGCCAGGCGGGCCGGCTGTTGGGCTGGGCCGCTTCACTTGCACCTGGCTCGGCCGTTTTTTTCTTTTTATTTCTGTTTTCCTGTTTTCCAAAACATTTCAAACTTTCCAAATACAGCTCCAAATAAATTCAAATCAGTTTCTAAAAAAAATCGAAATAATCATTGGAGATACTTTGGGACCTTCCCCAAATTATTTCAAATTTAGAAAAGTTTAAAGAATACATAATAACGCTCATTTGACACCTCTACGTCTTTTTGCAAAAATATAAATTTCATAATTATCTTTTTAAGCCAAGTAAAATCCAGAAAAAGTAATATCCCCAATACCATTCAACATGATAATCCCAATAAAATAATTTAGTACAAAACGTTTGATTACATGAATATTTGGAGAAAATGCAAATTCATTTGCTCTAATTGTGTAATTGTGGCTTGATTCTAAATTGAATTTAACAAATATAAATACCTTCACAAATAAAAGCTTGATTACATACATTTTCAAATCAAATGCGACCAAATTCCACAAAATTGTAAGAAAAAAAACAAAATAGTCACTGCATTTGAATATTTCAACACAATGCAAATTCATTTGCTCCAATTGTACCTTGCTTCTAAATTGAATTTGACAAATATAAATAACTTCCCAATTCTCTAATTTTGGCATTCAAACAACTTACTTAAATTGTGGCTTGCTTCTAAATTGAATTTAATAAATATAAATACCAAATTCCACAAAATTGTAAGAAAAAAAACAAATAAGTCACTGCATTTGAATATTTCAACACAATGCAAATTCATTTGCTCCAATTGTACCTTGCTTCTAAATTGAATTTGACAAATATAAATAACTTCCCAATTCTCTAACTTTGGCATTCAAACAACTTACTTTCCTTGGAATTGAACATATTGCAAACCAAAAAACATTTAAATATGCACATTTCCAGAATTTAATTATTTACACCACAGTACTGACAAAAAAAATTAATAATAAAAAAACAGCATGCCTACAAGAAAAAAAACTACTTATGGCATATGATCTCCATTCAAATTTCAATATTTCAAGAAAAAAAGAGATGCCTCCCACATATTAGCATGAATGGCTAGATAATTTCCAGAAAAATAAAAAATCGTTCAAAAATCATAAACTCTGAGTATATCCACCGACAAAAATATGTGTAATACAACAAAAAAATTGGCATTCAAACAACATACTTTCCTTTGAATTGAACATATTACAAACCATAGACCTTTTAAATATGCACATTTCCAGAATTTAATTATTTACACCACAGTACTGACAAAAAAAAATAAACAGCATGCCTACAAGAAAAGAAAAAACTACTTATGGCATATGATCTCCATTCAAATTTCAATATTTCAAGAAAAAAGAAGTGCCTCCCACGTATTAGCATGAAGGGCTAGATAATTTCCAGAAAAATAAAAAATTATTCAAAAATCAAAAAACTCTGAGTATATCCACCGACAAAATTATGTGTAATACAACAAAACAGTCAGAAATTTACGTGCTAATTACTTATGCCATAGAACAATTTTTTTTGAAAATTCAAAACTTTTGAATATTTAAAGATATTTGAAAATACATCTTCCCTGATTACAAATAAAAAATTCATGCCAACATACGAACATATTTAAATACTTTAATTAGATAAATATTTGGACATTCAAGAAAAAATCAACGCTAACTACATATAGCCAAACACAAAAATATAGTTGCAACATTCAAAATGGTCAAAATTTGAATACAACATAAACAGACTTTTCCCATTTGTTAGCACGAATCCAGAAAATATGCAGTATCGCTAACTACATAGATAACTTAAATGTTATTTGGGAAAAAGAAGCACATTTCAACAATTCAAATTGCTTAAATATTTGAGTTATCAACATGCTCAGGGAAAAAAAACAAAAAAATGGTACTTACTAATGCTAACATATAAACAAACTGAGTTATCAACATGCTCAGGGAAAAAAACAAAAAAAAATGGTACTTACTAATGCTAACATAAAAGCACCACAATTGTAAATATTAGGAAACAATTGTTAAAAAACAATCCCAGCCCAGTATATTGAAACTACAAATCAAATTCTAAATAGAACATGCTTTACAGAATTTATAACACTTTAGACGTATTGTTTTACGATATTTAGATAATTCTGCACCACTACTAAGTGCTAAATTGACTACTTATTGAATGTGACCAAATTACAAAAAAAGAATAGTTAAACCATTCAAATGCCTTCAAAATCCACCAAGAAAAACAAATATATTAATTCAGCAAGAATTTTCTATATTTGGAAAAAACGCATTTCCACTCATTACAGACTTAAATTAAATGTTACTGAAATATAGAAACATATTTGAAAATTTCAAAATGGTAAAAAAAAATTTAGACACTCCATAATATGTCAACTTGCTCAGAAAAATGAATGCCAACTACTTATGGGAAAAATACAAACATGATTTATGTCTAAAAACAAACATGTTTGAATATTTAGAATTGGTCAACATTTGGAAACAAACCAAATGCACTTCCTCTAATTATGTGGAGTTGAAATTAGTAAATGCTCAGACAATACGTTTCCTATAATTTTAGACTCAAATTAAACATTTCATCGCATATCATCGCAACTATTTATGGCATATCATCGCAACTCAAATTTGAAAAATTAAAATTTTCAAATGCCGATCCAATTTCCCTAAACAATATCCAAAAAAAAATGTCCTAATATCAACACCTTCAAATCCACAAATCGAAAAAGATAAATGGAAATTGCATCAAAATTCTTATAAACAAAAATTGCAACCCATTGATGGCCAACAAACAAAAAAAAGATATTCTAAATTATTGGAAATTTGGATAAAATCGACACCAATTTCCAACGAATTTCAAGTTTTCCAAAGTACATAAAATATGCAACCTACTTATGGCAAAAACAAAAGTCCTAATATCAACACCTTCAAATCCACAAATCGAAAAAGATAAATGGAAATTGCATCAAAATTCTTATAAACAAAAATTGCAACCCATTGATGGCCAACAAACAAAAAAAAAGATATTCTAAATTATTGGAAAATTGGATAAAATCGACACCAATTTCCAGAATTTCAAGATTTCCAAAGTACATAAAATATGCAACCTACTTATGGCAGAAAACTAAAAAAAACTAAAAAAAATTGAACACTTCCAAATTAGTGAAAATTTAGAGAATATAGACGACAAATTCCAACGGAATTTGACATTTCCCAATTAGTCCAAATTTAAAGAAACAATTTAGTAAAATTTTCGATAAAATAGATGACAAATCTCGACAGATTGGGACATTTTAAAATACAGCGGGTGCGGCGTATGCTAAAGGAATTTTTTTGGAATATTCAAATGTTGTCACTATTTCGAAGTAATTCAAATGCATCTTCCCTAATTTAAATTAAATACTCCCGCCGAAATACAAACATGTTCAACCATTTCACCCTACTGAATATTTGAACATTATAGAAAATTTATCAAAAATGCTACCTATTCATAAAAAAAACATGTTTGAACATGAATGCGAACTACTTATGGGAAAAATACAAACATGATTTATGTCTAAAAAACAAACATGTTTGAATATTTTGAATTGGCCAACATTTCGAAACAAACCAAATGCACTTCCTCTAATTATGTGGAGTTGAAATTAGTAAATGCTCAGACAATACGTTTCCTGTAATTTTAGACTCAAATTAAACATTTCATCGCATATCATCGCAACTATTTATGGCATATCATCGCAACTCAAATTTGAAAATTTAAAATTTTCAAATGCCGATCCAATTTCCCTAAACAATATCCAAAAAAATAATAAATGTCCTAATATCAACACCTTCAAATCCACAAATCGAAAAAGATAAATGGAAATTGCATCAGAATTCTTATAAAAAAATTGCAACCCATTGATGGCCAAGAAACAAAAAAAAAATTCTAAATTATTGGAAATTTGGATAAAATCGACACCAATTTCCAACGAATTTCAATATTTCCAAAGTACATAAAATATGCAACCTACTTACGGCAGAAAACTAAAAAAAAACAAAAAAAATTGAACACTTCCAAATTAGTGAAAATTTACAGGTACATAAAATATGCAACCTACTTATGACAGAAAACTAAAAAAACAAAAAAAATTGAACACTTCCAAATTAGTGAAAATTTAGAGAAAAATAGACGACAAATTCCAACGGATTTTGACATTTCCCAATTAGTCCAAATTTAAAGAAACAATTTAGTAAAATTTTGGATAAAACAGATGACAAATCTCGACAAATTGGGACATTTTAAAATACAGCGGGTGCAGTGTATACTAAAGGAGATTTTTTTTGGAATATTCAACTGTTGTCACTATTTGGAAGTAATTCAAATGCATCTTCCCTAATTTAAATTAAATACTCCCGCCGAAATACAAACATGTTCAACCATTTCACCCTACTAAATATTTGACCATTATAGAAAATTTATCAAAAATGCTCACACAAAATGTTACCTATTCACTAAAAAAACATGTTTGAACATTACAATTTAGCCAACATTTTGTTGAACAAAAAAAATATATTCTTCAAAAAAATCACCAAAGGCGTGGCGTGACGCCACGCCAAATTCAACTAGTAGTTTCAATGTAAAAACAAGGATACGGAACATTAAAGGTTCACAACACATTCAAATGTTCACAAGTTCACATAATATTTGAAGCTTCAACACGTTAACATCAAATCTCAATTGTTCATATGCGCTAATATGAGATATGATAGAAACTAGTAAGAACTCCCAAAAGACTAATGAAACTCCAACGATCAGCCACAATAGTTGAAGTGTCCAAATACACCCACAAAGAGGCTCAACAAGATGAAAAAAGAAAGAGGGATTAGTAAATCATAAGACCAATGCTTCAAAATATATTCATCGTGATTCATGAGATAACAAAATAATATAGAGATAGTAGTAGTACCAATGATGTGCTAATTAGCCCGAGGTTTACGAGGTAAATGCCTCCTCCTCTTCCTCATGGCTTGAAACCATTGAGCAATAACACCACTATCAAGTTGTCTAAATATCTCCCGCTCGGTGTAACATATCATCAAGTCATTGAACCATTCATTCTTGAGCTTGTTGCGTAATTTAGACTTGATGATCTTCATTGCCGAAAAAGCCCTCTCAACCGATGCCGTTGACACCGGCAATATCAAAGCCAACTCAATAAGCTTATAGACCAACGGAAAGACCAAATGCTTCTCGGTTTCAACCATCTTTGTAGCCAAACTTTCAAGATTTGTGCAAGTAGAAAAAGAAGAATGGATTCTCACATGGTGAATATAAGTCTCAAGTTGGCATCTTATAGTTGCACGGTCACCATTAGAGAAATCCGCATGATAAATTGAAGATAAGCGAGCAATCTTGTCCACATCAAACAATGAGAAAGAGTTCTTTGGACTAAGACATGAGAAGCTTTCTAAGGTCTCTATAGATGCTTCACAAAAGCGATGATCCATCCCAACACATATCTTGTCAATGGCAACATAGAAGATTTCAACCTTGTAGAAGTGAAGGTTGGTGTAGGTCATCCCATCAAGCCTCGAATGCCCGCTGTTGGGGAGACGAACCCCAGATACCCCAAAGAGGCCAAATTCACTAAAGGACTCAAGCCGGCCGGTTCAAGGCGGACCCGATGATCCGGCTTGAAGGCATCTTCGACCGCCCGGCTTGGAGCAGCCGGACCTACCCGCCGACCGATCCGTACTGGTGGGCCAGCTTCACACAACCGCCATTGGTGAACAATGCCCCCTGTCGGGCGTTATGCCTACAGCACAATGATGAACCATCCCAAGCCGGCCTTGCACTGTAGTGATGTCATAGGGGTAAACTTGTAACTTCCTTGTAACCCAAAACCCTAGCCTGCTGCCTATATAAAGAAGGCCAGGATCCCCTGCGAGGGAGGACGGACAGACAGACAGACAGGCACGACACAAACAGAGGCTCCACCACGTTCACGATCATCGTCATCTTCCACCTCCAGCCGGCCCAGTAGTTCAAGCCGGCTGCACCACGAAACAGCTCCAGGAGCATTACTTGTAGCCCGATTTCATGTTCTAAGCAATAAGAATCCAGAAGAGCAGGACGTAGGGGTGTTACCTCACCACGAGGGCCCTGAACCTGGGTACATCGCGTGTGTGTGCGTGCTTGTTACCCAATCCCGCGCGAACGCCATCGTTGCCTTGTCCCACACTTCTTTTCCATCTTTGATGGATATGTCGTTGATGCCACCACGACACCCGCGAACCGGTATTTGTTCATCCATATTTGGCACCGGAATAGCCTTTTCCATGCAAAATTGTTGGACTTCATCAAGCAAGCTTTCCCAACCATTTTCTCTCATAGAGGCCAACCGATTTTTCACATCACTAACCAATTCCATTGCATGCACAATATTTAGATCCTTAGTTTGCAAAACATGAGAAAGCTCGTCCGTGATAGCAAGCAACTTGAGCATAAGCTTTAAAATTAAAACAAATTTGTAGTTCTCCATTTTCTCTATCAAACCCGCCGCTTGGGTCAATCCACGCACCTCATCATTAACCTCACGGAGAACATACAATGTTGCCAACCACATTTGGTGCAAACGAAGCAAAGTTGTATAATGTGAACCCCATCTAGTATCCCCGGGCCTAGTGAGATTTGTTTCTTGATTCAAGCCTCTTCCACTAGATATCTCACCTCTCTCAAGCATATCCACCAAATGTTGATGATATTCTTCCGTGAGCACATCTCTTCTTTTGCAAGATGCACTTGATGTGGTCACAATCAAAGAGATGTACTCAAAAAAATCATGAATGGATGAACAAGAACTAGCAACGGAGACAACCACCAATTGCAAACGATGGGCAAAGCAATGAACATAGAAGGCATACGGGTTCATATCTAAGATCTTTTTTTGCAAGCCATTGAATTCACCTCTCATATTGGAAGCCCCATCATATCCTTGCCCACGTAGCCTATGAATAGATATCTTGTGATGATCTAGGATGCGAAGAAGAGCCTCCTTTAGTGCCTCCGATGTAGTCTCGCGGACATGATATAGAGAAAGAAACCGTTCCACAACTTTGCCATCATTATTGACACACCTATAGAAAACAAATTGCAAGAATGTTACATAAAAGCAAAGCATGAAACAATAAGAATGGAGAAGCAATATGATAATCTAATAAGATAACACTACTAACCTCAACATTACCGCCATTTGCTCTTTCATGGATATATCACGTGATTCATCAATAAGAATGGAGAAGTTCTTATCACCAATTTCTTCCATTATCACCTTGGTGACTTCTTGTGCGCAACTCTTGGAAAGATCCTTTTGAATCTTGGGAGAGATCATCTTGGAATTTCTACCATGCTCATAAGAATGCTTCACCTTCTCATCATTTTCTTTATACCAATCTACCATCTCACAAAAATTGCCCTTGTTAAATGAACTAAGAGATTCATTATGACCACGGAATGCCAAGCCTTGACCAATGAGAAATCTTGCACAATGTAAGGAAGAAGTCAAACGGATTTTATAAAGTTCTTCGGATTCCTTAGATGCGCGAGTGAGGTTACTACAAACACTTTGTCTTTGATTGCGAAAATCATTGCAATGCAACCTTGCTTTATTGTGGTCACTATTTGGACCACCAACATGTTCGGGCAATGCTTTGTAACCATGCTTCCAATCACTAAATCCGGTTTTGGTGAAAACTTCATTACCAAAACGGTGTGCAATTCCAATTGGCTTAAAAAGAAAGCAATAGAAACAAAAAGCCACATCACGAGACTCACTATATTCTATCCAATCAAACTTGTCATACCATGCTTTTGAAAACCCCCTAGATCCACTCTTCTTAGGAAAGTTCACAATTGGTTGGGTTGGACCTTTCAAAAGATATGCTCTTCTCACTT
This sequence comes from Puccinellia tenuiflora, assembly GCA_012064385.1. Classification (NCBI taxonomy): domain Eukaryota; kingdom Viridiplantae; phylum Streptophyta; class Magnoliopsida; order Poales; family Poaceae; genus Puccinellia; species Puccinellia tenuiflora. The sequence goes on from QRDG01001050.1 coordinate 2,602,677, forward strand.
GGTCTTGAACATTAGGATGATATTCTGAAATTTGTTTCCTAAGACCGGGATCACACACTATTTCATCCGGATTAAACACATCCTCCGCCTCATGATCCTCTTCTTCTTCATTTGCTAAATTTGGTTGCGGTGATGGTTGTGGCAAAGTTCTTGAATCAACCAAAAAGTTTCCAATATCTGAAATTTAAGCAATTTATTAACATCAAATTAATATTCCTAAATTCAGTTGAATAGGGATACTAGACTATCAGAATGACTACTGTCCAAAACCCCAAACCAGGCTTCTGTATGTCACGGGTTGAATTGGAAATAAAAAAATAGCAAATTACCTAGCTGCCTTCTTCCTGTTGAGGTCGAGCGCAATGACGAGCCTGCCGGAGCCTGGTCGCCTTGGCGGCGTTTTTGGCCGACAGATGCGGCTGGCCGAGCTGGGCATGTCCGCTGCTGCCTCGGACGCTCCCGGTCGCCGTCGGCCGAAGGATCTGCATCGGCCGCTCCATCTTCCGGCAGATCCGCCATGGTCTGCTTGCCGCGCTACGCCGTGCCGCCCGACGGTCTGCCGCTCGCCAGTCAGCCGCCTGTCGCCCGTCGGGGGCTGTGTAGGGTTGGGAGTTGGGGAGCAGGCGGACAGAGCCGCAACGAGCGTGAAATTCCTCTCGCTTGGAGCTGGCTCGCTCGTATCGAGTCTATCGATGGACTAGCTGGGCTCTGTTCCTCGCTCCACACGGCCCAAGCTCACTAAACTGAACGAATTTTGCCCAACGCGAATCGTTATTTTCTGGCGTGGAACGTAGTCGCCCAGGAGGCGCGCGACAGCCAAGCCTGGGCAAGTGCCCGGGAGACAGGGGCGCTGCGTCCGCCCATGATCAAGTGGCTGTCAATTCACAGCAACGTTATGCTCGTTCAAATGATGGCCAAGTCCCGGCACATGTGAAGCAACCTGAGGTGCTTCTGGAAGGGGAGCCAGAAGGCGAATGGTGGCAACTGCGTGGTGGCATGTCGCGGATGTTTGTCAACCAGTTAAGTTTGATGGTTTGGGCATTAGAGATCTTCAGAAGACTAGCCTCCTGAGTCCTCATAATATGGCCTTGCAGTTGAGCCAAGCCATCCAAGTCATGGGCAGTCCTGGCGGTAGTTGGGACGTCCACGACAGTCTTGCTGGTCGTGAAGTGGTGGAGCAAGGTCACTGGATCCACCGCAACTTTGCTGCCCTGAACATCCAAGGTCTCTTGGAGGTTCTCAACTTGGCAGATATCATCAATCAAATCCAATTCTCTGACTGAACCGAAGACAAGTTCATGTTCATAAATCAAATCCAATTCTCTGACTGAACCGAGGACAAGTTCATGTGGGCACTGGGCTGCTTCTGGGAAGTACACGGCTAGATCAGCATATGAGAAGTTGTTTGCTGGAACGGTAGAGCCGCCGCTGTGGCGACAGAACTGGTACTGTGCAGCACCTCTGAAGTGAAAATTCTTCTCTTGGCTGGCCTTGGCAAATCGTTGCTGGATGGCATATAGGTTGGCACCCAAGGTCACCCGCCGACTTGCCCTCTCTGTAACCAGGATGTGTTTTCGCCCCTCAGATTTGGTTCCAGGTCATGTCCAAGTAGCGAGTATGGTGCACAGCCAACCCTTCTCCCAGGTCGACGACAAGCCTCTCTATTGGCTGTACAGGGCTGCTGAGCTCCTGTATATTCAATGGGATGCACCGAAACTGCCAGAATCTCACAAATGACAAAGTAAACTTCTTGTATATTCAATGCGATGCACCGAAACTGCCAGAATTTCGCAAATGACAACGTAAACTTCTTGTGCCAAGGCTTTGAGGACGCTACAGCGGCATTCAAAACCTCCAGAACTCAGCTTGCTTGGTTTAGGTTAGGACTTGTTTGTTTGTTTCTCCTTTGCCGTTTAGTTCAGTTTTGGTTAGTTTAGGCTAGCTCTGTGTTTTCTTTGGCTCTGTTCTGAGTTTTTGTGACTTTGGGCACCTACTTAGCGTTCCTCTTATAATACAAAATGGCACACATTTTATCCGTGTTAAAAGAAAGAACCGTCATGCTTCTGTGTCAGTGTAAAGAATCATTTACCTGGAGATGTTGGTGGTAGATAGCAAAAGGAGCCGAATAAGACAATAGTGGAAGCAAATCAGCAACCATCTTTACTCTCTAGGGCGTGGAGCCTTATAAAGAAAGAACCCGCTCTGATACCAATTGAAAGGACACGGATGTCGCCTAGAGGGAGGGTGAATAGGCGATTTAAAATTATTATGGTCAAGGCTTGAATAAATATGGAATAAAACTAACGTTTAGTTTATCAAGCTAAAACCTAAACTAGCTAGGTTTACCTATGTGCACCAACAACTTATGCTAAGCAATATAATCGACTAGGTGATAGCAAGATATATAACTTCAAGCTCGATTGCTATCACAAAGTAAGTAGCATAAGTAAGAAGCTCGGGTATAGAAATACCGAGGCACTTGGAGACGATGATTTATCCCGAAGTTCACTACCCAATGGAATCTAGTCTCCGTTGGAGCGGCGCGGTGTTCACCAAAGTGAAACACCGATTAGCCTTGAAATGGCACACCGTATCTCCTTCGTGTCCTACCACCGATATGGTGAGGCACGAATCACTATGTTGCCGTTGAGGTTGACAACTAGAACCTTCAAAATGATGAAGCACACTCCACAAGTTGGAGGGTCTCCACCAAATGCACCGAGCCGCCAAGACTTGATGCTCCAAGGCCGGGGCACACACCACAACTCAATTGGTGGCTCCCGGCAATGTCTTCGTTGCTACCAAAGCTCCGAGACGAACAAGGTTGAGCCACACTCCACAATTGGAGGCTCCCAACAAATCCCGCGAGCCACCAAAACTCCGAGATATCAACAACCGTCTAGGGTACCAACGTGCCCTAGAGGAACAAGATCTAGGGCACCCAAACACCCAAGAGTAATAAGTTTCTCAACTTCACTCAAACGAATCCTCGTAGAAAAAGCAACTAATGCTTGTGGGGAGAGAAGAGAGGAAGAACAAAGAAAAACTCAACTAATGGAACTCCAAGATCTAGATCCAAAGGGTTCCCCTCACTTAGAGGAGAGATGGCTTGGTGAAAGTGTAAATCTAGATCTCCTCTCTCTTTTCCCTCTATTTGGAGGCAAGAATCATGGAGAAATAGAGAGAAATCCAAGCTCAAGAAGGTCAACAATGGGGGGCTTTTTCGTGCTCAAGAGCTTGCTACACTTGGGGAAGAAGGGTGGCTTTTATAGGACCCCACGAAAAAGAGCCGTTGCAGGAAAAACAGGGACCGGATATTCCGGTTCATGTTTGGACCGGAATTTTCGGCCCAGGTCGCGCAACAGATGAAAACCTTCTGGAGGTCACCGGATATTCCTATTTAGGTTTGGACCGGAATATCCGGTTTTCTGAAAACTGACAGAAACAGCAAAACGAAAACTGCAATAACTTTTTCATCCGTACTCCGATTTCGATGATCTTGGGCTCGTTGGAATCACCGCAACGAGCTATAGAAGATCATGCAGAGAAACATCATGGTAAAGCAAGGGAGGATAAAACCAATAGGGAAGAGGTTAGATCTCTCTTTGAAAGACAAATCGACAAACCTGCAATATCAAAAACTCGATAAGTTTTGCATACGAAATCTATTTTTGATAAACTTGAGCTTGTATTGAAGATCATGACAAGCTCTAAAACCTCACATAGAGAAAAGACAAATAGGAACATGTAATGGAGATTTTTTTATGGGTAGGAAGGTGTGAACCTTTCCTCACGGGTGAACCGTCAAAATCTCCACAACCGAAAACACAATAGAAGATGCAACCCAATCTTGTTTTCGGTGAACTTGGCCTTGTCATGACAAGCAAGAAAAGCACCAATACCACACCATGATAAGAGCCAAATAAGAACCAATAAAGATGATGCCAAGGATGCAAAGGTTTGAACTCTCTATGACCGATACGCTAAAGCTCACTTGAGGGCCCCTCTTGATAGTACGGTTACCTATCCTAAAACCCTATCAAGATAATACCTTTGCCTTGCACATTTCACTTGATCTAGATGATGACGTCTTGATCTTCTAAAGTGGGAACACCTTTCTTGATTGCGTCGCTTGGTGAAGACTCTCATATGGCTCCCCCATAAGCATTATGGGAAAGCCTCTATTAGGCATGTCTTCACTTGAACATTATCTCTAAAGGGGTGACAAGCTCCAAGCATGTGATCTCTTCAAGATGCTCTTCTTGGACTTGCACTAATCAACTTGTATCTTTACTTCTCTCTTCATAAAGATGATGTCTTGAAGTTTAACATGAACATTCACTCAATCTTAATCTTCTAGACATACTTGCACTATGCTCAACACCATCATGACCATTCTTCAGATAACACCTTGAACCTCTTGGTCATCACTTAATATTCTCCTTTTCACCTTGAAACCAACATATGGTCTTCAAGCACTCCTATGGACAAACACTATAAGTATAACTCAATGCAACCATTAGTCCATAGAGATTGTCATTAATTACCAAAACAACACATGGGGGCAACCATGCTCTTTCAGAGGGTGTGTTGTTGCTACTAAGGGTACAACAGCGGTGTTAATATCTCTTTTGATATTAGTATTGCTTACTTCATGCGCTTTACTTAATGCAAATGTCTGTTGCTTGCAACTTAATACCGATGGGTGACAGGCTGGATAGCGATCCCACGGTGGACTTTTTAGACAAAGATGCAGTTGGACTCAATGGTCTTTGTTCATTGTTGTGATGCCTACTTAAATATTTTCATGTTCTCTTTGTCATAGCTAGATTAAGTTTGTGTTATAATATTGTCAATTGTCTAGCTGTAATTTGTTTACCCATCATATGATTGTTCTATTTACTTGAGAGACTCCACTAGTGAACCCATGGCCCCCGGTCCATCTTTTTACATTGATTGCAACCTTTATTCATCACTTTTAATCATCATTACTCCACTGGTCCATTTTCATATTTCATCTATTTCACTATACAATTAACCGCTTTGTTTTCTGCGAGACCGGTGATGCATGTAAAATGCATACATGAACTTTGCACTATAATACTTGTATTCCATTCATATTTGCATCATGTAAGGGTTATATCATTGTTTTATATTGATTTTGGGGATAATTCACAGTTTCCCCATTTATTTGGAATTAACCCTGCACTGGCAGAAAACCCTATTTTCTATATTTTGATATTTCAGGGACCCAAACGACGTCCAAATGAGCTATAAATATACGGGGATCATTATTTTGGAAGGAGGAAGACCTAGGAGCGAAAGAAGCAAGCGAACAGAGGCCGGAGGGGCAAAAGGGGGTGCCCCACGCGGCCTGGTACTGTAGCCGTGTGGGCCCACCTATTTTGGCCCTCATAGCCCCGTTTGCGTCGATCCTTCGCCCTGAAGCATCCTCGTGACCTAAAAATGAATATAAAAATAGTCCCCCACCGTTTTCCAAAAGGAGGCGGCGAAGAAACACAAAACCAGAAACAGAGAGACAGAAGGCTGCTGCCGGAGAAGATCGGAGGGGGGAAACGCCGCCGGAATCACCTCCGGAGGTCTTCTCCATCCCCCCTCCGGAGTCTCCATCAACACCACCGCCAAGACCAGCACCATCACCATCTCCATCACCATCTTCGTGATCCACTTCATCCCCCTCATAGTTTGAGATTGTTTGATCCCTAGCTATTGTCTAAGTGCTATTCTACATGTTTGTGAATTGCTACTTGTCATTGTTTTGTGGGGAGATTATAGTTTCAGATTGTGTTGTATCACTTGTACCATTGAATCATATCATGTCTTGGCGTTGTGAGTAGTTCTCTCATGTTCCTAGGGGCATAGGATGAATTGGCAATGATTTTTATATAACATGTGTTGGTATCTTGTCTAGTTTTTATCTTTGATGTAATTCTATGATGGTGTTGTGCGAACGTCGACTGCATATCACTTCACCTATATGGGCTCATAGGAGAACACTATGATGTAATGAATTGAGGAGGTCTTAGGGGGACATGTAAACCTGAGACCAAGTTATGAAGTTACTTTATGGGGTATTAGTATCGGGGACCTTAAAGATTAATGCTATGGTGGGACTTTATGTCTTAATAACTCTTGTGTAGTAATTTACTTGGCACCTTGTTCCATCATAAGAGGTGTCGTTTATTTATTAGTTATTCCTAATTATGGCTCCGTCCAAAGAGATTACAACTTGACAAAATGTTTACCTTGTTGTTTTAGAAATATTTATGCCATGAAGTCTAAGTAGCCCTTAGGAACTCTCTCCACCTATAAGAAACACACACTAGAGCTTGTCCTCTTGCTGCATAGAGGATTGGGCTTTCTCTCTTTAAGAGCTTTCACTTGTCATATTGCATTCTTAGCATTTTACTTTCTTGCAATCTATACACAAAAAACCCCAAAACACTTTCATCATTTAATCATTTTAGTTTGTCTAGTGCATAGATAATAAGGGAAGTGGCACTCTTATTTGAAAGGATAAATACTTATACCTTCTACTCCTCGTGGGATCGATACTTTACTTACACATCGAAGACTTCAACGATCCCCTATACTTGTGGGTATCAAGACGTTTTCTGGCGCCGTTGTCGGGGAGCGTAGCGCTTAAGTTTCTATTCTTGTTTGCACTAGATATTTATTTTCAGTCTTGCATATACTCTAGTTTACTTTCAGTTTTGCATTTAGTTTAGTTTTACTTTCAGTTTTGCATTTATCAAAAACCCAAAAAAAATTAAAAAAAATGGAAAACTATTCTAAAAATGCCTGGAAAGTTGCTCGATTTAGAGAATCATATAAAGGGAAAAGATTTAGAGAATCAAATGAAGGGAAAAGATTGGGAATGTTCATGGGGGTTCTAGATATGATTGCTAGTGGGCTGCTTGAGGAGCATAAGGAAGAAACTTGTTGCTCTGAATACTCCAGACACTTTGAATTCCAATGCCCTTCCAATAAAGTTGAACCTGTTATTGCAACTTATCATACAGGAAATTATGCTCACTTAGGGATGGAAGAAGTAGAGCAATTCGTTCTTTTCACGGGGGCATATGAATTAAACACCTTCATTGATGAACATGAAACCTGCCCTATAGCTTCTAAATATAAAGTTACTATCACTAATCTCCTTAATAAATGCATAGATGAATTTGATGAAAATATCTATGTTGTTGACACAAGGAAGAGATATGCCCAAGGAATATCTAATGTTTTGCAGGAAGAAGATGATGAAAACATGAGCTTGGAAGAAGAAGTATGTGAAGAAGATGACCAAAGCCTAAGCTTGGGAATGCCCATACAGCCCCAAGAGGAGGACAATGAAGAGCAAGAAGATGATGAAGATGATGAACAACTAGAGAATGAAGAGAGGAAACATCCACCTTCACCACCTATGGATGAGGGTAACACTCAAAATTTGGTTGATGATAAACTTTGCTTTTATGATAATGAGGGAGAATATGAACCTATGCCTAATGAAAACATTATTGATAATGATTTTAAAAATGATGAAGAACATGGTTTGGACATGCTATATGATAATGCTTTAGATGATGGTCCTATGCTTATTGATAATCCTCCATGTTTAGTTGTTACTACTTTATGTGAGGATAAAAATGATATACTTGCTGCTTGTGATAATACTCTCACTCATGAGAGTCCTACTTTATTTCTGAACTCTCCTATTCACACCATGGAGGAGAAGCTTTTATATGTTGAAAAGTACTTATGTGGGCTGAAATTATCTTACACTAATAACCTTTTCACCCATAACCATCATGTTTATGGTGCTTCTTGCAATTATTTTGAGAGGGGAAAACACACTAATATCTCACATGATAGTTTCAATAATCCTCTATATGTTCCTAAGATTGCAAAGTTGCACCAATCTAATAGTTCTTTTGTCAAATTTGCTTCCACTACTTGCAACTATTATGAGAGAGGAAGAAAGGCTTATCTTTATGCTTCCATGTTAATTAAAACACAACCTACTAATCATTACATGCATTGGTTACCACAAAATTGCTGCTATTTATTCATATATAAAATTCCAATGCATAGGAAAAGAGTTAGACTTAAAAGTTAATGGTTTAATGTTTTGTGGTGTGTTCCTTATGCTTTAACTTCCAATTCTGTTTGGGCACACCTTTATGTCTTGAGAACTTGTAAAATAACTTTACCTACTGTTTTCTAACAATTAGTTTAAGATTTTCACTTTACATAAAATTTGGGAAAGTAAATGAGAAGGATGAGTAATGGAGAAGTTGGGGTCGACCTTGAACATGTGTTGTTCATGCCAATGGAACCATTGCAAAGTCTCTATCATTAAAACTTCTCCCAAAGCTAAAACTAAATATATAGAGTCAAGGTGTTTGTTTACTACTGTAACCACACCTTTGTATCTTATTTTTCATCTTAATGTCAAGCATAATCTCTTTTGAAAGATAAGATTGAACAATAGTGATTTGCTGTCCAGAAATCAGATTCCTAAGCTTCACTGCGAAAAATTGTAAAAATCACATAAGAGGAATTTTGACCTGATATTTTATGACAGAATTTTTCAGCTATTAGTACACATTTCATTAGTTCAAAGTTTTCTGATTTGAGCAACGTAAGTGCCTCTGAAAATTCACTCTTTATAGGCTGTCCAGTTTTTGACAGATTCTGTCTTTATTTTGCATTACTCTCATTACTTGTGTTTTGTATGGTTCTATTGATCAAAGAGCAATGCAAAACCATAGTAATATTAGATAATGTGTATAATCAACTCATTATATGTCTTTGCTGTACCTATGGAGATTTAATTTATGGAGACACTAACCCCTCTAATCAAGTTTTATGATAAGTTATGTGTGAAGAGAACTTTCAAGTGGAAGAATTGAGGATGATAAACAAAGATCAAGAGGGATAAACACTCAAGCTTGGGGATGTTACCCCTAGGCTCACCCTACATATATCAAGTAAGTACAAGAATTTAAGCTTGGGAATGCCAAGGCCACCTCACTCCAACCATCTTGATACCGAGTTAGTAAGCCTAGCTATATGGCTATAAAGAAAGCGCTTTACGGGAGGCAACCCGGTTGTTTTTAATTTTGATTTTCTTTGTGTCCTCTTGCTGTAACAAGAGACTTAGGTTTTAGTTTAGTTTCTGGAATAATTAATAAAGTGTCAAGTTTACCCATTTTGGTTTGAAAAAGTTGCTATTTGCATGCGGAGATTTCATTCCAGCACAAGTCTGTGCACGGTTTGATTTTTATTTCTTATTATTTAACTCCGAATGAGCTGATATTTTTACTGTAACTTAAACTTTTCATCCTCTGTACGCATGAATTTTTTAAGAATTTTTAGAGATGTGTAAGTCAGTTAGAAAAATACGTTTTGCTGCTGTCAGTTTTCTGGACAGATTCTGTCCAATATTGTTTGATGCATGTTTTGAACTTTTAACTTGAATCTTGTTGATCCAATTGAGTTTATTAATAGGCATACAACATTATACACTTTCTGGACATTTACATGAATTTTTGTCTCAGGATTATAAGAAGCAAGTAATGCATTTGTCTATCACTACTGATGTCACCCCACAGAAAAGAAATGGGAGAAACGGTGTTTTGAAGTTTTTTCACAGGGATTAGAGGAGATGCACCAAGAGCTATCCAAGGATGGTGAAATCCATAAGCTTGGGGATGTGAAGAAAACCCCACTGAGCCTATACGCTCTCGGTTTGCACACGTCTAACTTCTGTTTTTCTATCAATGCACTTTATCGCATAAACTTGGAGCGTTTTTTGTTTGTTTTTGCTTTTATTTTTATTTTGTGAGACCACCACACTATCATTTATTTATGAGAAAGCTACTGGAAATAAGGGTTGAAATATCTTGCATGCTTTTATTGTATTGGGAAAAGGGATGTCTAAGTTGATTTTTAATGACACATATAGTTGCATGATTCATGAGCTTCTTATGAGTAATAATTTGCAAATGCTTTATCATGAGCTATCTTTTATTCATGTTTTGATGATGTATGTTATTTCACCTTGTTTGACATGAATTAGTTAGTTCTGTGGACACTCATGCATGCATCTAGATGGTCATCTTCCTCCCTTTTGCTAGCCCAAAAATCCCAACAAGTAAAAACTTGTTTCCAACACCTTCAACCAAAGTTTTTCCAGTGAGTCCACCATATCTACCTATTAGCTTTATGCTATTCCAAGTATGTTTATCATGTTATTTGTGTTATCTATACCTCTAAATGAAAATGATTATGTTATTTATTGTAATGGGAAAAGTTGGTTAAAAAGCTCTCGCGAACTTGATGCACACTTTACTTATTTTGCATTTAATAAACATGAACCATTGTGATTAATATTATGATGATAGTGGCTTGATAAATGTTTAAGGTTGGGAGTTAGCCCATATGTGCTGTCACATGCAAAGCTTTCAACATGTTCCATCATTTATTTAGTTGATATCATGTACTTTTGTTTATGGATGCCTATCATGGTGAAATAATGTGGATATAGAGTAAGTTTAAATGAGTTTGTATAAATGGTTAGAGAGAAACCTAGGCCGCTAATCTAAGCCATGCATCATTCATGGTGGAAATTTACTTACATGCTATTTTGAACTTTCTGTGATACACCCGACAATAAAAAGCTATATCAAGTGGTAAATAAAAAGGGTGTTGAGGATGTTCATTATGTTTGTTTGTCTTGTTGTTTTGATGTGGGCTTGATCCATATCATGGGACAAGAGGTACCCCAGTTGAGGCTCTTGATGATACCATTATTACTTACAATGATAGATAACTTAAACTTGCTTTGTTTCCCAAGTTGAGTAATCATGGTGTAGGTACTTGTATTCAAGGGGCATGAGACATCTAACCTTTACTTTATCAATGCCACTACTCATATTTGCTTTCACATTTAACTTTAATCATTCAAGATGCTATGATAGGGGAATGAGAGCTTGACACCAAGTATTATCATTGCAATCAATAACTTAAGTAGAATAGTTTGGAGGATAGATGAAACTTATGCATGTTTGACCTCTACTCATTTATACATCTTTTCCAAAGTGTCCACCTTTTATATTCAGATTTTCATCTACACTCTATAGACCACAAGTATGCAAAAGTAAGAACGTCCATAGTACTATCTTTTATGTTACACTTTGTGAACTATCATTAAACATCCTTGCATTGAATACTTGATATCACTTTATAAACTATTTGCATATTGCTACTTCTGAATAATGAAATCATTTGACTTTATGTAGCAGTAGCAATCATCTTTTATATCCATGTTGTTATTATATTGCAAAGTTCATGTTAGTTTTATCACTTCCATACTCGAGGACGAGCCTGAGTTAAGCTTGGGATGTTGATGCATGTAAAATGCATACATGAACTTTGCACTATAATACTTGTATTCCATTCATATTTGCATCATGTAAGGATTATATCATTGTTTTATATTGATTTTGGGGATAATTCACAGTTTCCCCATTTATTTGGAATTAACCCTGCAATGGCAGAAAACCCTATTTTCTATATTTTGATATTTCAGTGACCCAAACGACGTCCAAATGAGCTATAAATTTACGGGGATCATTATTTTGGAAGGAGGAAGACCTAGGAGCGAAAGAAGCAAGCGAACGGAGGCCGGAGGGGCAAAAGGGGGTGCCCCACACGGCCTGGTACTGTAGCCGTGTGGGCCCACCTATTTTGGCCCTCGTGGCCCCGTTTGCGTCGATCCTTCGCCCTGAAGCATCCTCGTGACCTAAAAACGACTATAAAAATAGTCCCCCGACATTTTCCAGAAGGAGGCGGCGGAGAAACACAAAACCAGAAACAGAGAGACAGAAGGCTGCTGCCGGAGAAGATCGGAGGGGGGAAACGCCGCCGGAATCACCTCCGGAGGTCTTCTCCATCCCCCCTCCGGAGTCTCCATCAACATCACCGCCAAGACCAGCACCATCACCATCTCCATCACCATCTTCGTGATCCACTTCATCCCCCTCATAGTTTGAGATTGTTTGATCCCTAGCTATTGTCTAAGTGCTATTCTACATGTTTGTGAATTGCTACTTGTCATTGTTTTGTGGGGAGATTATAGTTTCAGATTGTGTTGTATCGCTTGTACCACTGAATCATATCATGTCTTGGCGTTGTGAGTAGTTCTCTCATGTTCCTGGGAGCATAGGATGAATTGGCAATGATTTTTATATAACATGTGTTGGTATCCTGTCTAGTTTTTATATTTGATGTAATTCTATGATGGTGTTGTGCGAACGTCGACTGCATATCACTTCACCTATATGGGCTCATAGGAGAACACTATGATGTAATGAATTGAGGAGGTCTTAGGGGGACATGTAAACCTGAGACCAAGTTATGAAGTTACTTTATGGGGTATTAGTATCGGGGACCTTAAAAATTAATGCTATGGTGGGACTTTATGTCTTAATAATCTTGTGTAGTAATTTACTTGGCACCTTGATCCATCATAAGAGGTGTAGTTTATTTATTAGCTATTCCTAATTATGGCTCCGTCCAAAGAAGATTAAAACTTGACAAAATGTTTACCTTGCTGTTTTAGAAATATTTATGCCATGAAGTCTAAGTAGCCCTTAGGAACTCTCTCCACCTATAAGAAACACACACTAGAGCTTGTCCTCTTGCTGCATAGAGGATTGGGCTTTCTCTCTTTAAGAGCTTTCACTTGTCATATTGCATTCTTAGCATTTTACTTTCTTGCAATCTATACACCAAAAAACCCTAAAACACTTTCATCATTTAATCATTTTAGTTTGTCTAGTGCATAGATAATAAGGGAAGTGGCACTCTTATTTGAAAGGATAAATACTTATACCTTCTACTCCTCGTGGGATCGATACTATACTTACACATCGAAGACTTCAACAATCCCCTATACTTGTGGGTATCAACCGGAAAGATTGACAACCTTTCCGCCGTTGGGGGCAAAGTATTTTAGTTGAGTGTGTGCAGGTCCACGTCTGTTGAAGATTAAGCGCCAGAGATCCTCAACATTCACTTTGTTGTTGATTTCAAGGTCCTACTGGTTTGATAAACCTCGGTTCGTTATCGAGGGAAAACTGCTGCTTGCTACATCTCCGCATTTGCTTGGGGCACCACCCAACTCTTCATCAGTAGCAATCAATCACCCCCGAACTAGGGTTTATGGTGGCGGCGTTTCGGGGTGACTTCTATGGAAATAATGGCCGCCTCGATGTTTTTAGGTTTAACGTGATTTTATAGTCGTCGGAGGGAGCCGAGGGGAGCCACCACAGGCAGGGGCAGGTCCCACCCGTGGCATGCCCTGGGGCCGCGGCAGGGGGCCGCCCCTGGCCTGTGGGGCGCCCCCGAGGCTGCCCTCTGGACTCCGTCTTCGTCTTGGCGTAAAAATAATTCCCGTAAATTTTCGTCCAGTTCCGACAATATTTTCTGAAATACAAAAACAGCAAAAACAGGAAACTGGCACTAGCCATCTTGTCAATAGGTTAGTCCGATAAAATGCATAAAAATGATGCAATATGATAGTAGAAACATGTGACAACATCACAAAACTAGCATGGATCAATCAAAAATTATAGATACGTTTGACATGTATCAGCTGCTGTCGCCTCTCCGGCCTGCTCCTGGCTGGCCAGAGCAAGCGTCCCTATGACCCTCACCGACGCCACGTCGTGGTCGCCGCCTGGCTCCGTTACGAGCGCCTCGAGGTCGAGTTCGACTCGACGCCGCCGTGGCCGAATCTCCGCGAGCTTGAGGCGTCACGCTAGTGCAGCGGTACAGCGCCTGGAACCGCCTACCTATAGCCCGCCATGGCCGAGGCCATGGGACCCGACCTCCGACCTCGACGAACACTAGTAGGGCCTGCATCTCCAGCGCGAGCCCTAGCTCGACCTCGCCCGCTCGCCGGCGTTCAGGTGTGAGGTTTCCAGGGGAAGAACCGCGTGCACGCCGTCGTGGTCGACGCACAGGCCGACAATGGCGGGCCTCGGGTGGACGTTGCTGACACCCTCCTTCTTCCTCGATGGACACCACATAGGGCGGAGGAGCTCTTGGCGTCGAGGACATACGGCTGGGCTCGTTCCCGTGCCGGTGACCTAAAGCTGAGAATGGTTTTCATTTACCCAGGTGTATTGGTTCAGTTTCTCCACGTGGGCTTATTTGGTTTGGTTGTAAATGGGCTAAGTACGTGAACAGTTGGGTTTAGTTCGGTGTCACGTAAAATACAGTTAGGTATGGTCAGGTATGGGTTCCAACTGTTCCAGATCCAACAGGCTCGACCCATGGTTTTTCAACCAGTTCCTCAGATTGGTTCCTTGGTCTTGCTCGCTGCTGGCTCTCTTCCCCGTTCCTTTCTTCCGCCGCTGCCGCCCCTCGCGACTCCTGCGATGCGAGCCGCCGTCGCCTCTCGTGGCTCCAGCGCTGCCAAGCTCGTGGCTGAAGAACGCCCACCACTACCGCCACCACTCCAAGAACGCCCACCGCCACCGCCGCCCATGCTTGTGACAGTTGCCTTATCTTCCTCATAGACGAGCACGCGCTAGCGGCAGGCTGAGGCACCAGTGCTGCCTCATCAGCGAAGGCGTCGGCATGGCGGAGTTGCCGAAGGTGAGGCCGCAAACCTCTCCATGGTCGCCGCACAGGACGAGCCCGATTCTCCGCAGTCGGCCAGTAGGAAGCACCAAGCTCCCACTCCTCTAGTTGTCCAGGACGTAATTCTGTTGCCGCAGGACGAGGCCTTTGCGGTAGAACACCACCCTTGGCACCAGCACCGCCGACGTGCGTCTTCCCATCAGCGCCGTCGTGAATAGGGCTGGACATAAAGCTCGAAGCTCGGCAAACTTATTGAACGCTTGGCTGCTTGACTTGTTTAAGCTCGGCTCGTTATCTTAACGAACCGAGCCGAGCAACAATTTTTGCTCGTTAGCACTAACGAGCTAAACAATCGAGCTTGTGAGTTTCGCGAGCTACTCGTTAAGCTCGGTAGCAGCATGCCACAAGGCTGTGTCCGTAGTCCCTATTTCCTATGATTGCTAGCATTTTCTTTGCTCCTAATGATTACTACCTACCTTGCTCAATTAGCTCGATGTGTGTATGTATTTCTACTTGTGAATGGCTATACCTATACATTTTTGTATGCATGAGCGGTATGATGTATCCTAATTCCCGATGTATTTTCTTAACAAGCTGCTCGCGAGCGCTCGCGAACACATAACGAACAGAGCCAAGCTTTATATTTAGCTCGTTATCCTTAATAAGCTTAACAATTCAAGGCTTAATGATCACGAGTCTTAACGAGCCGAGCGTTAACGAGCCGAGTAGCTCGTTAGTCCAGCCCTAGTCGTGAAGCATAGGCCGCCGTCTGGGCGACTGGTGTTTGCGAACGACATCCGCGCCAGGCACCGCAGACGTGTGTCTCCCAATTGGCGTCGTCGCGAAGCACATGCCGCCGTATGGGCCACTGCTGCACGGGAACGTTAGCCGCACCATCTCGGTCGGCACCGCCGCCGGGATAAAAGTGACCATCTTGCCGGAGTCAACGATCGCTCAGCTGGCCAAGCACCGCATGGGCCGGTCCGCGAGAACAGCTGGTCGGTTACGGGGGCAGCGCTCGATCTGTACTTGGCTCGTTGGTGCAGTATGTAAACCCATTTGATTAAACGGTTCTTAATTCACCTGTAAACGGTTTGAACCCATGGTTGAAGACGTGGTTTAGTTCAGTTTGGGTAAAAAATCTAGCAGGTTTGGTTTTGGTTGGGTTGAAGTAAATATTAAGTAGGTATGGTTTAGGTTCGGGTGCCAAGTTAGCTAGCGCGGGTTTGGTTGAGGTATGGTCTAGTTGTCAAACCATTCTCAGCTTTACGGTGACCTGACCGGCGAATTTTTTATGCCATCGTTTACAAGATTTTCCGAGTACCTTAACGCACACTACGCAAATGCTTTGCCGAGTTCCGAGACAAATACACTCGGCAAATGTTCCGAAAATGTGTTGTGTTTTTGTAATATACACACGGAAAATTTTTAAAAGTTTGCCATGTGTTTGTAAAATACACTCGGTAAACATATTGCCACGTGGCATTCCGTTTGTGTGTTGTTTCCGTCAAGTCGCTTTTTGTTTTGTCGAGTGAGGCATAAATACACTCGACAAATATGATGTTGAGTTCTGGACTAAATACACTCGATAAATATTTTTTGCCGACGGGTTATACTAGACAAAAAAAAAAAGGTTTTCCTGTAGTGATGTGGATGCGCGCGTCGTGTACGTGGCCTCATCGGACGGGTCCGTGACACACTGGCAGTGGCTGGGAGAGCGCTCTCCCATATGTGTGGTGCCACGATGACTGACCACACGCATCCGGTCAAGTGCAGGCCATGGATCTGAGTATCTGACTGGCCATGGAACGTACGTAGTAGGTGAATTAATGTGAACCTAGTGTCTTTAGCTGAATGTGAATCGGTGCAGGTGATGGACTACATAGGGATTACGGAGATACCGCGGAAACACATCCTGAAGCGGTGGTCAAAGGGTACCGGAGAGTGGCCAATCTTATACGTACAGACGCTCCAATCTCTACTTGCATGCAATGCAAATGGGACTAGTGAGGTTAGGTGACACAAGTGCAAAGGCAAGTAAGTACGAAAAGTTAATTAATGGGGCTGTTCAAAAATAATTTGGCACCTTTTGAAATAATCAGGCATGAACTAGGTCTAGAGTAGCACGAATCCAAAAAACAGTGGATGGGAACCATTGTGAATCTTTAGCATGCGTTTGGTTGCTGACCAAACGTGGGATGGAATTGGATGACCAATGTTTTACATGTGTTTGGTTATCAGGGACGTGGATGGAACCACCCACATGAGAAGAATATAATAATTCTCAAAAAAAAAATGAGAAGAATATGAAGCGGTTAGACTTTCTCTCTCCTTATCCCGTTTCGTTGTGAGTCGTCGAGTCTTCGCCGGTTCCTCTCCTCCTCAGCGTCGGCGGCCCGGCTGGCCGGTGGAGCTGGGGGAGAGGGGACCGGGGTAAGAAAATTATAAAGTAAAACTATGCATCTATCACATAAAACTAAGTTTTTTTATAAAACATAAAAACAAGTAGGCTCACCGAGGTGGTGCCGGCTAGGGACGGCGCTGGCGATCGACGGCGGTGAGGACGGGGAAGATACTAAAACCAACAAAGCATACTTTAATTTGAGCTCAAATTGCATATAAAACGAATGAAATCACTAACTTAGACATTTCATCAAACACCTTGCTAGCACTAAAAAAGTGAAAAGAGTTAAACTATACGAAATGAGCTAAATTAGGAACGCCGGAAGAAAGGATCATGTTGCTAACCCTTGGATAGATGGTTGCCGCCAATCTTAACAAAATGGTGGAGAAAAATGGAGATTTGTTTGGAGTGTGAGAGGAGAGATTTATGTTGGAAATGTGTTGGAGATGAAAAAATGAGCGGGTCGGGTTGATGAAATAGGCTGCACACCCTCTAGTACCGGTTTGCTATGCAAACCGGTACTAAAGGTGCAGCGCCGGCCCCGCGGCGGCAGCATTTTTGGCGCGAAACCCTTTAGTACCGGTTCGTAGCACGAACCGGTACTAAAGGTCCAGCACAAACCGGTACTACAGATTCCCGGCGCACTGGGCTCTGGAGCCGGTACTAGTGCTAGCTTTAGTACCGGTTTGTAACCAAACCGGTACTAAGGGTAACATCCTTTGGCTGTTTTTCCACTAGTGTTATAGGTCTGTTTCAAAATTTATTAACATGTTATTTTTTGCTTCCACAGCCATTGATCTGTTTTCGTGCTCTTTTGAGGCGTTTGTTGCTTTAGGCTATGTTTTTCAAGAACCTCCCCATATTTTGTTTATCTTGTGATTTATATGTCCTAGCTATTGTCTTGTCCTGTATCATGGGAAATCACATAATGAAAACTTCACTGTATTTTCTCTTTGGTATGGATCTAATATATCCGATTCACGGATGGTTTGATTTCACTGTTTTTCTTTTCTGAATTATGTGTACTAATTCAGAAACAACAAGCACTATTCATATTTACACCAGGAGCATGCATTCATTTTTACTGAGTAGACAAATTAAGATGGATTAAATAATTTTCTGTTCGTCTGAGCTACTTGCTGTCACTACTTCAAGCCTGTCTTAGCAGCAGAACTTTTCCTCCGCTGATGTTTTTATCGATATCTTTCTGCAGTGAAAATCTGCAAGGGCTTCGGGTTCTTTACGGATCCCAGGCAGCCTGACTGTAAATCAGCAGTGACACCAGTTACATTTCAGTGTTTGGCATCTGGCCTGTACCTGCAAGTGTGAACTTGGGTAGTTTCTTCCAATTCCCAGGTTAGTATATAATCCAATAACTTGACCAGATGATTAGAAACAACGGTGCATTTGGAGGGCAGCAACAGGGTGAAATGTCTAACAGAATTTTGCCTCAATGGTACATCCTCACAGGTTTGCGCAACTGCACAGGGTGAAATGTTATTTCTCCTTGGAGTACCTAGTAGCTGAACCCTGGTGGATTGGATCTATGATGGGCTGGGGGATGAGCCAGGCGCCACCCCATCGTTTTGGTCAGGGGCGGAGCTAGACCAGCATCGATCATGGTGCACCAAGTGTATGACGCTCTTTTGTGGATTGATTTTTTAGTCACTCGGGTGCATTTTCATGATCTAAGATGATGCATAGGCTGATTTTGTGACACAAGTATAAAGGAAAATATTTCCAACCCTGATGCATGTGCATCAGGGTGAGCACATACAGCTCCGCCCCTGGTTTTGGTACCCAGTCGACGAAATCTGTCGTATTGTTGATGAGTCAGGTCCAGAGATTTGGTTACCGGTCGGGATTTCCGGTTACCGGTCGGTAACCGGATATCCCGAGCACCCCCGGGAATTGGTTATACCGGGCGAAAAATCCCGGAATTTTTGAATTTCAACAAAAATCCCCGTAAATGGTTAAAATAGGAACAAAAAAATTTTGAATTTCCAAATTTCAGTTTTGAAATTCGTCCGGTTACCGGTCGGGATTTACCGGTAACCGCGGTAACCGGCAATCCCGACCACCCTCGGGATTTTTTCCTACCGGGAACCAAATCCTTGGTCAGGTCACTGCCTGTGTCGTCGTCAACATCGTGCAAGAAGCAAGGTTTCGAATTTCGGCCCGAAAACTCGAAATTTCGCCGAAATTCGGCCATTTCGTTCGGGCCCGGTATTTGCTTAATCCGGTCCAAAAAATTCGGCATTTTTTGAAATTTCAGGCCGGTCCATGGTCCCAAATAGCCCATAGATACCCCCTGTGGTATAAATACTTGAACCGAACCCTCCCTAACCCTAATTTTTCATTTCCCCCATCTCAACTCCTCTGTGCGGCGGCTGCAGGCAACCTAGCTGAGGGAGGCAGGGCAGCGGCGCCTCTGCCCAGCTTCCTCCTCCTCCTCGAGCAGCCACCACTACTTCCCCTCCTGATCTCCTTTTGCCATCCACGAGTGATATGGAAGGCGGCTTGGGCAGTGGCCGTGCTGCCGGCGACCGGGTCGCCGCTGGCAACACCATGGCTGCCTTTGGAGCTGCACGTCCGCATGGTGGGCAAGGTAATACGTACTGTACTTGTGTGTGCATGCTAGTTCAGTTGCTCTAATCTCTTGTGCAAGATAGCTTTATGTAATCTACTAGTGTATCTTTATTTGAGCAGATTGCTCGCTAGTCACTGTTAAAAATATTTTTTTAGTTAATCTAATGAAATGACTTCGAATGAATCATACTATTAGCTGCCCAGAAATTAAAACGTTGGGTAGTTTTTCTGTATTATACTCATGAGTTCAGCAATTGTACGCCGCTGTACGTCCGACCTAATTTTGTACAGTATATGCTAGCTTTTGTGTAAGCTTATTTGATTATAACTGTGGTGGAATTTTGTACAGTATATGCTAGCTTTTTGTGTAAGCTTATTTGATTAATTGTAGTGGCTTATTTGATTAATTGTCCGAAAGAAAAGTTATTGTCTTATCTTCTGTTCGCAACTTGCATTTGCATGTCATTGTTATATAGATTACTAATTACTAATTTGTGCAAATAAAATAGAATTTTGTCTCCTGTTTGGTTCTGTAAATATGTTTATTTTATGAAATTTATCACTAATATTTACAGGAGATGGAAGTGCACCCTATGGAAATGGCTTTGATGAAGCCAGGAGGAGGGGCAATGGCAACCCTGACGGTGAAGATGATGTTCAAATGAGAAATGATCCACCAACAACAGAGACAACTCGGAGAGGTCAATACTATGAAACTTCATGTACATTTTGTTAACTTATGCTTGATCAATTTTGTGATGGATATCATATGTATTCTGTTTGCTCATAATTAATATTGGTTGTTCTGTATGCCTTATTATGTTTTTATTTGTTCTTATGCTTCATTTAGAGTAAAAAATGTGTTAATTCTGTTCATTTTGTTCGCTCATGGTTAATTTTGTTTATTCTGTTTTAACTATATATTTTGATGCATTGATAACATGGTGTTTGAAATTTTCAAATGTAGGGCATGTAAACAATGACATCAGTTACATTTGGAACCATGGCCCTAAGGTTGGAACCATGGCCCTAAGGTTAGTGGGTCACGGATGTTCCATAGAGTGATGAGCAAGGTATCCCCGAGGATGGAGGCTATGCAGAAAGACACACTATTGGTTGCAGGTAGTTACAAAACTAACAAAATTGATAGTATTTTGCTCTTTTCTTATGGTTTTTAACTTCTATTGGTGCTCCTTCTCTTATGCAGCTGCTGTCCTTGATCCTTACACACATTATCAGATCAACCTGAGCAAGAAGACAGAATCTGCTTCTGCACTAACGGATGCCATCGAGAAGATAGCAGACCCCGAGAGTGCTGTTTTGGCTGTTAATGAAATCAGCACCTATAGGGAATGTCGTGGGAGGTTTCGCCAAAGGCTGGCACGCTTTTCTACAGAAAACATGTCACCAAGTAAGTTATGATAGTAATATCTCTTTGTTAGCTCTGTTACTCATTTTTGCAACTTTATCTCATTGTTTTAACTCTATTTTAACCATGTAGCTGAGTGGTGGTTCCAATTTGGAGGGGAAGTTCCTAATCTACAGAAGTGTGCATTGAGAATTGTTTCACAATGTGTTTCGTCAAGTGGCTGTGAGAGGAATTGGAGTGCTTTTGCATTGGTCCACACGAAGCAAAGAAACCGTCTCTTATATGGCAAGCTCCACAAATGTGTTTCTGTACGCTACAACCTGAAGGTATTTATTGTATTAGCTTTGCACTTGTCTAGTTAGCTATGACTGAACTTTTTTTACTTTGCTACACAAAGTAATCTTGGATTCTGTTTTTTTTTTTTTGCATGAAGTTACGTGCTGAAGAAGACCAAGACCCTATGAGGGAGAATTATAGAGAGAAGGAAGTTGATCCTTGTGCAATGATGCTAGATACATCCATGTACGATGCATCAAATCCAATGATGGAGTGGTTGAATGAGGATGAAGCGCAAATTATCCAAGATGGTTTTGATGCTGCTAGTGCTGTCTTTGAGGAATTAAGCTCACTTCACTCAACAAAGAAAGCCTCTCATATTGGAACAAAGGACAGTGACAGGAAAAGGCAGAGGGAAGCGGAAGAAGAGGAGGATGACTACATTGACTGTGACGATGATGATGAAGAGGACTACACTGATTGTGAGGATGATGATGAAGATGACCAAAATGATAGTGTAAATGAATCTGGTGGAGGAATGTCAAGGCAAGTTGAAAAAGATATCCAAGTTGAGAACGACAATGAGGTACCAAGTGTTGGCAGTTTGACAAACAGGAGATCTCAACGGGTTAGGCAAGCGAAGGTCAAGGATGTCAACAGTCTTTACTCCTGAGAAGGTAAATTTCTTTTTGTTGTCATCTCATCTATAAGTTTGACATTTCTGACTATGATTGCTTATGGAAATTTATTATGGTTTCATGGACATGCTTTGGAATTCTCTACCATGTTTGTTTCTTGCTATGAACTCATCTCAATTTGTAAGATTGATTTAATACAAAAATGCTCTAACATTTGTAGAAGCCTTTGGAGCAGCGCATGTGGTTGCAAGGTTGCTGGCCGATGACACAAGAGTGAAGTAGAAAAAGCCTTCTAGTTGCTTTTGGGTGGAGAACTATGAATGTTAGACGAGATTGAAGTACTTCTGGTTTACTTTTGGATGGAGAACTTTGAATGTTCTTTTGTGGACTATGAAATATTGACCTTTAGGGCTAGTGGTGAACAATTAATCTGGATGGCTGATCTTTTGTTGTGATCCTGGTTGTAGTTAAGTTATCTATGATCATGGATGTTGTTAAATTATGGACTGTTTGTTGTCAAACTACCGAATGTTAGTCTTGACTGCTAAACTATGTATTTGTGGACTACCAATCTGGACTGTTGATCCATCATCCTTGCGTGATTCTTGAACGGTAATATTTTGTTAATTCCTGTTATATATTGTTTTCTGGCTGCACAATTTCAGATTTCTGGAGAAGTAATATTATTGCTCTTAATAATTCAAATTTTATGACAAATTTCGGTCATATTTCGCCCATTTTTCGGCCATTTTTCGTTTTAGTTTTCAAACTTTGGTTTTAACTTTTCGTCCGGAATTTTCCGAAAAATATCCGAAATTCCGAAATTCGGCCATTTCGGCCAGGACCGAAAAAAAACGCAAACCGAAATTCGAAACCTTGCTCTTCCTGGCTGGCGTTGGCGACCTCCCCATCTGCGGAGCTCCGCTGGTTGGAGCCGAAGGTGGATGGGCTGGTCTCTCGCGTGCCTCCTTCAAATAAGCTCAAGTCAGCTCTGTTTCGACTTGTTTCCCCCATATCTGGCCGTGATGGACTCGGGCGGAGATGGGAGTTGGGTCGATCTGGAGATCTCGGGGTTGTTGCGCAGCTGGGTTCGGCGACCAGTTGTGCTTCTCTTGCTAGTCATGGCGGCAAGGTACCGCGGGTGGCTGCCAGGCACGGTGACGGCACCCCCTGCAATAAGTTGGTTTGGTGTTGCCTTCAAGAGGCAGAGGTGCTTTTGCAGCGGGGCTTGTGGTAGATCAGCTCCTGGCCGGCCGTGGAGGCGAGGAGGAGTTGGTCTGCGGTGCGCTGGCCTCATTCTCGAGAAGGTGGTCGTCTTGCCGTGGCTTTGCTGCTGTCTGGTCTTCTTCTTGCTGCCAAGGTGGTGGCTTTGACGAGGATCGTGCAATGGCAAGGTCCGGTGATGGGTGCTGGCCTGCGCCTCTCGAGGCTTCAGGCGCGCGGAAGTTCATTAGCAACGACGAGCTGCGCTGCTGCTACTCAAGGCCAAAGGGGTCACTCCGCTCCTGAAGCCCGGGTGTTCTTCCTGTGCGCGAGGATCATCAGCTTCTGCAGCGCGGCGTACTACGGCGGTTCTCCACCAAGTGGCTCGTCCCCGGTGACGGGCGTCAAGCCGGTCGCGGTAGCAGAGCTCAACATCGACGGCGGCAATGAGGGACTCGTTTGCTTTTTCCTGTTTTTCATAAGGTCTCCTATGCAACTTGTATTGTACCTGCCGTTTTCAATGAAGCTTTGGGGTCTTCTGGCCCGTCTCTTGTGCAAAAAAAAACATGAGAAGAATATTCACTGTAGATGCCAACCCAATCGATCCGCCAAAATCGGTCGAACCTGTTGGTTCATGTTTTCGTAACCAGTCGCTAATCCTCTTGTTGGGAATATGCCCTAGAGGCAATAATAAAATGGTTTATTAGCATATTCATGTTTATGATAATAGTTTATTCTCCATGCTATAATTGTATTAACCGGAAACATAATACATGTGTGGAATATAAACAAACAGGTGTCCCTAGTAAGCCTCTACCGGACTAGTTCGTTAGTCAAGAGATGGTTAGCGTTTCCTAACCATGGACTTGTTATAGTCACTTGATAACGGAGTCATATCATTAGGAGTAATGATGTGATGGACAAGACCCGATAATAAAGAGTTGCAATTGATCGTGTCACACAAGTTTCATTGCCAACACTTTTAGTATGCCAAGTATAGTTTCCTTAGACCATGAGATTATGTCACTCCCGTTTACCGGAGGAATACTTTGTGGACATCAAACGTCACTTCGTAACTGGGTGATTATAAAGGTGGCTTTCAGGTATCTCCGATGGTATTTGTTGGGTGACATGAATCAAGACTGGGATTTGTCCTTCCTTGTGACGGAAAAGATATCTCTGGGCCCTCTCGGTAATATAGCATCGGAAAGGTTGCAACCATGTGATTAAGTGGTAATCACGGTGATCCTATATTATGGACGAGTAAAGAGAATTTGCCAGGTAACGAGATGAAACTAGATATGGAGATATCGACGATCGAATCTCGGGCAAATTAAATATCGGTGAGACAAAGGGAATCGTATACGAGATTAAGAATCTCCGGCATCGTGGTTCAATCGATAAAGAACTTCGTTGAATATGTGGGAGTCAATATGGGCATCCCGGTCCCGCTATTGATTATTGATATGATCATGTCTGCATGTTCTCGAACCCGTAGGGTCACACACTTAACGCTCCGATGTAGCTAGGGTTAGCGATGAGATAATTGATGGAATGAACGAATGGTGATTCGGAGTCTCGGATAGGATCCCGGACGTCACGAGGAGTTCCGGAGTGGTCCGGAGAATAAGATTCATATAAGGAAAGTGGTTTCCGGAGGTATCGGAAAAGTTCCGGGATTTTCTGGAAGGGTTCCGGAATATTCTAGAAGGTTCTAGAGGAGTCTAGAAGTGGGGCCCATAGGAGTATGGGGCCCACATGGGATATAGGAGTGGTGGACTGGCCTAGGGCCAGCCGCACCACCTAGCCCCAAGGGGCCCATGCGGCATGGGCTAAAGGCCCATGAGGGGAGGGGGCAACCCTAACCCTAAGGGGGCTTGCTTGGGAAGCAAGGCTCCCCTAGCCGCCGGCCCTAGGAGGGTTTTGGGGCGTGCCCCCCTTGCCCCCTCCACCTATAAAAGGAGGAGGGGTGCGGCACACAAAGGGTTGCCCCAAAGAAAACCCTAGCCGCACCCCTCTTGCTCCTCCACCTCCTCCTCTTGCGCCACCCCTCCCGGAGGGCTGCCGCGAGTTGCACCTCCTCCCTTGCTGCACCACCCCTAGCCGTAGGGCTGCTGCACCATCTCTCCCTCTCCCTCTTGCTTGGCTTGGCGAAGCCCTGCTCGTGGGAAGACTACACCATCAACGCCACCACAACCGTCGTGGTGCCGAGATCCATCTAGCCATCTCCACCTTGCTTGCGGGATCAAGAAGGAGGAGATCTACATCGAGCCGTACGTGTGGATACCGCGGAGGTGCTGCCCCTTGTGGCACCTCGTCGAATTGGACTTCGAGGAAATACATCTCCTCGCGACTAGATGAGTCTAGTTGCGGGGATCGACTAGCCAACCCCTGCACCGACAAAACGCGTTTGTTGATCTTCAAGGGTAAGAGATTGGATCTCATCTTCGCTACCTCCATCTAGTAGGTCTAGATCCTTGGGGTTTATTCCGCTTGTTGCGTAGGAAAATTTTTGTTTTCTATGCTGCGACCCCATCAGTGGTATCAGAGCCTAGATCTATTCGTAGATGTTGGTGCGATTAGAACACAAGTGTTGTGGGCGTTGATATTTTACGTTGCTACCTTCTCGCGTGCACTTTGCGTCTTTGCGGTATTGTGAGATGAAGCGGCCCGGACCAACCTTACTCGTCCACGCACGAGAGACCGGTTCCACGACTGACATGCAACTTGTTTTGCATAAGTGGCTGGCGGGTGTCTGTTTCTCTTGCTTTAGTGAAGATGCAATTTTCAATGGAAGGCCTTTCAAAAGGATGAGTAAATAAGCAACTACTATATCACCGTTGTGGTTTTGCGTAGATTAGAATGGTTCTATCTCGTTGACCCAAGCCACGTAAAAATTGCAATAAACAAAGTAGAGGACGTCTAACTTGTTTTTGCAGAGGGGGTCATGTGATGTGGTATGGCCAATATGTGATTTGTGATAATGTATGCAATGATCATGTTTGTAATCTTTCGCGACTTGCATGTCGACGAGTACGGCAACCGGCAGGAGCCATATGGTTGTCTTTTATTTTATGTGACCTGCGTGTCAATGAATCACCATGTAATTGCTTTACTTTATTGCTAAGAGTAGCATTAGTTGTAGTTGCAATAGTTGGTGGACAACCATGGTGATGGCGCCACGATGATGGAGATCATGCCGGGGATGGAGATCTTGCCGGTGCTTTGAAGATGGAGATCAAAAAGCATAAGAAGAAAGGCCATATCATATCACAATTATGAATTGCATGTGATGTTAATCCTTTTATGCACCTTATTATTATGCTTAGATGTGATCGCGACGGTAGCATGATAAGGTGATCTCTCATGTTAATATCAAGATGTGTTCTTCCCTAGTATGCACCGTTGCCAAAGTTCTTCGTTTCGAAGCACCACGTGATGATCGGGTGTGATAGATTCAACGTTCACATACAACGGGTGTAAGCCAGATTTACACACGCGGAAATACTACGGTTTCCTTGACGAGCCTAGCATGTACAGACATGGCCTCGGAACACAAGAGCCGAAAGGCTAAACACGAGTCATATGGATGATATGATCAACATGGTGATGTTCACCATTGAAGCTACATCATCTCACGTGATGATCGGTTGTGGTGTAGTGGATTTGGATCGTGTGTCACTAAACAACCAGAGAGATGTTGAGTTTAGTGGGAGTTCATTAAGATGAACTAAAATTATCATAAACAAAAGTCCAGATGTCTTTGCAAAAATCCTTGTAGATCATGGCCGACTACGGTAGTCTGTTCGTTGCTGAAAAACTGCGTCTCGATGGGTCAATTTTGTTAAGTGGTACCTGCGTTTGAAAGAAGTGCTAAACACCCATGCTCAGCTCTACGTGCTAGAAGAACCAATAGGAGATAAACCCAAAACTTTTCTGCAAGTGATGAAGAGTACATAGAGTGGTTTTGAACCACCTACTTGAAAGTCAAGTGGATGATGTGCACCTTCATGAATTCTGACCTAAGTAGACAATTCAAGAACTTGACTACAATGGAGATTGTTGGTGAGCTAAAAATTGTTTTTCAGCACAAGTTAGAATTGTAAGGTTTGAATGTCTGAACGGTTTTCTTTCACTCAAGATGGAAGAGAACACTTGCTTGGAACAACACCTGAGGATAATGCATGAGATACATCATCGTCTAGTGCTTGTTTGGAACCACGAGATGAATGACGGTTTCGCGATAGATGGGGTGATACACTAGCTTCTCCCCAGCTTCAAGAATTGTGTCGGAGACTAGGTCATGGGAAGGGATTTGATCACTTTCTATGAGTTTGTGTCTCGGCTGCGTCATGTCAAAGTGGAACCCATAGCAAGAGAAGTTGACAATGCAGAAAGTATATAGTGATATACATGTTATAAGTGTTTAAGTCCAAATTGCAATTGTGGCGGTTTCGATAAGTATTTGATACTCATTCTGTTTTATGAAAACAGAACCTGCTGCTTGAGATTTGCATAAAGGATATGGGAAGACGTTGCGGAATAGTGGCAATCAATGAGTTGATGCTGGCAACGATCTGTCTCTACATTTATCATTTTGGATTAGAGGATTTGAATAAGTGTTGTAATCGAATTAAGTGTGATTTTAATTAGTGTGTCTTGCTTATGTGAGACGGTTATTCATGTTAAAGACAATGGTTGTTCTATTTTCATGAGTGATCCTTTTTGGAAATCACAAGTTTTCGATTATAAGTGTGTTATTCTTATTATAATCTAGATGATAAATTGGTTGAACATTTATAAAATATGTGACATACTAAAATATCCAAAACTTAATAATGACAATTGTTTTAGTCATGCTAAAGATTGAATAAACATTTTGATGTTTTATCAATGCGCCTTGTTGAAGGAGTATGACTAAAAATGCCACCCTTTGGAAGTGTGTCATGAGTTGCCGAAAATAAACACAATTGTTGGTTGTATTTTCAGCAAATGTGAGATGTCATTATTTTGTGCGCTCCATCATAAGTGATATGAGTAAATAGGTGTATTTATTCGAGTTATGATATTTGATGAGATCAAATAAATTTCTGGAGTTTAGGATATTAAGGTAACAAGAAAATTGAGTCTTTATGATTTGATCAAAAGAGACAAAATATTTGAGTTATATGTTAGTATGCGGACTTGTGAGAAGTGTTATCACAAATTACAATATTTAGAATATTTTCAAAGGAGTTTGATATGTCCTAAGATATTGTAATCACACACTATTTGATATTGTGTGGTCTCAAAGAAGGGTTTTATTTCGGGGGTTTGATAATAGCATTTAGATTTATTTGATAAACACTCTGTTTAGAAATAAGGATCTATTTAATGATTTGCATTTCGCATATGAGTTATGTGAAACAGTGGTTTCATTAATTATGAGATAATTAGAAACTATTGCAAATAAAGTTTGTAGTATATTCATATGTGACTATGAATAGAGATTCCACAATGAGAGACTAAAAGGGACAAATCAATTGTTGATTGTGTTAAATGTTTTAGTGGATTTATCGTGAAAAGGTTTCATTGATAAAAGAATTGATGGAATGGAAAAGCTAAAACCTTGCTTGTTTATGTATCAAGTGGCACATATGTAAAGTGCTATGTTGGTTAAAACTTGACACATAAAGGAATTAATGATGGTGATCATTGAATTTCGGTTTAGCTTGTCTAAAGAAAAGTAGGATTCAAGAATATGGTATTTTGTCAGGTTACAAAATAATATTCATGATTTACTTGTCATGTTTCAGAAACAAGACATACCTACGAAACTACAAAGAAGAAATAGAAGCCTTAAATACGAAAGTGACTAAGAGTCATTCGATGTTAAGTTTAAATCACAAAGTAATTGTTGCTTGATTTTGTGAAAGTGATGTTTCACATATTTATTCCTCAAAAGGTGTTTTGTAGAGAATAAATAAAACTTAAAGCTAGTAGAGTACTAGTGTTCGTATATGAGTTCTCGATTTAAAAGTTAATTAAGAATTTTGGAGGTGT
Organism: Puccinellia tenuiflora; assembly: GCA_012064385.1. Classification (NCBI taxonomy): domain Eukaryota; kingdom Viridiplantae; phylum Streptophyta; class Magnoliopsida; order Poales; family Poaceae; genus Puccinellia; species Puccinellia tenuiflora. The sequence continues at coordinate 2,631,871 of QRDG01001050.1, forward strand.
CCAAAGTATCGAGAAAGTGCATAAGAAACTGAGTGTGATCTAATTAAAATATGTGGTGACATATATTAAGTTAGAGCAGAAACTATTTTCCAAGATCAAAATATGTGGTGACATATGTTTGAGTGGGAGCTAGTTAAATCATGGTCAAATATAATGATAACATATTTCTGAGTGGGAGCCAAAGTGGTTTCACAATTTAATATGTGTATGGTGTATATTTGAGTGGGAGTTTACAACATCTTGTTTGTGTGAAATGGAGATTTCATAAATGTTGTAAATAAGTCAGGAACCAACATATAACTTATGAAGTTAGTTTGAAATGTCAAATATCCATGGAGATGGATGTATCTATGGAGGATAGATATATTTGATAAGCATTATGTCAGGATGTTTAACCTAAGTAAGATTTTGAAGGAGTTCAAAATAAAACAAGAGAAGAAAGGTTCATCTGCTTGTGAAAAATAGGTGAAACATTGAGTTGATAACTCAGTACAAAATTGATGGTTGGAGGATATGTTGATATTCGCTATGAATTGTTCATAGGTCTAAACATATAAGAACCATGTGTTTGTATTTGACGATATGTGACCCAAGTTCTTGGTTAGAAGAACGTGTTAGAATGAGGAGTCATTTTAACATGAAGATGAGATAAAGGAATCTAGAGATTGGTAGACTTGGTTGAAGTCATAAAACCAAACTAGATTGGGGATCTCATGATAGCAGAAGCGCAGCGAAAGCATGATCGGAAATATCGAAGTGACATGATTGCACTGTCGATTTGTGAGTCTACAACATATAGGAGTATATGATTAATTCAAGGATTAAAAGATATAATATTATGGTTTGAGAAATTTTGTTTCAAGACTGAGTGAGTTCCAGGTGCACATGCTATGTGAAAGTTCTCTTGACTGATCATACGTCATGTAGGCATAATGGGAAACGAAAATCTCACTCTCTAACCAAATATATTATATTCATCATGTGATGATGTGAATTATCATGTGATGATAATAGGTTTATCATGAGATGATAAAGTAATGTCAAATTAGGTGACATTAACGTTTTGCAAAGAACATAAAGAACTGTATAGTACAGAACACGGGCAGAACCTCTTCCACGAGCAAACATGATCAGCACAGAGACTCCATGAGTGTTAGACACCATGAGTGTTGGATCGAGAAAATGTAAACTAGATTATTGACTCTAGTGCAAGTGGGAGACTGTTGGGAATATGCCCTAGAGGCAATAATAAAATGGTTTATTAGCATATTCATGTTTATGATAATAGTTTATTCTCCATGCTATAATTGTATTAACCGGAAACATAATACATGTGTGGAATATAAACAAACAGGTGTCCCTAGTAAGCCTCTACCGGACTAGTTCGTTAGTCAAGAGATGGTTAGCGTTTCCTAACCATGGACTTGTTATAGTCACTTGATAATGGAGTCATATCATTAGGAGTAATGATGTGATGGACAAGACCCGATAATAAAGAGTTGCAATTGATCGTGTCACACAAGTTTCATTGCCAACACTTTTAGTATGCCAAGTATAGTTTCCTTAGACCATGAGATTATGTCACTCCCGTTTACCGGAGGAATACTTTGTGGACATCAAACGTCACTTCGTAACTGGGTGATTATAAAGGTGGCTTTCAGGTATCTCCGATGGTATTTGTTGGGTGACATGAATCAAGACTGGGATTTGTCCTTCCTTGTGACGGAAAAGATATCTCTGGGCCCTCTCGGTAATATAGCATCGGAAAGGTTGCAACCATGTGATTAAGTGGTAATCACGGTGATCCTATATTATGGACGAGTAAAGAGAATTTGCCAGGTAACGAGATGAAACTAGATATGGAGATATCGACGATCGAATCTCGGGCAAATTAAATATCGGTGAGACAAAGGGAATCGTATACGAGATTAAGAATCTCCGGCATCGTGGTTCAATCGATAAAGAACTTCGTTGAATATGTGGGAGTCAATATGGGCATCCCGGTCCCGCTATTGATTATTGATATGATCATGTCTGCATGTTCTCGAACCCGTAGGGTCACACACTTAACGCTCCGATGTAGCTAGGGTTAGCGATGAGATAATTGATGGAATGAACGAATGGTGATTCGGAGTCTCGGATAGGATCCCGGACGTCACGAGGAGTTCCGGAGTGGTCCGGAGAATAAGATTCATATAAGGAAAGTGGTTTCCGGAGGTATCGGAAAAGTTCCGGGATTTTCTGGAAGGGTTCCGGAATATTCTAGAAGGTTCTAGAGGAGTCTAGAAGTGGGGCCCATAGGAGTATGGGGCCCACATGGGATATAGGAGTGGTGGACTGGCCTAGGGCCAGCCGCACCACCTAGCCCCAAGGGGCCCATGCGGCATGGGCTAAAGGCCCATGAGGGGAGGGGGCAACCCTAACCCTAAGGGGGCTTGCTTGGGAAGCAAGGCTCCCCTAGCCGCCGGCCCTAGGAGGGTTTTGGGGCGTGCCCCCCTTGCCCCCTCCACCTATAAAAGGAGGAGGGGTGCGGCACACAAAGGGTTGCCCCAAAGAAAACCCTAGCCGCACCCCTCTTGCTCCTCCACCTCCTCCTCTTGCGCCACCCCTCCCGGAGGGCTGCCGCGAGTTACACCTCCTCCCTTGCTGCACCACCCCTAGCCGTAGGGCTGCTGCACCATCTCTCCCTCTCCCTCTTGCTTGGCTTGGCGAAGCCCTGCTCGTGGGAAGACTACACCATCAACGCCACCACAACCGTCGTGGTGCCGAGATCCATCTAGCCATCTCCACCTTGCTTGCGGGATCAAGAAGGAGGAGATCTACATCGAGCCGTACGTGTGGATACCGCGGAGGTACTGCCCCTTGTGGCACCTCGTCGAATTGGACTTCGAGGAAATACATCTCCTCGCGACTAGATGAGTCTAGTTGCGGGGATCGACTAGCCAACCCCTGCACCGACAAAACGCGTTTGTTGATCTTCAAGGGTAAGAGATTGGATCTCATCTTCGCTACCTCCATCTAGTAGGTCTAGATCCTTGGGGTTTATTCCGCTTGTTGCGTAGGAAAATTTTTGTTTTCTATGCTGCGACCCCATCACCTCTCCCTCGCTAGTACTCCGTATATGTTTCTTTCTACGCCGACGGACGCTGTAGATCCGCCGCTGCCGTACCGTCGAAGGACGCCGCATCTCGCCTCGCCTGGACGGCGCTAGGAGCGGAAGGGAAGGGTCCCGTTAACCACCTGTTAATGACCTGCTAAACATTGCGCTTAACTAATCTCTCCTATCTAAAAAAAGTTTTGTTCCACGTTTTCCTCCTTCTTTCGTCCAACTTTTGACCGTCCTCGCTCCTGAAAATACGCACCCCTTCGTCAAACTTTACGCCGCGGGATCATGTAGAGGCGCAGACCTGCACCACGCCCTGCCTCTCACCGCGCGCCGCCGCACCTCGGTCTCCCCACTGTCCACTTCCCTCCTCGCTGGGGCTGCTGCCTCCTCCCCCTCCCAGCGCATCCTGTCGTCAAGTCACAGCCTCCCCACCCATCAAATCTGAGTCCTTGGCGGCAACGACCCTCTCCTATTTTTCTTGTGGACGAACACAAGAAAATCTGAGCGCGCTACACCACAACACCACATTGCCTACTGACGTCGGTCGGGAAAAGTCATATATACCAACAGACTGTTGGTCGGGAAAGGTTATATCAAACAGTTGGTCGGAAATGGTAACATATAATGTCAAATTGTTGGTCGGCAAAGCCCCTACACCCACCTACCATCGTGCTCCGTGCTGCCGGCCGACGCCCTCACGCAAATCCCCCAATCCTAGCCATCTCGTCCGCGTCTCTCCTCTAATCTCAGCCTCTCCTCATTCCCACCCGTCCCCAATCCCATCTTATCCGCCTCAGATTCGCCGAGGTTGGTGAGGTCGCGGCAACGGAGGAGGACGCCGCCATATGAATCACCGACGACGCCCAACTCCTACTACTCACCGGACACCGCGGCCAGGAACATGCGGGAGCCCAGTAAGTCCCAGATCCGAGCCATCCAAGGAGGACACAAAGCTCCAGGGACCGTGCCTCCGCCCTGTACCCGCCACCGTTACATCTGCGTGTAATCATCACGACGAGATCCGCTCTCCTACCGGCAGCAGGCCAGCCAGCAAGGTAAGTCACGGCTCACGCCTCATCTCTCCCCTCGAGCTTGCTTACTTTCTTCACTTGTTCGTGCAAGTATTGTTTGCTTCTTCCATGCTTGTTGGTTGGATCCAGATTTACTCATGCATGAACATGTCCAGACTGTTAACTATGTTTGCTGCCGACTGCCTGTAGGGAGTATGGAGTGGGGAACATGGCCAAATGTAATCTAGGGGCAGAAGCAACAACGTTATGCTTGGCTGCTAGCCTTCTGCTATCTCCTACACTATGGTGCAGGAACTATTGAACATCGGGAGTTTGGGAGCGCACTGCATATTATTGGGTGAGGGTGAGCAGTAAGCCTAACTTCCATTTATTTGTTGAATAGACAGTTGAATTGAGAATAATTTTGTAATGTTTCCATGTTTATGTCCATTTCGGAATAGCATATGATGTATAATTGTGTATTGCACTATTGCAAGGTGCGAAGAGGAATAGAGATTGACGAAATGAGGATGAGGCCCATGCAATCAGTCGTCATCATCAATGAAAGAGGAGTCGGGGAGGCAATAGGTACTTTGATCACACATCTAAAAAAAAATCCTTTAGTACTGGATGCTGCATTTCTTATTCATTTTTCATATACACTCTTTGTTTCTTGTGTAATAGTGAGGGTTAATCTTCTTAGGATATTTTTTTTTGAGGTATTTGTAGCTGGAAAGGCTCTAACCTCTGAAATATTCCTAAGTATACTAGTCGTTAACACACCCGCACAGCCTAGTATGTAAAGCACACATATTCATATTTTTATATCAGATTGTACAACTTTGTTTTTATTATGAAAATTACTCATTGACCTAACAGGGTACACAAGAAGGTAGAGTAAACTACTCACTGTTGTAGCCATCCATATGAACGAGTGAACATTAATAACAGGTTCCATAATTAGTTATTCTAAAATTATTTGTACAATACATCGTGCTTATAAGGAGCTAATAGTGACAATGAAGAGAAAGTTGAAAGTCACCAAGTTGTCTCTATACCTTCAACTACAGAGGGTTTATTATCTTCCCTCTCCAAGTCAATAACAGCTCCTCGTGACGAATAGGGTTAATCAGTTTCAGAACATTGTTGGTTGGAACACTCAAACGTATTAAAACTGTTACTTATTGTCCATAGTTGGGGATTTTTTTAAGCAAACTTCTCACGTGCTAAAATAGATGTCAGAATACTTCTCATATATATGGATGCTGCTGATGTGCTGATCAGAAATATTCATATTAAGTAAGGGGCAACTATTAGAGAAAAATGAATTAATTAGTCCATTTAATGAAATCCATATATCATAGTAAAATAAGTGATAGTGTATCTGAGGGCTTGCAGCTATAGTCATTTATGCTCTAAGATACTACTACTAGTACTACACTTATACATACCAAAATGCTACAAATTATGTGCTTGTGGGGTTACACCGTTACATTAATTTCAAAATGTAAAGGATACTAGGAGAGCATGCATGGCTGATCTCTGGCTCCATTTGTTACCTAAATTATAAGTTGCAGTTAAGTTAAAAACAACCTCATCTTCAAATTGTGGGTACTGTTTTAGTAGAAACCATTAATGTTTAAAAGTTAAAAACTACTTTAGCTTGTGCCTAACTTCAGATTTCATCTCCCAACCTTTTTTCTTCAGAAGATCATAGCATGGCTTTCATATTCAGGAGACCATCCATCTGATTGCAACCACTCCGGTAATTAGGATTCTTGCTCCTAGGAACGCACGAGCTTCTGGGCACGGCGTAGCGATCCCCCTGCTTGTGACTACCTCCCCCAACAGTTGGTGAGTCAACCTACTACTTTAGTTTGCAAGTAGAGTTGTCCATGTCCTGCATCTTTGATATGTTCTGTTTTGCGGTTTTATTATGTGTGCAATTGGTTCCATGCCTTCTCTTTTCTTTTTTTAAGCCATGCCAAGACCAATTTACATTACTTCCACTAATTCCCAATGTCCTTTGGTTTTGCTTATTATTCTATCAGGATATATTGTTGATTTGGTAGTAATCAAGTGCGCAGCTAGCATGGATAAAAGTTGGATCAATCTGCCTAGGCACAACACAAATGTTTTAAATTTCTGTCAATGTTAGTAGTTTATCTATGCAATAAACGATGTTATAATTTTGTACTCGATCATGCTATCAGAGTAGTAGTATCGTTAGTGGGAGTAACATTGCAACAAGTAGGTTTAATTTTCTATCAATGAGACTTTGAATTTGCTGAGATGAAATCTATGGCATAAACAAACTTGATTTTGTAGCCTTAACTTTCCTGGACTGGGTTAGTTTGGTTTGGACTCAAACTGCTTGATTCTCAGCTGTCCGCCCCCCTCGGTGCGGACCAGGCCAGCGCTCAATTGTTGCAGCCAGCCGAGCGCAGGTTGGGCCTGCTGATACTTGTAGATGCGATCAACTATTTCTGTTGCCTTCCCCTGGCGGTATGGAGATGCTAACTGATTCATGAAATGGGTCTGGCTGTATGTTGTTTCTGGCCGTACGGCATAAATATACATGTATTTATCCATTTGTACAAGTGCTGATGGAGTCTTAGTTATGGTCTGGTATTGAAATTTTTGCCAACCGTAACAGTTAACCTAGTTATGATGAATTAGCTTCTTCAAGCAACAAATTTCTGATATGTTTATACGTGTTTGTGCAGGTGTCATGCAAAACTTGTGTCGCAACATGTATTCCGCCGAGTAGCTTGCGGTTTCCCATCAACATGATGTTTATTGTACTGTAGGATACTGTTTGTGTACTTCTTATCTGCAAACAATTATCTATCACTTTGTAAACCTGATTATGTGGTAATCAGCTGATGAACAATCAGTTCATTATTGTTTGGTCGTGGCTTAATTCTCTTGATATTTCGGAAGATATGCATGTATGCTTGTTTTGAAAATACGTGAGTTTGACTTATTTTTAGCTGTCATATAAATATTGAAGCGTGGATGTGGTTGAACGTTGAGGTTGGTTGGCAATTACTATACCTTTGGACAGTTGGTCAGGAAAGCTCTTGGAGATGCTGTTGGAATGTTGGTCGGGGAAAGAAACACCGACCGATTGGTAGATGGAACAAGTCCACATAAGGTACAATAGGAATTTGGTCGGGAAAAAAACTTGTCTGTCGGAATAAATATGTCGGTCGGGAAAACTTTCAGAACAGTGTCAGACTGTCGGTCGGCAAAGATATGTCGGTCGGGAAAGACCTTTGCCGACTGGACTTACGGTGACAGACAGGGTCGGTCGGTAAAACCCTTTCCCGACCGACTTTCTGTCACTGTAAGCTGTTTTCCCAACCAATTTGTCTGTTGGGAATTCTGTGCTGTGGTATAGTGGCCACAGGTAGACGAAGATGTATCTGCTGCGCTGGTCGGCATCCACCGTCGCAACCTCCCCGCCGTCGTCGTCGAGCTGTTGGGGGTTGTCGTTGCCTAGAAGCCATGCCGTCTAGGTTCCGGCGCCGTCGCCGCCGCGTCGGGAGCGTCCTGGGCAGAATTGCAGCTGGGAGGCGGGTTCTCGATATCAGACATATTGTTATACGTGTCGGTATTGTGCTCTCAGTAGTTTGTACGTACGTGCACAGGAGTATATATATAACAACGTACTTTGTTCGGTTTGAGTCGGTGTCCGAAACCGATTCCGGTTGCAGATCGATCTCAGCAGGGTCCCTTGCAGCCGTCATTTGTTCCTTTGCGGTTGCAACCAAGTTTTTAGTTTGGCTTCAGAAACTACTTGTCATGTTATAAGTGTTTTTTGCAGCCATGATTTTTTCCTCCAGCGCATGGTACAAAAATCTACATGCAAAACACGTACTACAACTAGTACACAGGTTACAACCAACCCTGACAAGTAGAGAGCCTCTCAAAGAAGCACGAGGCGGCGGAATGTCAAAAATTCTAAAAAAAAAATATATACATAAGGAAATTTTGTGTTAGCACAAAAAGTTTCGCGGTGAAAAGACACTTTTTGTAATCTGTGCAAAAAAGACAAAAACATGTCTCGTACAAAGTCATTTTGTATTGCCCGAATTTGTCTTTTGTGTACAGCTCACAAAAAATGTCTTTTCACCACGAATTATTTTGTGCTGACACAAAATGTCTTCAAGTATATGCAAAAAAATTATTTTTGAATTTTTTGACATTTGGAAATTTGTTTTTTCTGCCCAAAATGGATTTCCGAGGAATATATAGGGAAAGAAAGCACTCCAGATTCAGGATGTTTGGTTTATCATTTCCTTAGTCGTAGCAGGACAGGCCAAGTGCATGATGTTCGATGGATAATGGATTTACCACCATTTGATACCATCACAAAAGAGACTGGCAGATCAAGTGCATCATACCACACAGACCTCGAGCATTTTGTCTGTCTAGTACTAGGCAACCAACGCACGACTGCATAAGCAAGCCATTGCTCAAATAATCATCGTCAAACTTCATCGAGCTGGGATTTCACCACACTTGGCGTGGGTGCATGAAGCTCCATTTACAACTTACTACTACCACACAAGTCATTTCGCGGGATCGGCGGCGGCAGCAGATGCATCCCCGGGGTTGTTCGTGTCGGCAGCCGCCTTCCCCTTGTTGTTCTTGCCAGGGCGAGGGCTAACGTAAACCTTGCAGAGGGTCACCTCGTCCTTCCCGTGGTCGCGCAGGCTGAACTCCACCATGACCCACTTCGATTGGACACGCCGGCCACACTCCTTCCTCGCGAACGTGAGGTACCGGCGATACCCCAGGCGGTGGTGGTCCGCGGCGTTCACGGCCTTGGGCTTGCCCTCGGAGTGCCAGAACCCCTCCCCTGAGCCCAACGTGCGTGCCTTGCGGCAGCCACCTCTGGCACGCATGGTCGTGAAGAAGTACCACACTTTGTGGCCGTTACGCGATACAGCGGCGTCATACTCCCGCGTGAGGTCGGCGGGGTGGGCGGCATAGACGTCGCCGTCGTGGATGAACCCGCAGAACTTGTCGCCGTAGTCGACATGCGGCCTGAGGTATGGCTCGATGAGTTCCTGATCAGAAGGTTGGGCGGCGAGCGCGAAGTCCTGGCGGTCCTAGCAGGATATGTGAAAATATATCTATTATAGAATAGTAAAATAGAAGACAAGAAGAAGCTCAGCTTTGCTACACATAAGCAAGAACAACTTAGATTATTTGGACATAAAGAGTAAAAGTTGCAGCTAATAAATAAGTTGTACTACTTTAACAGGTACATAAGTTTAAAATTATTTGAGATATTAGTTGTGTTTCGAACAAGTTGAAAGCCCCAATCTTCTGAGTACTACTTCCATTGAAATAAAAGTTTGAACAATTTTGCAAGAGTACATCATAGAACACCGTCAGTACTGTGTTTAGTGCAGTGAATAGGATTCAGGGAATGATTTGCATCAATGCATCGTGTTACTTACAGCAGTCAAACTCTCATGGCCCTGATTCAAGTTCTGGTTCTCATTTACTGGAGTGTCATTCTTTTCAGTTTCCATGTCAGGTAGTTCCTGGAAATCTCACGTCAGGTCTACCCATGCTTTATTTGATTATATCAGCATATATGTTCTGAAAGTGTCATGTTCTTACCTCTGAATTCTTCACTTTCTGGGTGTACATGGCTTCACTCTTCACTTTTTTGGCGTATGTAGCTTCCTCGAAGAACTGCGCGGGAGAGTGATTGTTTGATGCCAAAGACATTGGTGGAAAACAAGGAGCGGGTACTACTGACGGATCCACCCTGAAGCTAGATACGACTCCTGCACCACGAGATGCGCAGAGTGAAGCAATGCACAAGTAGTAACATGCACAAAATTTTACAAATAGTAATCATGCCTAGCATAGTACTAAACCACCAATAGTATGGCAGTATGAATCAGTATTTTGGAATGAAGATACGGAAAAAATGCTTCAGAATTTTGTTTGGATTCGTTGCATTCTGGTATACCCTGATAAATCCCTTACACAGTTACTGGATTCAAGACAATGCTGTACTAAACAGTAAAAAACTTGAATATCAAACCAATTCAACTATAAACCTGACATATGAAAGTAATATAATCTGTCTTTATCAGATTCATATTGAATTGTATAAATCCATCTTTTCCTGCAAGGTATACATCACCAATCGGTGCAGCGCAAGGTGTTGGGCGGCCTCCTATATGGTGGACAAATTGGAGAACTCAATTTTTTAGTACGAAAGTATAATCTTTTGAGTAGTATGAGAGCAATTACTCGAACCGTAAAATGAGACCTTATCCTGTTATGTAAACTAAAAAGACTAGAATAATTTTTTGTTTTCCACATTTTCCTTTTTAGTCATCTTACATGTTTATAACAGAACCGGTCCGATTTGCATGTAAGGTCTTATTCAGGTCAGCCTATGTAAGTTATGCTGAAATGTATTTATTACAGAAGCAACTTCAATTACCAAATGGTAAATTCTGATTCACATGGATAGTTATACTACTTAATAGTTACTTATACCATTAGTAATGTCGGAAATGAGCAAATATTTTTCTGGTACCGAGCCACACTACAACTGGAGCACTTACCCTCACATATTTGTTTTCTAGAGATGGCCTCAATTGAATGTGCCATCCCATCAACCAAGTCGGCTGAAGGTGCAGCAGTCTCAGCGGGCTTGGTTTCCATAAGACGCATGCCATCTTCGACAGTTCTGACGAAGTTATTGGCTTCAGCATCCATGACATGTTCTGTGACGCATAGATCAAGTCGCCTCAAAAGCACCTCCAATGGCCCCTGTGTATATACCTCGTACTAGTTAAAGATCAATTGAAACAGTACTAATTTTAGAAAAGGAAAGTAAAAGTTGATGGGTACCTCATCAGCAATCGGCGCAGCAAGGTCTACCATTTGACAAGTACTCATCTGAAGTCACTAGTGGAAAAACAAGCTCTAGTACCGGTTCCAGAGTGCCTCTAGTACCGGTTAGGCAACCGGTACTAATTAATCGGTACTAAAGACCCCAACCTTTAGTACCGGTCTAGTCTGGAACCGGTACTACAGAGGCCTCCACGTGGGCTGGCCGGGAGCCTCAGGGCTGGAGACCTTTGGTACCGGTTCGTAACAGGAACCGGTACCAAATGGTTGGCACCGTAAACCTGCACTCTCTGCCGCGGCAGAGAATTGTGCATTTCTCTGCCGTGCCAAAACGCAGAGAATCCAGGGTTTATATAGGGTCTGTATTTGGACCGTTCGTTGTATCAGTCTCGCTTCGATGCGCCAGAAACGCGTTTGGAATATATAAGATATCTACATGAATATCAATTTGATGCATATCAACTTGGTGCATATATATAACAAAAGTAATTAATTACATAAGATCACAAATTAAGTAGTACTCTCCGAGACATACAATATATTACATGTTCCTAGCTCACTATTACATTGAGGCATACTATATTGAAACAAGGTGGTACTCTCCGGAAGGAGGTATGACTTCCCGAATGAAAAATCCCGCCAATTCCTCGCTAATTGCTTGGAAGCGGAGCTTTCGGGGGAGCTTCTCCCGCTTTCTTGCCAACTGCAAATGAATGAGATCGAAATGAATACATTGAGTCATGTGTATATGTATGTATCAAATCATAATAAAACAATTATGACTGAAACTCAGCAGAACTGATGGTAACAAAATAAATTTGTGAATATTATTTACGTACCTCTTTATTGAATTTACTATTCGCTCTCTCGTTGACAATCTTGTGAATGTTCTCACAAACATAGTAACCACATAGATTAGTCCCCTGTGGTTGTTGCTCGCATTTCTGTATAAGAATATAATTCAATCAAACAATAATCAAGTATGATAAATGTGTGTGGACGTAGCTAGGTATATAGTAGTACTTACTCTCGGACGCCATATCAGCTTCAGTTTCCATCCACCTTCCGGATCTTCCGCGATGAACGTTTCCCATACGCTGCCCGACAAAGAAAATCAATAAAAGAGTTGACATCATCAAATTAACGATGAAGCCGATAAGAATTAATTAAAATTACCTTTTGAGCATATCAAAACAGTGCTTGTACTTTAGAGGCTTTGTGGTTAGTGAGTCATAAACTAGAACTTCTCCATCGTGCATTTTAATGACGATAAGAATATAGTGGAAGCTGCGCACGTTTAAATATGCAGTGTCATAGATATAACTCATTACTTAAAATTTTAACATCTGGCCAAATTATTCAAATAATGACGATAAAGAAGACAGTAACACTCACTCGAACAAGTAAGGCCAAAGTATTTGTTTTTTGTCACGTTGTCGCTTCAAAAACCTTAGCAAAGTCGCCGGTGTATCCTTGTTATGCAGGGGATCCGTTATGGTTACTTGATGCATTGTCTCCGCGTCAATGAACCCAATGTCGTTGATATCATCCCTTTTGTATTCGAGCATCTTCAATCTGCATAATATAGCGCACAAAATATTAAATTGAGGACAATTGCAGAAAATGAACGAACTGAGCTTAAGACTTCTCAAATTACATAAATAAATCACTTACAGACAATAGCAACTGAGCAACGATTTGTCGATGGCCAGGAGATTGTATAACTGAAAAAGTTTCTTGAAGTCAACGGACACAGCGTATTCTTGGAAGTAGTGCTCCTCCTTAACTCTCACCATGATAGAATCGAACCCGTACTTTGCACTATTCAAGTACCGGCTATGCAGTTGGCGCATTCTTGTTGGTAGGGCGCGGACATTCTCGACCAAATTATTCCCTTGAACAAATTGATATGCTACTTCAAGTAAGGCGTCATCGGTACCGGTTGTTTGTTATTGACGACTTTGAATGGCCTTCTCGTCAAACACCTTGAGAGGGGGGACCGATTGAACGGGTTGTTCTCCGAGCTGGGGAACTTGTTTCCTTTTATTTGACTCGACCACCTGTTTCCCTTTTTCCACTTGGATCACCGGTTCTCCTTTTTGCACCCTGACCATCTCGTCATATGACCTTTCAATAGAACGCGTATAGTCTGATGACACCGGTTCAGGGTCATATAGATTCTCCACGGTACGCACGACTTTCACCGGATCTAGCGTCTTCACAAAAGGTATCTCTGGCACTTTCTTAGCAAAATGGGCATCCACCTGGGCTTGAACGATGGCCTTGTTTTCCTCTTCAGATCTTTCCCAAGGTAACTTCTCAAGAGGCGGCCGTGTTCTCTCCAATCTAGGCATCTTCCTAGGCGGCGAACCGTTCCGCTTAACGGGCGCTCTCTTACGCGGAGGTAACCGAGGTGGTGGACTCGCCCTGGGCCCCCCCTCCGGTAGGTGTGGACTTTGTTGCTCATGTGGACTGCTATCACGAGGAGTCGATGGCCCTTGCTGCTCATGCGGACTGCTACCACGAGGAGTCGATGGCCCTTCCTGCTCATGTGGACTGCCAGCAGGAGTAGTCGATGGCCCTTGCGGCTCATGTGGACTTTGTTGCACATGTGGACTTCTACCACGAGGAGTCGGTGGCCTTGGCACGGGGCCTGAAAAGACGATGTATTTTTTTTCCAGAGGGCGAAACCGCGCTTGACATCGCCCAGTGTCTTCTCCTCGTCACCTCCAGGATGATCAAGATCCATTGTTTCATAAGTAGGCACAATGTCATCCACCCCGACAAGAGCACAGTCAGCTGGAATGGGCTGATGATGGTGCGTTGCTCCATCTTGTTGTGGGTAAACATAGCCGACCGCCACCTTAACGGACATGTTCCTTATTGGCACATGTAGCTCGCACTCTGTCTTCTCCGTGACATAATACACGGGGTAGCTTGCTCCACATCCTTCAAGATGCGAGGAACCCACGCTGCTTTTCGGCTGAGATGGGGCGGCATCGGCTTGAGGATCTTCTATAAGAAGTTGCTGATCAGGTGCCCTCTGCCGACTAGTAGTTGAGTCTGTTAGATTCTGCTCCAGCTGCTGCACCCTAAGTTCCAATGTCGATAATCGGTCAGCGCACTTCTTCTTCGTTCTCGAACGGCTTCTATAACTGTCTGCGCACTCCGGCCACGCATCCTTCATGGTGAGACCTGGGAGGGTTCGTACTCGTCCAACGTGTTCTGGATTCCCCAGAGCTAGTGTCAACTCGTCATTCTCTCTATCGGGAATGTACACTCCCTTTCTGACCTTATCTACTGCATCTTCAAGCTCCTTGGCGATTTTTTCAATTTTCGTCTTCCATTTACCCTTTGCAACGATTCGCCCTGTCTTTGGGTCCAACCCTGCCCCATGCGCGTACAACCAGAACTTGGACCGCTCGGGCCAGTCGTATGTCTGTGGCATGACCCCGTTTTTCAGCAGTTCAGCTTCATATGCTTTCCACTTAGGAATGGCACTCTTGTAGCCACCTGACCCCAATTTATGAAAATATTGCTTCTTCTTAGCATTTTCTACATTTATGGCTGATCGGGCCTTATACTCTGACGAGCTCCTATACGCCTTAAATGCGGGCCAGAGGGCTTTTAGCTTCTCAAATCTTCCAGTGAATTCTGGACCTTCAGGTACATAGTTGTCCCATAATTTTTTCTTCCAGGTCTGGAATTGTACGGCCATCTTCTTAAAAGTCCATTCCTTGAGCTTCTTCGTCTGGCCTTCCGTGAAGCCTACCGGTAGGTTGAAGTATGGCAGCAGACTCCCCCAAAGTACCTCTTTTGTAGCATCGCTGACGTAAGTAGCTTCATCGCCAACCCCCGCCTTCTTCGGCTTATGCCAATCTGGAATGGTGATCGGTACAATGTCCCTAACAAGAACTCCAGCTTGACTTATAATTTTTTTGACGTTCTCTGCTGGTTCCACCGGTTCGCCACTAGCCTTAAATGCGGTGAGGGATAATTTAGCCTCGCCCGATAGAGGTTTCGTCGGGCCTCGAGGACCTTGCTTTTTAGCAGATTTGCTCGATGATCCACAAGGCTAAAATAAAAAAGGTTCGTTAATAAGTGCAATACAAATAAATCAATGCATCTACTGATATAGCATTGCCATAATATACACCTTGCCGGAGTTTGTTAAGGGCACTTCGTCGGCCCTTCTTTCTTCAGACTCAAGTCCTTCACCGGAGTCGTTCAGAAATTGTGTGGTTAAGTCTTCGCCATCGTCATCCTCATATGGTCGGGCATTATTATATATCACTTGTTGCACCAAATCTTCTTCCTCCTCATTTCGGATGAAGGGGGGGGAGTCCGGTTCCATAGCTCAATGTCACTACAAAATTTTAAATAGCAAATTCACTTGGCAAATTTGAAATAGAAAATTTTAAATAGCAAATCACTACAAAATTCTAACACTAATATTTTAATACTAATAATTCTAATACTAATATTCTAATACTAATATTCTAATACTAATATTCTATTCTAAAAATTCTAATAATTCTAAGTACTAAAAAAACTAATATCTAAGTACTTAAAAATTCTAATAATTCTAAGTACTAAAAAAACTAATATTTAAGTACTTAAAAAAACTAATATCTAAGTACTTAAAAAACTAATAATTCTAAGTACTTAAAAATTCTAATAATTCTAATACTAATTTTCTAGTGTTTCTATTTACTTAAATTTTTATGTAACAATATTGAGACATTTGTAAATAAGTAAAAATAACAATAACCACTAAGAAAAAAAACAAAAAAAACTAGTACCTGCGGCCGGAGGCGGAGGCGCGTGGTGGAGGCGCGTGGAGACGGCCGGAGGCGGAGGCGGAGGCGCGTGGTGGAGGCGAGGTGGTGGGGGCGGAGGCGCGTGGTGGAGGCGGAGGCGCGTGGTGGAGCAGGGGCAGGGGCCGGCGGCGCACGGAGGTGGAGGGGCAGGGGCCGGCGGCGCACGGTGGTGGAGGCGGAGGAGCGTGGTGGGGCCGGCGGCGCACGGAGGTGGAGGGGCAGGGGCCGCCGGCGCACGGAGGTGGAGGCGTTCGGGGCCGGCACGCGGCGCACCGAGGTGGAGGCGCAGGGGCGTGCAGGCGGCGGCGCAGGGGCGTGCTGGCGGCTGCGCAGGCGGCGGCGCAGGGCGCGAGGGAGCGATTCCCGGCAGCGGCAGCCTGACGGCGTCTCGTCGGCGATCAGGAGCCCGCAGGCGCGTCGGTTCGTCTGCGGTGTTTTGGCCAAGAATGGCCAAGTCCCGCGCTCTTGGAGCCTTGTTTTTGACCTTTGGTACCGGTTTGTGCCACCAACCGGTACCAAAGGTGCTTTGGTCCCGGTTGTAGCTACCAACCGGTACCACAGATCCACCAAAAATTGCGCGCGAACCACTGGACCTTTGGTACCGGTTTTTCTCACTAACCGGTACCAAAGGGTTTTTTCTCTCTTTTTCTTTTCCTGTTTTATTAAAACAACTATAACTTTTGAAAGAAAAGTCCAAATGACATGAAACCTATTTCTAAAATTTTGTAAAATTAAAAGCTATCAACTAATAATAATTTTGTGATGTTTTGTAACATTTTCAAATTTTTAAATTTCAAAATGGAATTAAATATTTCTAGAAACTATAATTAAGTCTAGAAATTTGTCCCATTTCCAGCAGAATCGGCAGAAATTTGTGATTTTTAAAAGAGGTGGATGGAAATCTTTTCTTTGAAAACAAATTGATTATTTGTGCATATAACATGTTCTAGCATATTAAAAAATGAATTACCCAAGTTTTGCAACATATTTCTGGTAGGTCCTTCACAAAAAAAAACCATTTCTGACACTCGAAAAATGGAAAATGGTTTTTTTATTCAATAAAAAAAAACTTCCTTCGTCAACATTGTCCGTGCTTCCAAGATGCATGTTTGTGTGGAATATGGACCCATTCAAACAAACTATGCCATGTATTTGGCCATAACACCCGTTATTTCGACAGAAACCCTAAAATGTTAGGAGGAGATAGCTCTTTGTTGTGAACAAGTTTTCAACAGAACTGTCGTACTGCCTAGGACATATTCCAAGTTCCTAAGCTGCGGGGTGCTGAGCCTCCGGCGCTGCGCATCCAAAGAGAAGGAACCCTCACAGGGTCATAGCTCACGTGAGAAGGAACCCTCTGAAGAAACGACCACCTACTGTCATACTGCCTATCCAATAGATACATGTAGCGACGGACGTGCTCATCCTCCTCCCTGATACGGCGACGTACCACCTCCTCGGAGGCCGGCTCCCTCTGCACCGAGCGTGGCCCACACGACTGCCACCACAGAAGATCCGGGTCGACAACGTCACCCGGATTCCTCACCAAGCTGCGCGTCCCGGAAGGTAGCACCTCCCAGTGCCAGCCCGGTGGAGCCCAGTCCCGCACATCGCCCCTCTGGTCCAACATGGACATCGTCGCCGAGTGATGAGGTTGCAGATATGAGTTTAGATGTGATATGGCAATGGAGGCCAAGCCTACATATATATATATAGAGTGATCAGGGCCTTTAGTACCGGTTCGTGTTACCAACCGGGACTAAAGAAGCACACGGATCGTGTGTTTCTTTCAAGCGCTTGTGAGCCGTTGGATCAGGGGTGTGTTTCTTTAGAGCGCTTGTGAGCCGTTGGATCAGAAGCATACGGATCGTGTGTTTCCTTCGAGCGCTTGTGAGCTGTTGGATCAGTGCCTTTAGTACCGGTTCGTGTTACCAACCGGGACTAAAGAAGCACACGGATCGTGTGTTTCTTTCAAGCGCTTGTGAGCCGTTGGATCAGGGGTGTGTTTCTTTAGAGCGCTTGTGAGCCGTTGGATCAGAAGCACACGGATCGTGTGTTTCCTTCGAGCGTTTGTGAGCTGTTGGATCAGTGCCTTTAGTACCGGTTCGTGTTACCAACCGGGACTAAAGAAGCACACGGATCGTGTGTTTCTTTCAAGCACTTGTGAGCCGTTGGATCAGGGGTGTGTTTCTTTACAGCGCTTGTGAGCCGTTGGATCAGGGGTGTGTTTCTCTAATCGCCTATAAATAGCGACGTCCCTGCTGCGAAATGGCACACAACGAGCGTCTACCTTTGCCACCGAACCCAATGGTTGGATTTAGCCTACCCGCTGGCATGTTCCCTAACACAAGCCCTCGGGTAGGTTGAATCCAACCACTGGATTAGGGTGACACAATGATGAATTGCCGAGGAGGTGGGAGTGGCTGCAAGGCTCTTTGATGATCTACAACATTCCCAATACAAATCATTCGGATTCCCGTCATACAGCCCAACGGTGCATTTGATATGCAGGCACTCACGAGCCACCGTTGGGCTGTATGACGGGGAAACCGTGTGCATTTGATAAAAGGTTTAATACATTGTCCGTGCTTCCAAGATGCATGTTTGTGTGGAATATGGACCCATTCAAACAAACTATGCCAAGTTTATTATTACACATCACCAACACATCCTATCTAGTCTTCTGAGTTTTCTTCGTGTGTTTCCCTTTCTTCTGATTGCGACGCAACCATGGATGCTTGGGTCAGTTTTCACCTTGAAGGGTGCAATATAATCAAACTTATTATAATCTTCTGACATGTCTGTCTTGTCCTCCACTCCCACGATGTTTCTTTTTCCTGAAAGAACTATGTGGCGCTTTGGCTCATCATATGCTGTGTCCTCTTGCCTTTCTTTTCTTTTTTTCGGTTTGGTAGACATGTCCTTCACATAGAAAACCTGGGCCACTTCACTGGCAAGCACGAATGGTTCGGTCTTGTATGCTAGATTCTTGAGATCCACTGTAGTCATTCCGTACTGTGGGTCTACCTGCACCCCGTCTTTCAGGTTGAATCATTTGCACCGGAACAAAGGGATCTTGAAAGTAGGTCCATAGTCAAGTTCCCATATCTCCTCTATGTACCCATAATATGTGACCTTCTTCCCATTGTCGTCTGCTGCATCAAAGCGGACACCACTGTTTTGGTTGGTGCTCTTTTGATCTTGGGCGATCGTGTAAAATGTATTCCCATTTATCTCGTACCCTTGAAAAGTCGATATACAAAAAGATGGTTGCTTGGCCAACAAGTATAGTTGTTCTTCAATAGTGGTGTCATTAATGAGATGTGTTTGCAACCAACCGCCGAAAGTCGTCTGGTGTTCTCCATCAATCCAATCTTCACCTTGCTCCGGATATTTTGAGCGTAAAATATCCTTGTGTTCCAATATATACGGAGCCACCATGCTGGAATTATGTAGGACTGTGTAGTGTGCTTTAGTGAAAGAATGTCCGTCCATATTTATTTTTGCTCTCTTTCCTAGCGTGCCTTTTCCACGCAGTCTCCCCTCATAGCGTGATTCAGGAACACCGATCGGCTTAAGGTCAGGAATAAAGTCAACACAAAACTCAATGACCTCCTCTGTTCCATAGCCCTTGGAGATGCTTTCTTCTGGCCTAGCACGGTTATGAACGTATTTCTTCAAGACTCCCATGAATCTCTCAAAGGGGAACATGTTGTGTAGAAATACAGGACCGAGAACGTGAATCTCTTCGACTAGGTGAACTATGAGGTGCGTCATAATATTGAAGAAGGATGGTGGAAACACCAACTCGAAGCTGACAAGACATTGCACCACATCCTTCTGTAAATTTGATAGAGTTAGTGGATTGATCACCTTCTGAGAAATTGCATTGAGGAATGCACATAGCTTCACAATGGGTACTCGAACATTTTCTGGCAGAAGCCCCCTCAATGCAATCGGAAGTAATTATGTCATAATGACGTGGCAGTCATGAGACTTTAGGTTTTGAAACTTTTTATCTGTCATGTTTATTATTCCCTTTACATTCGACGAGAAGCCAGACGGGACCTTGATGCTGCTCAGGACTTCAAAAAAGATCTCCTTCTCTTCTTTTGTAAGAGCGTAACTGGCAATACCTTGATACTTCTCTGGATTCAGGTTGTCTCGTTCGTGCATACGTTGCTGGTCCTGCCATGCATCCGGTGTATCTTTGTCTTCCTGTACACGCCCAAGCAGTTTAGCAGGTTCACGCAAAGATTTTTCGTCACGTGCATCACGTCGATTGAAGAGTGAACCTCTAGGATTTTCCAATAGGGTAGCTCCCAAAATATAGACATCTTCTTCCACATGGGTACATGTCCGGCACTGTTATTCGGAACAGATTGTCTGCCAGGACCCTTTCCAAAGATCAATTTTAAATCCTTCACCATATCATATATAACATCCCCAGTAGGGCGGGTAGGCTTCGTCCGGCTATCTGCCTCACCTCTGAAATGCTTGCCTCCTCCCATTCTTACGACATGTTGTTTTGGAAGAAATCGACGATGCCCCAAGTACACATTCTTGTTTCCCAAATATATACTGTCAGTCTCACCTAAACAGTGTGTGCATGCATTGTATCCCTTGTTTGATTGTCCTGAAATGTTACTAAGAGCAGGCCAATCATTGATGGTTACGAACAACAACCCTCGTAGGTTAAATTCCTTTTGTTCGTGCTCATCCCACACAGGTACACCTTCTTCATCCCACAACTGTAAAAGTTCTTCAACTAATGGCCTTATGTACACATCAATGTCATTGCCGGGTTGCCTCGGGCCTTGGATGAGCACTGGCATCATAATGAACTTCTGCTTCATGCACAACCAAGGAGGAAGGTTATAGATACATAGAGTCACTGGCCAGGTGCTATGACTGGAGCTCTGCTCTCCAAAAGGATTAAAGCCATCTGTATTTAGACCAAATCTTAACACTACTAGGAAACAGGCTACCAGTGGCACACCTTTTCACAATTCTGTGGCGCATCCCTGGAAATAGTGGATGCGCCACTAAATCCTCGCCACTAAAATATATTTCTGTGGCGCACGCCGGTGGTGCGCCACAGAAATGCCAAATTCTGTGGCGCATCCCAGCACCGTGCGCCACAGAAATATTTTAGTGGCGCATCCCACCTTGGTGCGCCACAGAATTTTTTTTGAATTTCAAAAAAAAGGGCGGCCAGATCTAGATCCAGATCTGGATATAGATCTGGCCGCCGGAATTTCGCCGGAATTTCGTCGGAGCTCGTCGGAGACCGT
Organism: Puccinellia tenuiflora; assembly: GCA_012064385.1. Taxonomy (NCBI): domain Eukaryota; kingdom Viridiplantae; phylum Streptophyta; class Magnoliopsida; order Poales; family Poaceae; genus Puccinellia; species Puccinellia tenuiflora. Next base: position 2,652,995 of record QRDG01001050.1, read on the forward strand.
GTTGCCGTGGGTGGAGGAAGGGGTCGTCGGAGGTCGTCGGAGGTCGCCGGATGAGGTCGCCGGAGTGGAGGAGGAGGTCGCCTGAGTGGAGGCCGAGGTCACCGGAGTGGAGGAGGAGGTTGCCGGTGGTGGAGGAGGTCGCCGGAGGTGGAGGAGGAGGTCACCGAAGGTGGAGGTCGTCGGGGTTGAGGTCGTCGGGGTTGTGGAGGTGGTCGCCGGGGTGGTGAGGAGGTCGCCGGAGTTGTGGAGCTCGCCGGAGTTGTGGAGGAGGTCGCCGGAGGTGGAGGTGGAGGTGGAGGTGGAGGTGGAGGTGGAGGTGGAGGTGGAGGTGGAGGTGGAGGAGGAGTAGGGGAGAAGAGATGGAGGAGGGAGGAGAAGAGATGGGGGAGTAGAGGAGAAGAGATGGAGGATGGAGGAGAAGAGATGGAGGAGTAGAGGAGAAGAGATGGAGGAGGGAGGAGAAGGGGAGAGAAGTGTAGAGGAGAAGGGAAGAGGAGAAAGAAAGAGGAGAAGTGGAGAGAGAAGTGGAGGGAGAACTGGAGGAGATGAGGAGAAAAGGGGAAAAGAGAGGGAGATGAGGGGCGCCGGCGGGATTCAAATTTTGAATCTCACAATTCTGTGGCGCATGGGCTAGACATGTGCCACAGAATTTTTTTTTCCTTTTTTTTGAATTTTTTTTGATTTTGCTGGGAAAATTCTTCTGTTGGCCATAACTTTTTTTTCGTTTTGAATCATTTTCTTTCACTCCGTGCAAAACTAAAAAGGCGATCCACGGGGGGGGGGGGGGGGGGGGGGGTGTGGGATCTGAAATCCGGGCACAATTCTGTGGCGCATGGGGCCACATGCGCCACAGAAAGTAACAATTTTGTGGCGCATGTGGCCCCATGCGCCACAGAAAGGGCACCCACCCAATCATTGGTGCCGGGGCCACCATATTTCTGTGGCGCATGCGTCTAGATGCGCCACAGAAATATGTCTTTCTGTGGCGCATGCGTCTAGATGCGCCACAGAAAGACATGCGCCACAGAAAGACATATTTCTGTGGCGCATGCCAAGTGGTGCGCCACAAAAAAACAATTTAGTGGCGCATGGAATAATGGTGCGCCACAAATAGCATTCCACCTATAGCTAGTTTCCTAGTAGTGTAAGTTCCTCGCGTCATCTGCAAATGTCTTGAACTCTTTGTCGATTTTTCTCCACTGCGACCCGTCAGCGGGGTGTCTCAGCATCACGTCTTTCTTACGGTCTTCTTTGTGCCATCGCAACAACTTGGCATGCTCTTTGTTTTGAAACAAACGTTTCAACCGTGGTATTATAGGAGCATACCACATCACCTTGACAGGAACCCTCTTCCTGGGGCGCGGCTCGCCCTCAACATCACCAGGGTCATCTCGCCTGATCTTATACCGCAATGCACCGCATACCGGGCATGCATTCAAATTCTCGTACTTCTCACCGCGGTAGAGGATGCAGTCATTGATGCATGCATGTATTTTCTGCACCTCTAATCCTAGAGGGCAGACAACCTTCTTTGCTTCGTACGTACTAGAGGGCAATACATTCTCCCCTGGAAGCATCTTCTTTATTATTTTCAGCAACTTTTCAAAACCCTTGTCAGAAGTACCATTCTCTGCCTTCCATTGCAGCAATTCTAATGTGGTACCCAGCTTTTTCTGACCATCTTCGCAATTTGGGTACAACAATTTGTTGTGATCCTCTAACATTCTCTCCAACTTCAACTTCTCGTTTTCACTTCCACAGTTAATCTTCGCATCATGAATGGCCCGACCTAAATCGTCATCGGGGTCATCAAAAATGAGCTCTTCTGCGTCTTCGTCTCCCCCCATTGTCATATCATCGTGTTCAGTGAACATAGGATAGTTGTCGTTATCCTCTTCTTCTTCGTTGTCTTCCATTATAACCCCTATTTCTCCGTGCTTTGTCAACAATTATAGCCGGGCATGAAACCGTTCTGTAACAGGTGGGCGTGAATGGTTCTTGAGGTAGAGTAATCCTTCATATTCTTACAGAAACTACATGGACAACACATGAAACCATTCGACCGCTTGCTTGCCTCAGCCACGTGGAGAAAATTATGCATGCCATTAATAAACTCGGGACAACGTCTGTCACCGTACATCCATTGTCGGTTCATCTGCATTATATAAGTATATCAATAACCGTTAATTACACTACTTCATAAATAGATGAGTGACAAAATTAATTAATATTCAAGTTCATCACATTAAAGCAAATTAGAGTACTGACCAAATGTAATACATAGTTCTCATAAAACATACAGTCAAACTAACATACAACTATCTAAAAAAATTAAAACCAACAAAAAATGCGATGAAAATCGCAACTAAGGTAACTACTGAACCAACAGCATAATGATACCAAGCCTCTTGATTAATGGCATATTTTCTAATCTTTTTAATCTTCAAGCGCATTGCATCCATCTTGATCTGGTGATCATCGACGACGTCGGCAAACTTCAAGTCCAATTTCATCTTCTCTTCTAGGCATTGCAGACGAAGATCTTCACTTCTTTTCAATTTTTCTTTCAAATCATAATTTTCTTTCTCAAATAAATTGAGCATCTCGACAAGAGGGTCGGTTGTAATTTCTGGTTCAACTACCTCCTAGATAAAATATCTATGTCAAGTTGGTCGGCATAATTGTCACATGACAAAATGAAACAAATAGTTATAAAAGTATACCACATCCGAATCATAGACCGGACGAGGGCCGACGGGGACGGATATCAAAACCATGGCACTATACATAAAAAAACAATCATACAAGTAAGAAAATTATAAAGTAAAACTATGCATCTATCACATAAAACTAAGTTTTTTTTATAAAACATAAAAACAAGTAGGCTCACCGAGGTGGTGCCGGCTAGGGACGGCGCTGGCGATCGACAGCGGTGAGGACGGGGAAGATACTAAAACCAACAAAGCATACTTTAATTTGAGCTCAAATTGCATATAAAACGAATGAAATCACTAACTTAGACATTTCATCAAACACCTTGCTAGCACTAAAAAAGTGAAACGAGTTAAACTATACGAAATGAGCTAAATTAGGAACGCCGGAAGAAAGGTGTAATACCCCGCAGTTATAGGTTTCGAAAGGGTAGAAATAGGAGGTTTGCATCTTTGCATTCATGCATGCTTGAAAAATCCGAATAATTTTCGCGCTTTTGTGCAAAAAGGACTAGTGGTCGAGATAATTCGATCTAACATTAGTCGTCTATTTTGGAAACCCTAGTTTTAAAAGATAGGTTGGGTTATCAACTTTAATGAAAGTTTATTTAGGTAACCTCAAATTTGAATACAAATGTATCCACACTTGTAAGTCTTATCTATATTCTCTCGCAAATCTTTGAAATCATGTTTATAATCAACACATACAATTTGTCCTAATATTCTAAGAATTCACATTCATGTAATTCCACATTTCATTCTCCACAAAAATTTCAACAATCATCATGACATTCCCAAAACAACTTCTATTACAAATTGCAATAATATATAACATCCAGTACATTTTACAATTAAATTCCTATATACAATTTTAATGTCAATAAATTACAATATGTACTTTTGAGACAAAATAAATTACAAGAACTTTACAAGTGGATTTGTTCCACAAATCTGTTACAAATAATGTTATCAGGTCCTATTACAATTTTCTACTGAAAAATAAAAATAAAAAGAAAAACCTATAAACTAAATCCTTTAGATAATCTTCTGAAATTCTTCAACCTGAAAAAAAAGGGGCAAACAATTCACAAAGAAAAGAGTTGTTAAGGTTAGTAATGTTAGCCTAGTACATTGGTACTGGCTATTGATATAATACTTGGCAGAGTGTCTAATTCCATGAATTGGAATTGACATTGGAAATCACAGTCAAGAATCAAATCAAATATCCAACATTAAGCAACCTGATCATGCTCAGCATGCATTAAGCATGTAAAAAGGGGCAAAGGCAGAACCAGCTTTACAACTTAGGCAACCTGAGGGACTAGCTGGTTATCACATACATACATGATCATCTCCAAAGGATGTCCAAAGGCAACAAGGAAACAGAACAATTATCTCTGCCAAATATACAAATTAAATCCACCTTCTTAATTGTGGTGTCACATTTACCATTAATTGGTTAAATGGACCCTATTCCTTTCAGCCCACAGGTAAAAACAGTTACAACCCAGTTACAATTCTAGCCCACCAGAGAAGCCACCCAAATCCATCAAGTAAATATCAATTCTTTGGCAGCAGAGGGATGCCAAACAGTTCAAAACCATAGTGCATAGCAGGAGTCGACAGGAGCCTGATAAGACCCAGTGAGGTGGAGGGATAACTCCCTGCGCAAGGATCCTAGCTGAGAGTAATCCACAAGTGGATTTGAAACCATTCCACAACTCAAATGGATGGACTTGAAACAGTTCATAACCAGATTGAACAACATCAGCCGGCAGGGCAAGGATAGGATCAAGGAGTGAGCCAAAAAGGGAGTAAACAATACCTTGGCACAGAAACTCAATCACCAGAGGATAAGAACCTCCATATTTTTAACAGAAGAGTAGCAATTCGAGGTGGAGGAGGGCCACTGCAAGCAGCTTACTCATTGCATGCAAATTATCCTGGTGTCACCACCAGAATCATCAAAAAACCCTATAAATAGGGCAGCCAGCCGAATTCACAAGCACATCACACAGCCAAGCACATCACACACATTTCTGAAAATGTTCATCATCAAGAACATTAGCCACATCAAATCTTGCAGCTAGAACTATACACCTTAGGAAATTTGAAGCAGCTAGGAGGAGCAGGCTATCCACAAGACGCAGGTTGTCAGTATAGCCAGAAGACCAAGCTACTCAGCAGCAGCAGGTTGATCTTTTGAGTGTTAGGCAGAGAAGGAGAGAGTTAGCTAACTCTGATAATGACAGAGCCAAGCTAAGCATGTTTGCATGCATGGAAGGGGAAGTGAGGAATATCTGTTCTTATCAGAACCATGTGGAACATGGATTATGCTAAGGATAGATAAGAGGGAAGTGCGGCACCTGTTCTTTACTAAATACACAAGCCAGTAGCCTAGCATCTCTGTCACTAGAAGAAGCACAGGAAAGCATAAGAAAAGGATTTTTCCAAAACTAATTCTTTTAGCCAGCTTCTGTGTAACTCCAGGGGAGGCATCACAGCATGCATAGCTAATTTTCTTTAGCCACAGAGATATTTCCATACCATTTCACAGCACAAAGCACAAGCTACAGCAACAATTAAGCCAAAGCCCAATTCTTTCTTCTCCAATCATTTTTGCCAGAGCAAATCATCAAAATTAATTCCAATCTTTACCCCCACACCTCAGATAATTATACAAGCATCATGGCATCACATATTTTCAACCAAGCAGAACAAAATAAGGCTCCAGTAGAATTTTGCCAAGTACCAGTGAGAAAATCTTGGGCAGCATAGGAGCTAAGCTAGATCAGAAAGGAGTTTGGAAGGAGGAGTTGGCAGAGAAGAGGAAGAGGAACCTTACCGTGCGCCCATGGCCGTAACGGCATGACGACGGGGCAGTGCCCGTGTGGTCATGACGGAGGACCAAGGGAGGAAGTCGCACCACAGCAACACCACTCCAGCACCACCGTAGCACGGAGGCAAGCTCCACACCGGCGGCGGAGCAGAGCAAGGGTCGGGAGCACGATTAATCGCGCTGCAACCGAGACCTCAACCGGGGACGAGCCAGCACGCACGCGTCGGTGGAGAAGGAGGAGAGCAGCTAGGTAGAACCAGAGAGCAGAGCCGAACCCTAGCCATGGCGAGGTAGCTCAGAGGAGGAGAAGCATGGTGGAGCAGCGCCATCACCGAAACCCTAACCCTAGGGATGGGTTGCGCACGAGCACACCAGAAGAGGAAAAGCAGATCGACGGGGAGGAGAAGAGAGAGCGTCGAAAGAGCTTTCTTTTGCGCCCTAGCACGACGACGGAGACGGCCGGAGCACGCCGGAATCAGTCGGCGACGGCGGAGGCGAAAAGGGGATCATGTCGACCACGGGAGCGAGAGAGGGAGAGAGAGAGAAGAGAGGAAGGAGAGAGTGGGCCGGATTGGTTGGTCCCACCGAACCGGTAAGGGTTGACCTGGTTCAACCCAGTAAACCAAGGACCTGTTTGTAATTTCTAAAAATTGCTGAATTCAAATCAAATCTAAATTTGAACACAAATTTTAAATCCAAAATTAGAATCCTAAAAATCAAATAAAAATATGTTTTTAACTCAAAATTTTGCAAGGATTTCAAAAATGATTTGAATTATTTTCCAAATATTCAAAGATCCTTAAGTGGAAATGATTTGAATTATTTTCCAAATATTCAAAGATCCTTAAGTGGAAATGATTTGAATTATTTTCCAAAATATTCAAAGATCCTTAAGTGGACATGATTTGAATTGTTTTTAATATTCAAGGATCCTTCAGTGGAATTGAATTGAATTATTTTCTTAAAATAAAATAAATTACCATTCTGTGAATGACTGTCCAGTAACTCATCCTAGGTAAAACACACAAAAAGGGAAAAATCATCTTAAAATATGAAGGGGGGAAATTTTCCAAAACCTTTAAAAATCATTTCATCTATGCATAATAGCATAAATTGGATTTTCAAACATTGTCTTATAAAGACAATGATGTTGATTTTCAGAACACGAGGTTCACGAATCGCCGGAAGCTTTAGACTGCACTACTTGTCAGTCTCAAGGCAAGTTCGTTCTTGCATACCGTTTGATGTATTTTTATCAAAGTACTTGCAAAGTTACCTATACGTTCCTTTCACTTGCATCAAAAAGAAAAAGTATTTTTGAATGATGTGGTATATACTACTGGTTGGCGGTGGAACAATGGTAAGATGAATAGGTACGGTGTTCCATCGTATGGGAAGGTATATATCCTTAGGAACTAATAACCCCTGTTCCAGTGATCCTTTCGCCGTAGTAAAAGCATCAACCAACGGACTTTGTATGGGCGGGGTCAGTCAGAGGCTTCTTTTCTCATCCGCATATCCTCGGCAGGCCTACACCGGGTTGGGTCGTTGCGGCGGCCAACAGCGTGGAAGCGCGTGCTCTTCCTGCCCGACGGGGTAATTGGTGGGGAAGCTTGGGAGGGGTGTTGGGTATGCGTGGAACATGATTCCCCTACCGCATCACAAATGGGCGGATGTGTGTTGATTTGGGAGAAGCTCCACATGGCTGGATGTCCTGAGCCTTGGCTATAACACTCATGGAGTGTAAAGAGAGCATATATAGGGCCAGGCAACTGTTGGGTAAAGTGATGCAACTCTGCAGAGTCAAACAACAAATTTGTGATTTCACAACCGTGTTCCCGGTATGGAACTACGAGATCGAGGCCGGAATGGAGTCCCATTTGGATTCACAAGACCGGTGGAGACTGTGGACATAGTTTTCAGAATAAAATCAATCTTTTGAAGAAATGTTTACAAAAACTTGCATCTATGCCAAAGACCCGAGGTTTTGGCAGTAACTAGTGCATGATACACCTTATCTATATATATTCAGAACTTGCTGAGTAACGCTGTTGCTCACCCTTTCCCTTTTGACCCCATGCTTAGACTTTGAGGAGGCAATCAAGGAGAGTTATGGAGCTTACCATGAGGACGAGGTGTACTACGAGGAACCTGATCTATCCGGAGGGGTGGAAGGCGTCGACTACCTGATTGCTTATGGAGGCGATGATGATGAGCCCGAGACTTAGTCTCCTATCTTAGGGGCAGGGCCGAGCAATTCTAGACTAGTACTACTTAGGTTGTTGAGCCCGATGGTTCTTAGTTTGCTTCTTCCTATCGTTAATAAGTTGACCTCAGTCAACCGTACTGTAGTTGAAATTCCTCCCATGTCGGAGGAAGACGTTGAAGCTTTTGTACATTTCTGGCTTGTAATCTTTAGCAGTGTGTAATAAAGTGGACCCGCAATGTTTCTGTTGTACTACTCTGAGGGATGTAATATTTACGGATGAGTCCTTCCGTGGATATTATGTCAACGACTTGTACACTACAATATGCAGTGGTGTGCGGGGTCACCGCAGGTGGTATCAGAGCAATTGCTAGACCTTAGGTTGGAAACCTATTAAAGGGAAAGCCTGTAGGGTAATAGATTTTTCTAGGCCGTAATGAATTTTATATTGTTATGATGGCTATTCACTTGAGAATAACATTATCATGCATATAATACTTCATTCTTACCAATACTCTTCTTTGTATATCAGGATGGATAACCGATTTCCCAAGCGAAGCGTCCGAATCCGAAGTATGTCATTAGGAAGAGGAGTGTTCCGAGGAAATTGGGCGGTAGTGTTGGAGCAAATGATCAACTATTTGGGGGTTGAAGCTAAAGTAGTGGTTAAGACTCTTAGCTACTATGATGGATCATCCTTAGCCAAATATCGTGTTGCACTCAAGCTTCCGTCTGAGCTTAAGATGGGTTTGAAGATGCCATATGGAGAAGCCAAGCATGTGGAGATAGCATTCCATATTGCAGTAGTCAAAGCCATTACCAATATTAGAACAGCCAAATCCAAGGAGTTGGAAGGAACCCTGTTTCATGCAATCCCAAGTGCCATCTATCGACAAGAGATAGATGTGGATTACCTAGCCTTTGCACGCACTAATCCTCGTGACGCTGCTGTCTTTCTTGAGAGTTGCGTCAAGCTTATCCGAACCTACCACAAATCCTTTAGCATTTTGTCCGATGAGATGGAGATCATGGTAGAGCAGTTTTCTAGCCCCGATGCTATCCAGGAGCGCTGTGACATGCTCATGTATGAAGCCCGTATGGGTCATACAGATCCACCATCCACTCCAGTTACCTATGTGGATGAGACTGCACCTCCTGAAACCCCAGTTTTCGCCACTTATTCCCCAGCACACCCTGACTATGTTCTTGTGGGAGAAGTGGAGGAACGCCAGAGTACTGAACCCGAAGCTTCCTATTCCGCTGGATGGGATGAGGAACCCTACCAGGGAACTTCAAGCGATCCTATAGTCATCAAAGGTGATGATGGCGAGGAGGAAGTTGAGAGTAAATTACCTAGAAGGAAGCCAAAGCTAGGCCGGTCAGGTAATCCTATTCTGATCAATTCAGATGAGGAAGATGAAGAGGATGGATATGGTTATAAGTCAAGATATAACCAGGGGGCGAGTACGTCAAGGCAACCCAAGTTAGAACCTATAGAAGAGCCTCGGAGTTATTTCTGTAATACTAGTAATGTTCCTTCGGGAGCTGAGGACTTTGGGGGTGAGTACGGTGATGAAGCGGAGGCGTATCAATACCTAGACAGTTACTTCAATGTGACTGATTGGAACTTAGAAGCATCACCATCTGACCCTGATTACCAGCCATCCGGTAAGAAGAAGATTCCTTTACCTGGATTTCTGAGGAGAACTGGTCGCAACAAGTGGTGGAAGCCGGGAAAGTTCACGGAGAAGTGAGGGTAATCCGAAAGTGGAATAGTAGTATCCCTATGTAACATATAGAGTATTGTAGTGTGTACGGTGTGGTTGTATGGTAGCAATAAGTGAGGCCTACTCACTTTAGAGTGTGTTACAATTCTGTACCCATGTTTGTAACCCTACATGTATAATACATGGTATATGTTTGAAATGTTTTGGTTTCTTGGATTTTTCTGGATTTCAATGTGTGACTAGTTTTTGCGCATGAAGACGAACTCAAAGTGCATATGCATAATGTAACGATGAGTTCTAATTCATTGTGGCAGGACTAGGGGACAATGGCGAGTGCCGGTGAAGAAAGTGAGTTGCGTAGGCAAGAAAGAGAAGCAAGAGAGAAGCATGCAGCCGAGACAGGAGGAATACCTCAACCACCAAGGCCAATTACGGAGCAAAGTTTCATGCAATATATGCAGTTGGTGGAAGAAGGAAGACGCCATGATCAAGAAGTACAAAATAAATTTCTACATGACCTTTTAGAGACTCAAAATGGAAGAGCAAGAAATGGAGAACCAAGAGGTGTATCCTTATCAGATTTCCAGAATACTAGGCCTGAACCCTTTGCTAGAGCCGTAGATCCCATGGATGCTGAAGATTGGATGGCAGACACTGAGAGAAAACTCAATACAGTGGGATGTTCAGATGAGGAGAAGGTTAGGTATGCAACTTATTTGCTTACCGGACCCGCAGCATCATGGTGGGAAGCAATTGTGGCTACACAGCCTGCAGGACATGTGATAAATTGGGAAGAGTTCAAGAAGAGATTTAGGGAAGCTCATGTTCCTGAAAGTATTATGGAACTCAAGAAGAGAGAATTTGAAAATCTAAGACAGAATGAGTCACCAGTTGGGAGATATGTTAGTATGTTCAATACTTTATCTAGATATGCTGTGGATGAAGTGAATACGGAGGAGAAAAGAAAGAAGAGATTCATGAAGGGTCTGAATCCATTCATGAAAATGCAACTCAGGTTGGCTAAACCTAAGGAATTCCAAGAGCTAGTGGATGCAGCCATAACTCTTGAGGATGATTATAAAATGCTTCAGGATGAAAGGAGGAAGAAAGCCAGGATTGAACCCAGGAAATTTCAAGTACAAAAGTCACCACCAAATCTACGTTTTAAGCCTAAACCCCGAATGGATATGAGAAAGCCAATGCCACGGAATTCTAATCCAATGGATCACATCGTTTGCGATAATTGTGGTCTAAGAGGACACATGAAGAAGGATTGCCAAAAGCCAAAAATTGTTTGTTTCGGATGTGGACAGCAGGGACATATCAAACCAGACTGTCCTTATCGGCAAAATCAACAGGTGGGCCGTGGTAATGGAGGTGGTAATAATAGAAATGGTGGCGGATTCAAGCCAAGAGGTGGAGGTTCTGGTCCAACTTCCACAGATAAAGCTAAAGGGAAGCCCTATGGGAAGCTGAATTGCACCAGCCTGGAGGAAGTCAATAATGACGACAACGTGGTGATCGGTACGCTCAAAATCTTATCTCATCCTGGCAAAGTTTTATTTGATACTGGAGCTACTACATCTTTTATTTCACAACAATTTGTGGAAGCATATGGGATTAGGTGTCAACCGTTAGCAGTCCCGATTATGGTTAAGTCAGCCGGTGGAAATACAAGCACACATAAATCACAAGAACACAAGGTGCAATGCTCAATCACATGATGGCATGTCAAAATTTATGCAAGGATTCCATTATATAACTTAAGGGCACAATTAAATGGGGAGCCAAATAATTAAGGAAATTATTTGGAAAACACCTCATTTTTGACTTAATGTCCAATTGTTCATAAAGATTCCATCATTTTAGAAATTGCTCAATTATGCATGAACATGACATGATTAAAGAGGTTTGGTTCTTATGTTCACTTCGGTGCCTTATTGGTAGTTTTTGGAGTACCGATGGACAAATAGCATTTTAAAAGGTTATTTGGATTTATATCCTTTAACCAAGTAAAGATTTAAATCAAAGGGCAAGTTGTTGTCATGGGGTGATTCTAGCATATTTAGATAGCATTTGAAACACTGAACAAATTAGTAGGTCATTTGCAAGTTTTAACAAGAAGGAGTTAAATTACAAAGTTCACAAGTTTTCAGCTAGGTTCGGAATTCATCCGGATTGGTCCGGAATATTCCGGATGGTCCGGAATAATCCGGGCTCATTCCGAGCCAAATCCGAGGTGACCTCAAAATCTTTCGGTTGGGGTTTCGGATTTCGTCCGGAAAGTTCCGGAAAAATCCGAGTTACCCGGAATCGATCCGGAATAATCCGGGCGATTCCGGACGGCTCGACCCTGGGCAGAAAAACGACGGCAGCGGCGGTTGTGCGCGGCGCGAGCACGCACGAGAGGGAGAGGGGGAGCGGGAGGAGGCCTAAGAGTTTGCGGGGCTCACCCTGGACACGTATGGGTGCTCGACCGCAGTGGAGGTGGACGGGGTCGTCGGAATCGGGCTCCGGCGGGCGGCGGCCGCGGTGAGGATGGCGAGGACGATTGATTCGATTGCGGGCTCCCCGGTCCGATTGTTTCGTCGTGGAGGAAAAGGAGGATACGGCGGAGGTTTTCGCCCGCGTCGATCTACACGGGGCGGCCCCAAGCGTCGGCGGCGAGCTCGTCAAGCACGGCGGCGACTGCGGGAGCTCGGAGGGGAGAGCGAGCGAGGATAGGGGGCAAGTGAGCGGGGAGCGGGGTGAGGAGCAGGTGGGCGTCCTCGGCATGGTCTTTGACCTCGCAGGGGGGCCACGGCGTCGAGCGGTAGGCGAGGCCACGGCGGCAACGGCATGGGCGCGGGCGGCATGGCGCCAGTGCGCCCTGTCGCCACTGTGCTTCATCCGGAATTTTCCGGATGGGTCCGGAAAATTCCGACTGGCCCGGAATTGATCCGGAAAAATCCGGGTTATTCCGGACGACCACGGTTTTGGCAGAAAAGCCAGAATTTGAAAGGGCTCCAAAACAACTCCAGAAAACATACAAAAATTCTGGGAGCTTCTCCACAGGTTAAACTAGCTCAACATACATTTACTTGGCCTTGGAGCATCATGACGTGGCTTACCAATAGCCAAGGCTAGGAACCACAATTGGAGTTTGAAGTTGAAAAACAAATTGGAGGCCAAACATTTGGTTCCTTTGAAAATGAGTGAACTTGTTGAACCACAAGGCCACCTGTTATGTGAAGGGTTGTAACAAGCTTGCATGTCAAGTTTAGAGTTTGGGGAAAGTTGGGATTTCCTTTTAACCATGTTTTCCAATGTCGTTTGTTAACACAAGCAATTTAAAGATATGCCGTGATGCAAACATGAATGCAAAAAATTGGAAAAATTCTTCGTATTTTTCATTACCAAGTTCGGGATGTTACAAATCTACCCCCCTTACAGGAATCTCGTCCCGAGATTCTAGGCTTGAGTGAAGAAGGCGGGGTACTCCTGACGAAGACTAGTTTCTCTCTCCCATGTGGCTTCTTCCTCGGAATGGTTAGACCATTGGACCTTGAGAAACTTGATGGACTTGTTGCGGGTTTTTCTCTCCGCTTCATCCAAGATGCGGATAGGATGCTCGTGATAGGTCAAATCCTCTTGAATGTCCAATGCCTCATGATCAACCCCACGGATGGGATCCTTGAAGCACCGGCGGAGTTGGGAACATGGAACACATCATGGACATCCGGGAAATTTGAGGGCAACTCAAGTTGATAGGAAAGATCTCCTCGCTTGCCTACGATGGTGAAAGGGCCGACAAAGCGAGGTGCTAATTTGCCCTTGATTCCAAAGCGACGAACGCCTCGGAGAGGAGAGACTCGAAGATAGGCCTTGTCACCAATTTCATAGTGGACCTCTTGATGGTGCTTGTCATAGTAGCTTTTCTGTCGGGATTGAGCGGCTTTGAGGTTTTCTCGAATGACACGGACTTTCTCTTCGGCTTCATTGATCACATCAGGACCGAAGAGTGACCTCTCCCCGGTTTCAGACCAATTGAGAGGAGTCCGGCATTTTCTCCCATAAAGGACCTCAAAGGGAGCCATTTGCAAGCTGGCTTGAGTTGACGGGAAGCATAAGCGACCACATGGCCCTCTTGCATCAAGACACATCCCAAACCTTGTAGAGATGCATCGCAATAGACGACAAAGTCCTTGGCGGTAGAGATGCATCGCTCTGATACCAACTTGTAGCACCCCGACCCCGGAATTATACAGAGAGGCTATGTGTTCGACACAACCATCAATGTATAAAACAAAGATCGAGACTTGTGGAACAGAACTGGCACAAAGCATGACTCTACGATACAAAACATTTATATAGCAACTCATATAACGAGGAGAATACAAATATTACAAGGCAAAAGGATCACAGATCCTACAATTCAACAAGCGGAAGCGAAGTAGCGTTGTCTAATACAACAAGAAGCAAATTATGGCCTAAGAGGCCTACAGATAAACATCACCCAAGCCAGCTTGTTCCACGGTCCCAAGCTGCCACCTGGGAACCCCAGACTAGTAGTCGACGTCAACGAAGAACCCACCTAACTGCTCGGTGTCGTCCTCCTCTGAAATACAAATACATAGAGGCAGCAAAGAGAGACTGAGTACGATGTACTCGCAAGTTTAGTAGGGCGATATAGGCCCAATGACTGACGGAGGCTCTAAAGCTTTATATGTAGTTCTTTTGCATAAAGCTAAGTTTCATAAACAGAAATATAATTGACACATGGCATTCGTCTACTCAGAATACTTTTCAAAAGGGGTGAGAGAGTAACATTTGTCATCATTGGTTCTCCTCGAACCCTTTTGTAACCAACCACTCTTATCTCCACCAAGGCACCCCCTCGAATCACCCTCGAGGAAGTGAACCTTTAACACACGTAATTATGCAACCTTTAGCTGCCATATCAATTAGGTTAAGATTCTCTATGATCTTATCGTCTATTCCCAAGTTGTCCATAACCGTGGACACGGCTTTTCGAAAAGATTATCCCTGCAGGGGTGTACTAATTTACCCATTGGTACCGTCCGGCTCACCTGAGTGGCCCTCTTCCGGGGAAGGCCGGCAAGCGGGCGCGGTTAGACCTTTACAATGCATGAGGCTTACTCAAGGACCATCAGTGGCGGAAGGACAGGTTCAGCGCTCCCAGCGCCCTGCCCCACCGTCACGTCCTAAACATCACCATCCTCGTTCCTTTTCCACTCACACCACCCACGCGCAAATGGAAATAGCAAACTAGAGGACCCTTGACAAGCCCCTCACAAATTATTCGGTCGGTAAGGCGCCCATACACCCACCAATGGCAAGCACGCTAGTCTTGGTTCAAGAGGTAAAGAACTCGCACCTAGGGGCTAGAGTGAGACAAAACACCATCCCCGATGGCAACTCACCCCAACCATCTTAGCATTTTAATTAAGCATCACATTTATCCACCATGCCCGAACCATTCCATCAACATCAACAAGTATGGAATTTAAAATGGACATAACTAGTATCTCCACTAAGTATTTCTAAACATGGCTAAGCATAGCTAGCATATGAATACAACAATTCTAAATTATCTCGGCCAACACTTCAACCCTAGGTTTCATAGGTAGGGATACATGTGATGGCTCGGGGAAGAACATGCATTCATAGGATATTCTATTATTTACCAAAAAGACATTTGAACCGCATGCAATATTATGGTGGATAAAATAATTTGATAAAATCATAGGATGCTAGATGCCAAGAAGGTTAGGTTATCTCTTGCCTTGCTGCCCGGTCGCGTAGTACGGCTCGTCGGGGTAAGTTGGGGTGACCTCAACTCCGGAATCTATCGATACCCAAAAGAAAATACAAGCACACATAAATCACAAGAACACAAGGTGCAATGCTCAATCACATGATGGCATGTCAAAATTTATGCAAGGATTCCATTATATAACTTAAGGGCACAATTAAATGGGGAGCCAAATAATTAAGGAAATTATTTGGAAAACACCTCATATTTGACTTAATGTCCAATTGTTCATAAAGATTCCATCATTTTAGAAATTGCTCAATTATGCATGAACATGACATGATTAAAGAGGTTTGGTTCTTATGTTCAGTTCGGTGCCTTATTGGTAGTTTTCGGAGTACCGATGGACAAATAGCATTTTAAAAGGTTATTTGGATTTATATCCTTTAACCAAGTAAAGATTTAAATCAAAGGGCAAGTTGTTGTCATGGGGTGATTCTAGCATATTTAGATAGCATTTGAAACACTGAACAAATAGTAGGTCATTTGCAAGTTTTAACAAGGAGTTAAATTACAAAGTTCACAAGTTTTCAGCTTGGTTCGGAATTCATCCGGATTGGTCCGGAATATTCCGGATGGTCCGGAATAATCCGGGCTCATTCCGAGCCAAATCCGAGGTGACCTCAAAATCTTTCGGTTGGGGTTTCGGATTTCGTCCGGAAAGTTCCGGAAAAATCCGAGTTACCCGGAATCGATCCGGAATAATCCGGGCGATTCCGGATGGCTCGACCCTGGGCAGAAAAACGACGGCAGCGGCGGTTGTGCGCGGCGCGAGCACGCACGAGAGGGAGAGGGGGAGCGGAAGGAGGCCTAAGAGTTTGCGGGGCTCACCCTGGACACGTATGGGTGCTCGACCGCAGTGGAGGTGGACGGGGTCGTCGGAATCGGGCTCCGGCGGGCGGCGGCCGCGGTGAGGATGGCGAGGACGATTGAGTCGATTGCGGGCTCCCCGGTCCGATTGTTTCGTCGTGGAGGAAAAGGAGGATACGGCGGAGGTTTTCGCCCGCGTCGATCTACACGGGGCGGCCCCAAACGTCGGCGGCGAGCTCGTCAAGCACGGCGGCGACTGCGGGAGCTCGGAGGGGAGAGCGAGCGAGGATAGGGGGCAGGTGAGCGGGGAGCGGGGTGAGGAGCAGGTGGGCGTCCTCGGCATGGTCTTTGACCTCGCAGGGGGGCCACGGCGTCGAGCGGTAGGCGAGGCCACGGCGGCAACGGCATGGGCGCGGGCGGCATGGCGCCAGTGCGCCCTGTCGCCACTGTGCTTCATCCGGAATTTTCCGGATGGGTCCGGAAAATTCCGACTGGCCCGGAATTGATCCGGAAAAATCCGGGTTATTCCGGACGACCACGGTTTTGGCAGAAAAGCCAGAATTTGAAAGGGCTCCAAAACAACTCCAGAAAACATACAAAAATTCTGGGAGCTTCTCCACAGGTTAAACTAGCTCAACATACATTTACTTGGCCTTGGAGCATCATGACGTGGCTTACCAATAGCCAAGGCTAGGAACCACAATTGGAGTTTGAAGTTGAAAAACAAATTGGAGGCCAAACATTTGGTTCCTTTGCAAATGAGTGAACTTGTTGAACCACAAGGCCACCTGTTATGTGAAGGGTTGTAACAAGCTTGCATGTCAAGTTTAGAGTTTGGGGAAAGTTGGGATTTCCTTTTAACCATGTTTTCCAATGTCGTTTGTTAACACAAGCAATTTAAAGATATGCCGTGATGCAAACATGAATGCAAAACGTGGAAAAATTCTTCGTATTTTTCATTACCAAGTTCGGGATGTTACAGGTAGTACGGGAATTTCCGGATGTATTTCCCGAGGAATTACCAGGAATGCCACCCGACCGAGAAATTGAGTTTACTATAGATTTCATTCCTGGTACTGCACCTATTGCACAACCACCATATAAGATGGGACCCAAGGAATTGGTACAGTTAAAGGAGCAATTGGATGAACTGGAAGCCAAAGGATTCATAAGAGAAAGTGTATCCCCTTGGGGAGCACCAGTGATATTTGTGGATAAAAGGGATGGAGGACGAAGAATGTGTGGAGATTTTCGTAACCTAAATAATGTAACAATCAAGAATAAGTACCCATTACCAAGGATACAAGATTTGTTCGATCAAGTTAGAGGAGCCGGAGTATTTTCCAAAATTGATTTAAGATCCGGATATCATCAGATAAAAATCAAAGCTGAGGATATTCCGAAAACTGGATTTGTATCACGATATGGACATCATGAGTATTTAGTAGTACCATTTGGATTGACCAATGCACCAGCTATATTCATGAATTTGATGAACAAGATTTTCATGCCATACTTGGATAAGTTCGTGATAGTATTCATAGATGATATATTAATTTACTCCCGAACTAAAGAAGATCATGCACAACATTTGAGAATAGTACTGCAAACGTTAAGAGAACACCAGTTATATGCCAAATTCAGCAAGTGTGAATTTTGGTTGGACCAAGTGGAATTTCTTGGACATGTGATCAGCAGAGAAGGAATTGCCGTAAATCCGGAGAAAGTAAAAGCAGTATTAGAGTGGAAAGTACCTAAGAATCCTAAGGAAATAAGAGCATTCCTAGGAATGGCTGGATACTATAGGAGATTCATTGAAGGATTTTCAAAGATAGCCGGACCCATGACCAAGTTACTAAGAAAGAATGTTCCGTTTGAATGGACCGAGAAATGTGAGCAAAGTTTTCAGGAGCTTAAAAAGAAGCTCACAACAGCACCAGTTTTGGCCGTACCTGAGACCGGAAAGGATTATACGGTGTATTGCGATGCATCCAAAAATGGATTAGGATGTGTATTAATGCAAGATCACAAGGTCATTGCATATGGATCCAGACAATTGAAACCCCATGAACTCAACTACCCAACACATGATTTGGAATTAGCTGCAGTAGTCTATGCCTTGAAGCAGTGGAGACATTTTCTTTATGGAGCAAAGTGTGAGCTATACACTGATCATAAGAGTTTGAAATATTTCTTCACCCAGAAGGAGTTGAATATGAGGCAAAGAAGATGGTTGGAATTGATTAAGGATTATGATTTAACAATTAATTATACACCTGGAAAAGCTAATGTGGTAGCAGATGCTTTAAGTCGGAAGGTCAATTGTAATCCCTTAATGGAACAAGGGATGCCTAAAGAACTTAAAAGGGAGATAGAGAGGTTCCAGATAGAGATTTGGGACGGACCAGCATTAAATAGTATTATGGCAATGGATATTGTTGGAGAAATTAACATGGATTTGAAAGCAAACATAATATCTCATCAAGAAGAAGATGAATTCCTAGCAGAAGAGATAAGGAGAATTAAGGAAGGGAGAAGATCTGAGTTTATTTTAAAGACTGATGATGGATCTTTGTGGTTTCATGATAGAATATGTGTTCCAGATATCAAGGAAATTAAGAGTATCATACTTAAGGAAGCACACGAAACACCTTATTCTATACATCCTGGGAGTACCAAGATGTATATGGATTTGAAAAAGATATTTTGGTGGAATAATATGAAAAGAGAAATTGCAAAATATGTGGCAGAATGTCATATTTGTAGTCAAGTGAAGGCTGAACATCAGAGACCAGCCGGATTATTACAACCTTTGCCTATTCCCAAATGGAAATGGGACGACATCAGTATGGATTTTATCACAGGATTACCCAAAACAAGGAAAAATAAGGATGCAATTTGGGTGATTGTGGACCGATTAACCAAAAGTGCTCATTTTCTTGCTATCAATCAGAAAGATACAGCGGCAACTTTGATTGAAATCTACGTGAAAGAGATAGTAAGTAAGCATGGAGTACCTTTAACAATAGTTTGAGATAGAGGATCTATCTTTACTTCAGCTTTTTGGAAGCACTTGCATAAAAGATTAGGGACAGATCTCAATTTTAGTACCGCATACCATCCCCAAACTGGAGGACAGACGGAACGGACAAACCAAATATTGGAGGATATGCTGAGAGCATGTGTTCTAGATTTTGGAGGATCGTGGGATGAACACTTGGCATTAGCAGAATTCTCTTACAACAACAGTTATCAGAGTAGCATACAAATGGCACCATTTGAGGCTTTATATGGAAGAAAATGTAGATCACCAATCTGTTGGTTTGAAGTAGGGGAAAGTAAAGAGTTTGCACCAGAGTATATCAAAGAACAGCAAGTAATAGTTGATATTATCCGAGATCGTTTAAAAATAGCTCAGAGTAGACAAAAGAGTTATGCAGATCTTACCCGAAGACAATGGGAACCCCAATTACAAGATATGGTATACTTGAGAGTTAGTCCGACCAAAGGAGTAAAAAGGTTTGGAGTAAAAGGAAAATTGAGTCCAAGGTATATTGGACCTTTTCGAGTATTAAGTCAGAAAGGAACTGTAGCCTTTGAATTAGAATTACCGGAGGTTCTATCACAAGTGCACAATGTATTTCATGTGTCACAACTCCGGAAGTGCTTAAAACCACCCGAAGAACCAATTGACTATGAGAAGTTAAATTTGCAACCAGACCTATCCTATGAGGAGCAACCTGAAAAGATCTTGGCTGAAAATTGGAAAAGATTACGGAATCGAGCTATCAAATATTGTTTGGTAAAGTGGAAGAATCATCCTGAAAGAGAAGCAACATGGGAAAAAGAAGATGATCTACGACGGGACTACCCATATTTGTTCAGGTACCTCAGAAAAGAAACTTCGGGACGAAGTTTAATTTAAGGGGGAGAGGATGTAATACCCCGCAGTTATAGGTTTCGAAAGGGTAGAAATTGGAGGTTTGCATCTTTGCATTCATGCATGCTTGAAAAATCCGAATAATTTTTGCGCTTTTGTGCAAAAAGGACTAGTGGTCGAGATAATTCGATCTAACATTAGTCGTCTATTTTGGAAACCCTAGTTTTAAAAGATAGGTTGGGTTATCAACTTTAATGAAAGTTTATTTTAGGTAACCTCAAATTTGAATACAAATGTATCCACACTTGTAAGTCTTATCTATATTCTCTCGCAAATCTTTGAAATCATGTTTATAATCAACACATACAATTTGTCCTAATATTCTAAGAATTCACATTCATGTAATTCCACATTTCATTCTCCACAAAAATTTCAACAATCATCATGACATTCCCAAAACAACTTCTATTACAAATTGCAATAATATATAACATCCAGTACATTTTACAATTAAATTCCTATATACAATTTTAATGTCAATAAATTACAATATGTACTTTTGAGACAAAATAAATTACAAGAACTTTACAAGTGGATTTGTTCCACAAATCTGTTACAAATAATGTTATCAGGTCCTATTACAATTTTCTACTGAAAAATAAAAATAAAAAGAAAAACCTATAAACTAAATCCTTTAGATAATCTTCTGAAATTCTTCAACCTGAAAAAAAAAGCAAACAATTCACAAAGAAAAGAGTGTTAAGGTTAGTAATGTTAGCCTAGTACATTGGTACTGGCTATTGATATAATACTTGGCAGAGTGTCTAATTCCATGAATTGGAATTGACATTGGAAATCACAGTCAAGAATCAAATCAAATATCCAACATTAAGCAACCTGATCATGCTCAGCATGCATTAAGCATGTAAAAAGGGGCAAAGGCAGAACCAGCTTTACAACTTAGGCAACCTGAGGGACTAGCTGGTTATCACATACATACATGATCATCTCCAAAGGATGTCCAAAGGCAACAAGGAAACAGAACAATTATCTCTGCCAAATATACAAATTAAATCCACCTTCTTAATTGTGGTGTCACATTTACCATTAATTGGTTAAATGGACCCTATTCCTTTCAGCCCACAGGTAAAAACAGTTACAACCCAGTTACAATTCTAGCCCACCAGAGAAGCCACCCAAATCCATCAAGTAAATATCAATTCTTTGGCAGCAGAGGGATGCCAAACATTTCAAAACCATAGTGCATAGCAGGAGTCGACAGGAGCTTGATAAGACCAAGTGAGGTGGAGGGATAACTCCCTGCGCAAGGATCCTAGCTGAGAGTAATCCACAAGTGGATTTGAAACCATTCCACAACTCAAATGGATGGACTTGAAACAGTTCATAACCAGATTGAACAACATCAGCCGGCAGGGCAAGGATAGGATCAAGGAGTGAGCCAAAAAGGGAGTAAACAATACCTTGGCACAGAAACTCAATCACCAGAGGATAAGAACCTCCATATTTTTTAACAGAAGAGTAGCAATTCGAGGTGGAGGAGGGCCACTGCAAGCAGCTTACTCATTGCATGCAAATTATCCTGGTGTCACCACCAGAATCATCAAAAAACCCTATAAATAGGGCAGCCAGCCGAATTCACAAGCACATCACACAGCCAAGCACATCACACACATTTCTGAAAATGTTCATCATCAAGAACATTAGCCACATCAAATCTTGCAGCTAGAAACTATACACCTTAGGAAATTTGAAGCAGCTAGGAGGAGAAGGCTATCCACAAGACGCAGGTTGTCAGTATAGCCAGAAGACCAAGCTACTCAGCAGCAGCAGGTTGATCTTTTGAGTGTTAGGCAGAGAAGGAGAGAGTTAGCTAACTCTGATAATGACATAGCCAAGCTAAGCATGTTTGCATGCATGGAAGGGGAAGTGAGGAATATCTGTTCTTATCAGAACCATGTGGAACATGGATTATGCTAAGGATAGATAAGAGGGAAGTGCGGCACCTGTTCTTTACTAAATACACAAGCCAGTAGCCTAGCATCTCTGTCACTAGAAGAAGCACAGGAAAGCATAAGAAAAGGATTTTTCCAAAAACTAATTCTATTAGCCAGCTTCTGTGTAACTCCAGGGGAGGCATCACAGCATGCATAGCTAATTTTCTTTAGCCACAGAGATATTTCCATACCATTTCACAGCACAAAGCACAAGCTACAGCAACAATTAAGCCAAAGCCCAATTCTTTCTTCTCCAATCATTTTTGCCAGAGCAAATCATCAAAATTAATTCCAATCTTTACCCCCACACCTCAGATAATTATACAAGCATCATGGCATCACATATTTTCAACCAAGCAGAACAAAATAAGGCTCCAGTAGAATTTTGCCAAGTACCAGTGAGAAAATCTTGGGCAGCATAGGAGCTAAGCTAGATCAGAAAGGAGTTTGGAAGGAGGAGTTGGCAGAGAAGAGGAAGAGGAACCTTACCGTGCGCCCATGGCCGTAACGGCATGACGACGGGGCAGTGCCCGTGTGGTCATGACGGAGGACCAAGGGAGGAAGTCGCACCACAGCAACACCACTCCAGCACCACCGTAGCACGGAGGCGAGCTCCACACCGGCGGCGGAGCAGAGCAAGGGTCGGGAGCACGATTAATCGCGCTGCAACCGAGACCTCAACCGGGGACGAGCCAGCACGCACGCGTCGGTGGAGAAAGAGGAGAGCAGCTAGGTAGAACCAGAGAGCAGAGCCGAACCCTAGCCATGGCGAGGTAGCTCAGAGGAGGAGAAGCATGGTGGAGCAGCGCCATCACCGAAACCCTAACCCTAGGGATGGGTTGCGCACGAGCACACCAGAAGAGGAAAAGCAGATCGACGGGGAGGAGAAGAGAGAGCGTCGAAAGAGCTTTCTTTTGCGCCCTAGCACGACGACGGAGACGGCCGGAGCACGCCGGAATCAGTCGGCGACGGCGGAGGCGAAAAGGGGATCATGTCGACCACGGGAGCGAGAGAGGGAGAGAGAGAGAAGAGAGGAAGGAGAGAGTGGGCCGGATTGGTTGGTCCCACCGAACCGGTGAGGGTTGACCCAGTAAACCAAGGACCTGTTTGTAATTTCTAAAAATTGCTGAATTCAAATCAAATCTAAACTTGAACACAAATTTTAAATCCAAAATTAGAATCCTAAAAATCAAATAAAATATGTTTTTAACTCAAAATTTTGCAAGGATTTAAAAATGATTTGAATTATTTTCCAAATATTCAAAGATCCTTAAGTGGAAATGATTTGAATTATTTTCCAAATATTCAAAGATCCTTAAGTGGAAATGATTTGAATTATTTTCCAAATATTCAAAGATCCTTAAGTGGAAATGATTTGAATTATTTTCCAAAATATTCAAAGATCCTTAAGTGGACATGATTTGAATTGTTTTTAATATTCAAGGATCCTTCAGTGGAAATGAATTGAATTATTTTCTTAAAATAAAATAAATTACCATTCTGTGAATGACTGTCCAGTAACTCATCCTAGGTAAAACACACAAAAAGGGAAAAATCATCTTAAAATATGAAGGGGGGAAATTTTCCAAAACCTTTAAAAATCATTTCATCTATGCATAATAGCATAAATTGGATTTTCAAACATTGTCTTATAAAGACAATGATGTTGATTTTCAGAACACGAGGTTCACGAATCGCCGGAAGCTTTAGACTGCACTACTTGTCAGTCTCAAGGCAAGTTCATTCTTGCATACCGTTTGATGTATTTTTATCAAAGTACTTGCAAAGTTACCTATACGTTCCTTTCACTTGCATCAAAAAGAAAAAGTATTTTTGAATGATGTGGTATATACTACTGGTTGGCGGTGGAACAATGGTAAGATGAATAGGTACGGTGTTCCATCGTATGGGAAGGTATATATCCTTAGGAACTAATAACCCCTGTTCCAGTGATCCTTTCGCCGTAGTAAAAGCATCAACCAACGGACTTTGTATGGGCGGGGTCAGTCAGAGGCTTCTTTTCTCATCCGCATATCCTCGGCAGGCCTACACCGGGTTGGGTCGTTGCGACGGCCAACAGCGTGGAAGCGCGTGCTCTTCCTGCCCGACGGGGTAATTGGTGGGGAAGCTTGGGAGGGGTGTTGGGTATGCGTGGAACATGATTCCCCTACCGCATCACAAATGGGCGGATGTGTGTTGATTTGGGAGAAGCTCCACATGGCTGGATGTCCTGAGCCTTGGCTATAACACTCATGGAGTGTAAAGAGAGCATATATAGGGCCAGGCAACTGTTGGGTAAAGTGATGCAACTCTGCAGAGTCAAACAACAAATTTGTGATTTCACAACCGTGTTCCCGGTATGGAACTACGAGATCGAGGCCGGAATGGAGTCCCATTTGGATTCACAAGACCGGTGGAGACTGTGGACATAGTTTTCAGAATAAAATCAATCTTTTGAAGAAATGTTTACAAAAACTTGCTTCTATGCCAAAGACCCGAGGTTTTGGCAGTAACTAGTGCATGATACACCTTATCTATATATATTCAGAACTTGCTGAGTAACGCTGTTGCTCACCCTTTCCCTTTTGACCCCATGCTTAGACTTTGAGGAGGCAATCAAGGAGAGTTATGGAGCTTACCATGAGGACGAGGTGTACTACGAGGAACCTGATCTATCCGGAGGGGTGGAAGGCGTCGACTAACTGATTGCTTATGGAGGCGATGATGATGAGCCCGAGACTTAGTCTCCTATCTTAGGGGCAGGGCCGAGCAATTCTAGACTAGTACTACTTAGGTTGTTGAGCCCGATGGTTCTTAGTTTGCTTCTTTCTATCGTTAATAAGTTGACCTCAGTCAACCGTACTGTAGTTGAAATTCCTCCCATGTCGGAGGAAGACGTTGAAGCTTTTGTACATTTCTGGCTTGTAATCTTTAGCAGTGTGTAATAAAGTGGACCCGCAATGTTTCTGTTGTACTACTCTGAGGGATGTAATATTTACGGATAAGTCCTTCCGTGGATATTATGTCAACGACTTGTACACTACAATATGCAGTGGTGTGCGGGGTCACCGCAAAGGATCATGTTCCTAACCCTTGGATAGATGGTTGCCGCCAATCTTAACAAAATGGTGGAGAAAAATGGAGATTTGTTTGGAGTGTGAGAGGAGAGATTTATGTTGGAAATGTGTTGGAGATGAAAAAATGAGCGGGTCGGGTTGATGAAATAGGCTGCACACCCTCTAGTACCGGTTTGCATAGCAAACCGGTACTAAAGGTGCAGCGCCGGCCCCGCGGCCGCAGCATTTTTGGCGCGAAACCCTTTAGTACCGGTTCGTAGAACGAACCGGTACTACAGGTCCAGCACAAACCGGTACTACAGATTCCCGGCGCACTGGGCTCTGGAGCCGGTACTAGTGCTAGCTTTAGTACCGATTTATAACCAAACCGGTACTAAGGGTAACATCCTATGGCTGTTTTTCCACTAGTGAGTGGTGGAGCAGACTCCACGGGGAGCACCAACTGCACCGCTTGGGCCTCTTCTGTGATGGATGAATCTGAAAACTCAGACCCTTAGTAAGACAGGTATTCTCTTAGAGTAATTATAGTGGATTCATCATTATGTAAAGACTTCTTTTGAACCATAAAATGAGACCTTATCCTGTTATCAACTAAAAACCTTACATAATTGTTATTTTAGTCATTCACATGTCAACCTTATAACAGAACCAATCCGGTCGATTTGCAAGTAAGGTCTTATTTACAAAAACCATTAAAATGCAGCACATAGCAAATAATAATTAGCCCATTATATTAGTAATGTGAGAGGAGCTTTTAAATACTGTAAAACATATGCGTGTACGTGAACACGGGCCCCATACACACAATACATCCCTGTTCCTACCTTCTTTTCTATACTGCATCCCAACCGCAGCCTCCATTACAACAAGCGACGGTTCCACATCCACATTTCTAGACTATACAGTAACATCGCTCACCTATGAAAGCCCTTCATACTGTAATAGAATCACCGAGTGAATCCCAAAAGCATTGTTGCAAAGTCCATTGGAACCATATCGTTCAAGTGACCCTCTGGTTCTTACGATAGTAATATAGAATCTCTCCATAAACCATGTATAAACCTTCATTGTTGTTATGGGGAACATGTGTAACTTTCTAAAATATGACTTGGACATCTCAATTGAAGTGCAAAACAACAGTGTTTTTCATATTTCTCTAGTGTGGAAGAGCTATGTTTTGTTTGACACAAAAAAGGCCGGCACCTGGGATTTAATTACGACGCATTAATGTGAACAAAGCATGCTGTCCAGTTACTCAATCATAACAAACCTAGCTTACTTATGCCCTTTATAGTAAGTTGTAACTGAAAATGCAAATCGAACCTTCGCAACCAGCCTCTAGAGGTACAAATGACATGGGGCGCTCGATCATGTCAACTCTAACTTTACCGGTGGTTGCTAGCTTTGCCTTTGCTTTGCCATCTTGTACATCAGCATCTAGATCGAAGTTGCTGACTGTGTGAGACATTGTGGGGGCCTGACCCTTGTGCTCTGGTGGCACATCTCCAGCAGGCTGCAACTTTTCTGTCACCATGGAAAGCAAATATATTCATCAAATTACTTAGCAACCATTACATTAGAGAGCAAACATGAAACCACCTTGACAAAGATTACGGTGTCGTTTACGGATGTCTTCTTCAAAGAAGAATGAAAAAATATTGATATCTTTGCAAATATCTTCCAAAGGTAGCTCAATGTGTCATTGTACTTACCGAACCAAATTAAATAAATTACCAAAAGGAAATTCATATTCACATGGATAGTTATCGTACTACTTAAGCAGCAGGGACCAATTAATAATACTATACTACTAGTATTCTAGTAATGTTGCAATTAACCATTATATATATTTTTTGGTACAGATCGAGCCACACCAAAATGCGAGCACTTACCCTCACATCTTGGTTTTGTAGGAAGTGCTCCGTGATGCGGACATTCACCAGGGCAGTCTTGGTGCAAATGGTCATCCAGAGCTGTTGTTGGCTGCTGCACTGATGGTCCCTATACGCATATCCAGATCCAGTTACAGATCAATGAAAACAGTGATAATTTCACAAAGGGAAGGAAAAGTTGACTGATACCTCCGTGTATGCCACATCATCGATGGGTGCAGCAAGACCAGCATCATCAATCAGTGCAGCAAGGCCAGCATTATCAATCGGTGCAGCAAGGCCAGCATCATCCGTCAGTGCAACAACGTCATCATCATCATCAAGCGGTGCAGCAAGGCCAGCATCATCCATCGGTGCAGCAACGTCGTCATCATCAAGCGGTGGAGCGGGCTCCCCAGGGAGCACCAATTGCACTGGTTGGGCCTCTTCTGTGATGGGCTCCACTGTAAGACAATGCAAGTGTTCTAAAAAAGTAAGACAATGCAAGTAGTATTCATTTAAGGTCTAACTGAAAAAAAAAATACAATTCGAACCAGCTTTGTACGGTTTCCTAAAGAAGAGAGAGCCCAAGATTGCATTTGGGCGCTGAAGTCGGTTGGTGACAAATAAAAGAATTGTCGAGAATGTCACCAAGATTGCTTATAGTGGAACATAATGAAATATTGAATGTAGAAAATGTATATACGGTAGTATTCAGGAATGAAGGAAAAATTGATACCTTTGCAAATTTCTTGCAATGCAGGTAGCCCAACAGGCGGCCATGCCATCTGATAAGCGTAAGGTTGCCCACGGAGAACGAACTCGGCGTGTAGGCTCTGGTTCTTGAGATCAATCACGAATTGATCATATCTATCGTCGAACGAAACCAGAGCTAGCCCGTTGGTCACCTGAACGACCTGACGCACTCGGGCATCTGCCCCGAGCAACTCGGTCACTGGAGTCTGCTGCTCCCCACTCAACTCCCACGTTATAGTCCCGCCAGCGGTGTTAAGCAGCCACAGTTTGAGGACACCGTGGGTTGTAGCATTGAGTAAGTCGTCGACCTCGACGAGGCAACCCACGCCGTCCTGGATCTCTCCAATGGCGTAGCATGATATTGGGACAGTGCACGTGGAGAACTTCATGGAGCTGCAATCCAGCACAAGGGCTAAGGCCTTACTGTAACTCCAAAAGACTAGGCCGGCGCCAGCGTACATTGGCTCGAGAGATCTCAGCGACCTGGGTCTCTCCAACGCCCATGGGGACTGCCACCGGCGGAGGCTCCACTTGCGTGTGTCGGGGTCGTAGTCGACGGCGCGTATCATTCCATGGTGCTGCTGCACGGAGACCACGCGGAAGGAGCCGTCGTCGCCGGGCAGCAAGCAGTCCCCAAAGTAGGCGACACCATCGTCATCGTGTGGACGGTCTTGGGGGATCGTGACCAGCCGGCGGGTGACGGGATTGTAGATGGAGAAGGAATCGCCACCTGTTTCGCCGCCGGCTTGCCGACACAGCAGGAGGTGGCCGTTGCGGCTGTCCAGGATGCGCCACCCGGAATCTTGCTCGAGGCCAAGGAGGCAAACATCGGCCCTGCGTAGGACGGCCTTGAGGTCGGGGTCGGAGCGTACCGTGTGTCCGCGAGGCGGAAGGCCGGGAGGCCGAACGGGCGCTCGGAGAAGAAGTATCCGAGGAGCGGCGACGACGGGTGGAGCTTGCGGTAGCGGGTGAGGAAGGCGGAGCTGGAGATGATGCGGCCCCAGCGCTTGTATACGAGTGCGGCGCGTACGAGGGAAGCCGGCGAAGGGAGCCGCAGCAGGATCTCTTGGAGAATGTCATCTGGAACATCGGCAAAGGGCTCCGCTGCCATTGCATCGGCAAGCAGCTTGACAGTACCTGCAAACAGCATGACGCTTGTTGAAATTAAGAAGAGATATTTTAACAGTTATTACTTTTCTGTATACATGCTGATTGTGAAGAATGACTGAAAGTGCCTCCAATATTTCCACCTTATTTGTTTCTTTGTATGTACTACTACACAGTCTATACTCGATCATATTTCTCTTAGGTTTTTTGGCTGTAATTTGGTATCACAACAAAAACAAAACAAAGTATTCTATGATAATATATTTGCTACTAGTACTACTACTATGAAATCATCGACCAAAGTAGGAAACACAGCTGAAACCAATCTGCCGAAACTGAAGTATATAGCAGAATACTAATAAGAGGAGGCGGAATCCGTTACCTCCAACTCGACGGGAGACCGGCCGGCGGCCAAATGAAAAAAGAGCAGCCGCCGGATATGGTGGCCGGCCCTAGCTCCTTCCGCAGGCAGGCAGGCAGGCAGAGCCCTCGCTACCTACTGGCCGCCATTAAAGCAGCAAAATCATGAGAAGAAGGAAAGGGAGCCGCTGGACCCGAAGAACGGGGCGGGGGAACGTACGTGTTGGAGGCTGGAGCGGCGGCCGGCGGTGGGGAGGAGAGAACGCGTCGAGTGGAGTGGGTGGGGGTTTGAAGTACAGTAGTACTTTGAACTTTGAAATGGGGGAGACGAGAGTCAGACTCAGAGCGGTGACTACTACTAGTAGTAGTTTGTACTTAGACCATGTACTATGTGTGTTCGGTTCAATGGAAAAACATGTCAGGGTTGAATCGATGGCCAAACACCTGCTATGTGTAGAATCGCTTTGCATATTGGCCCGTACACATGCATGCAGTTTTCTGACAACTCCTCCTTCCATTATTCTCTCAATGGCATGTGGGCCAATCTCGCATGTTGATTCCTTTGAACCGAACCAACAAATTGGTTCGCTTTTGTTGTCAGAGAGAAGGTTAGGAATCGCTTTTGCACCACATAGTGGCTGGTCTTATGTTTTTACTACTCTCGAAAGCCGTGGATGTGTCTCTTCCTTGAAGATTTACCGCACCACATACACACATGCCTCCTCCGCTTTTCCTACTTCACACTACACAGCATTTTCTCCGGAAAATTCATTTTGGCACACATGAACCATATGCTCCTGCAATCGGTATAAATATATTGACATATTAAAAAAAATCGAATAGAAATTTGGCGTGCACATATCAACATTCTCGCACGACAAGTTTCACGGAAAAAACGATATTTTCTGTGGCATGTATAAAAAAGATTTTTTAAATGTCTCGTGAAAAACCTTTTTTAGCCCCAAAATTTGTCTTTTTACACAAGACACAAAAAATATCAGTTTTCCGTCAAACGACTTCATGACCACGTAGAATGTCAAGATGTACACGCGAAACTTTTTTTTTCAAATTTTTTGAAGTTTCAAAATTTTACTTAAAATATATTTTTAAAACTGAAAGCATATGCTCTCTGGTGCCAAAACATCACCCCCATTTTCTCCCATGTACCTGACGCTAGGTAAAGATTCGCGCATGGTAAATCTACAAAACACACTCAGTACAAAACAAAGCAAAATTAAAAAATACTCGGCAGTAGAAATTATACTCGGCAAAAAATACTCTCTGGAAATAAGGACACATGTCCCTGGCCACACACCGTGTTGGAATGGTAACGGCCGGCCTCTTTGCCACGTAGAGGACCCTCGGCAAAATGTGCTATATTTACCCCGCTAAATTTATTTTTTATGGGTTGTTTTACAATAGGCAAAGTTATTATTTATGTCTATTTATTTCTTTGCCACTCTTTTTCCATCTCTCTTCTGGTGGGTAAAATGATGGAAGCATTGCTGGGTAGATGACACGGGCCCATGGAACACCCATGGTGGTTATATAAGGATGGTGTATTTGATTAAGGGTATGTTTGTTTGGGCTGCAGCTGTTGAGAAGCAGTTGTACCTGTTGAGCTGTTGAAAAGCAGCTGTGGGAAGCAGCTATTGGAAACAGAGATTTGATGTTTGGCAATAGTGCTTTTGATGGCTGCTGCTGCTGGTTTGAATGATGAAATGTCTGTAATGTCCCTGAATGCTGACGAAGTCGTATAAATGCTGATTCGAAATGAATTTGCTAATTCTTACCCTTTTTAACATAATTGTCATGATTAAGGGCTGAATTATCTTATTTCACGTTTTTTTTCTAAAATAATGTGAACACGTTTCTTCCCAAATTAATTCATGAGTTATATGAAACATAAAACATCACATATATTGAAACATAATACGAGATGTTCACGACATTTATATTACAAGACATCTCCATACGAATCAAAAGAGCTCGAAGTTTCTCATAACATGAACATGGCATGAACTAGCAGCACACAAACACACATAACTAACAGCAGAAGGTGAATTACTGTCGGTCATGCTCATGAACTCACAGGAAAATACAGCAGAAGAGAGGGGAATGGCCTCACCTTTTTGCTGGGGGAAGACGTCACTGCCAAGGATGAGCTGCTGCGCTTAGAGCAGAAGGTGCTTGCTGCTGCAAGGGTGGCGGTCGTCGGCGATGAAGACTAGCTACCGTGGTCGGAGCAGAACTTGGCTGAATCGACGGAGAAGCTCACGGGGGCGGTGGCGGATGAGGAAGGGCGACGAGGCGGCACTCCAAAACCTCCTGCGCTCGGCCGTCGATGGTGAGGCGACTGACCGGCGGTGCGGTGGCGGCGGGGATGGCTGGAAGGGGTGGTGGCGTCCGGAGTGATGGCGACGGGGATGGCTGGAGGGGGCGGTGGTGTCCGGAGCGGCAGGGTACAATGGCGGCGGCCAAAGCGGCAGGGTACGGCGGCGGCGGCCGGACCTAGCACAAACCCTAACCCTAGCCAGGGGGAGCGACAGGAAAGAAAGAGGGGAAAAGGAGGGAGGAGAACGACCAGGCTGGGTATATCGGGATGGCATGGATTTCGTAAATACTCAAAAGTACCGTGGGCATTTTTGTCCACCGTAACTCGGGAAGCAGGGGAGCTCGGGAAGCACCTCCGCCCCTGCTTTCGGCATCGTAGTTCATTTTCTGGCCCGCGCTTCTACCCAGCGCTTCCATAATTTGGTTGTTTGTTTGGGCTTCCGCTTTTGGACCCCCAAAAGCACTAGAAGCAGAAGCAGAAGCCCAAACAAACAGGGGCTAAGATGTTATACCGAACTTTGTGTTGACACCTACTTCACAAGCAAGACCATTTTTGAGGATGGTTCTCGACTTAGAGTGCGAAACACCCATTTTGAAATCGCCGATCCAACTGTTGTGAGAGTTTGGCTACTCTTTGGGTTATTCAAGTCCCTATGAACCATACTAACATAAATGTGGAGAAAAATCATATGGACAACCATCTTTCAAAACATTGCTCGGGTAGACCGTGGGGCCGGCTGAACAGGGTTTCACCCGAAACCGTACGGGAAAGGTTTACAATAGGGAAACCATGGTTTGAATCTATGTTATAGATCTTGAACCTTAAATAAGTACTATTAATCTTGCATGTGCAATCCGCGACTAATATATGTGTAAAAATCCCAATCTAAGAAATTCATATCCACAACATTGCTTATATATATTGTTTAGACGGTTTTCACGAGCGACTCGTCGTCCTCTCGAGCTGGCTCATCCCTTACAGCTCCTCCTTGCAATCCACCCGGTCCACTGGCCCTCACACCTCCTCTTTGGCATTCTCGGGAGATCGTCCAGGCTCACCTCATCATCGCCCCTCCTCCCACGGTAGCAGCTACTCCACCAGATTGCAATCCGCCACCAACAAAGAGACTGCAATCCGCCGCCAACGGAGAGTTGGAGGTGAAACTATCGTCGAAATATCTCCGGACACCCCCTCCTTCGTCGCCATCGCCTCCTCGTCACTCTCCACCATGAAGATATTATGAATGCAATGGATCTTCTTGTAGTCTCAAAGATAGAACTAGACATTTTGAGAGATGATGCTAGATGAAAAGAATTGCTTAAAAGGGCCACTTCTTTTTGTGTGAAGCACCAACTTAGAGTTGTTGACATGGATGGGAAGTACAAGCCTATACAAAGAACAAATAGCTTCTATAAATATGCCATTGTTTATTACTGGTTTCAGTCATATGTGTTTTTTGGAGCCGTTGATAGGCAACTTCACGAGCTTAACAACATACTTGAAGAGGTAAACGCAGGGCTACTTAGATGCAGAGCATCATTCAATCCAGCCAAGTGATTTTCTGCTTTTAGTGTTGAAAACTTGGTTAAGCTTGCTGAGTTCCATCCTCATGATTTTGAATTAGAAGAATTGATCCAACTTCCTTTTCAACTAAACCTCTATATTAATGATGTGAGCAAAGATGAAAACTTAACAAATTTGAGAAGTCCAGCGGAGCTGTCTATGATGCTTGTTAAAACAGACAATATTCTTCGATATGATATTGCTTACAAACTTGTAAAATTGGTGCCAAATGGCTGGTGTTAAGAGGGTATTTTCTTCAAGGAACTATATCAAAAACCAGCTCATAAGCAAGATGGGCCAAGAAGAAATTGAATGATCTCTCGGTTATGTTTATTGAAAGGGAATTCTTCTTGCAAGTTAAGGATGAGGACATCATCACTAGTTTGAAACCATGAAACGTCGGAAAATTATCATATAACTTGTAAACGCACATTCCATCATGTTGGTATTTGCCCTCTTATTCACATGTTCCTTTTTTAATATGCTGAACAGTTGGTACCTATATGATTTAAACAATTTCAAGTTATGATCTGTTTTAGAAACTTGTGATATTATGTTGTCATATATTGTGTCATTTATTCTATACATACATTAATATTGTAGGACTATATGGAGATTGGTGACATGGAACCCGAGCTAAACATAGCTCTTTATTTGAAAAAAAAAAACAAAATCATATATTGGAGTTTCAAAAAAATATAAAACCCTGAATGTAGATAATCTTGTCGTCTATCAACGCGTAAAATATTAAATTGAAATATGTTGTATTTTGGTATGTCCAAAAATGACAAAATATGAGTGCCAAAGTAGTGAATAGTGCCAAATTTGAAATTTCTATAATCCGTCAGATTTTGTTATTTTTATATAGCCAGAAGTATGAACTATTTTGAGTTGTGATTTTGCACATTGGTAGAATGCACTAGTGTAAATTAACGTCTGTGATTGCTTTCAGAATTTTTGAAACTTAAAAATACGATTTTCGAATTTTGAAAAAATAAAGAGCTATATATATGGAGTAGTAGTACTACTAGAGTTGTGTGGCCAGGCGTCACGGCAGCAGGGAGTAGTACTACTAGTATCACGTTGCTCAAGATTTGGCATCGGGAAGATGCGACGATTTTATGGCGTCAGACACTTGATGATTCACACTAGTACCCATTGGACTCTCGCTAGGATGTGGCACATCGATGGTAGTACCATCATCATTGCAACGATTGTGTGTTCCCGCATCAGAGGTTCCGGTGGAAAACAAAAATCCACTCGTCAAAGAGTGCGTCCAGCGCCTCTTCGTCATCCTTCTCGGTACTAAGCTGACATAAATTTGTCGCACACCCGGGGTTTTTTTTTTTTTGAAATGCATACATATATTAAGTCAAGGACAAATACAGTACAGAATACGTACACACATACGGATACAGCCACTTTGGATACGCAGATCCGAACAACCAGCAGAAAACCCCTTGAAAAAAGACAAAATAACAAAGAGGTCCCTAGGGTTTACTGCTCTACCGAGACCAAACCGTCGCTCGCCGCCGGCGCCGCCAGGCACCACCAGGAAGAACGACAGCAGCCAGAACACCCGAAGTTGAAGGAGCTTCATCGCCACACGGGCTTTGTGAACCGCCAAGAGGAGCACCAGAGATGCCCACATGTCGCTGTGGATCGTGGGTCGGGGAACAACCCCAAGCTCACCTTCAACCTCCGGATCCGGATCCTCCCGTTTCGGGCAACTCCAACGCGTCTAACCCAATTAGTCTGAAATGATCCGTTTCGGTCCGTTTGAGTGCAAATCACAGCCCAACGGGCCGACGCAAACGGATCATGCATGGGTCCGTTTTTCATCCGTCTCGAATCCGGTCAGACCCAATCATGGCCCAAATCTGGGGCAGGTTTGTATCATCACGGACGTGAAACGTAGCGTCACCGCATCCGGCCACATCCGTCCACGCCGGTCCACCTCCCCGAAGCGTCCCCACCTGGCAGCGACCCAACCGACACCCCCGGTCCTTCTTTTTATCCACGCGTGCGAGGGGACCCGGCCAGTTCATCCCCACTTCTATCCACTTCCAGCCGCTTCTGACCCCTCGCCGCTGGCACCAAACCCTAGCCCATCGCCCAAGCCGCAATGGGGGTTTTCCGCAAGATCCTTGGCAATGGGGCGCACAACACCGAGGCCGGGTCCACGTTGGGGTAGCGACGCCGTGCTCCCACCCTGGCCACTCCGTCCAGATTGCACCGCCGACGGTGGCGAACCAGCCGCGCCTGAGGGAACGGCCCTAGATCCCCCTCGACACCTGCCGGTGGTACTGGGACAACGCCGTCCCGCTCCCCTGGTTGGACGTCCATCTCCCGGACAATTGGCGCGGGTGAGTAGCTGAACTGGGCGTCCTGATTGAGGTCGATGCCCCATACGTCCTCGCTAAGCTCGGCAAACTGGAGAAGCGCGTTTGCTGCAACGACGGTGCGAGTGCCTCGTTTAAGTACTTCAGGGAAGACGTGATGAAACCCCGAGGAGGGCGTGGCATCGAGCTCGCTTGGCTCAGGTCATCTAGTGTTTGGGCGATGGAAAGAAGGCCTTCATCTGTCCTTTGCTTCACACGATGTCGCCGACCAGCTCGTAAGATGGACGCCACCGAGCGCAAGATCTGCGGGTTGAACACCTCCACTGGTTCCCTTTATTGCCTGGGTCTTCACCACCCCCGACGGGCTAGCTCTTATCCATCTTTTTAACGGGCTCACCGGATGTTGTTCCGTTTTGGTAAGAGCCGTGGGAGATCCTGCTCCACGGCCAAGCATCACGGCAGACACATCGTAGCAAAATTTTGGTCATCATTGCAGCGATTGTGTGTCCATATGGTTTCAGCAGTCATATCACAGGACATAAATCCACCCTTGCGAGGCAGCTGCTCTTTTATTATTGCATGAGTATGTTGCGATCCATACCCTTGTGGGTTATCAACCATCTATATGAAATATTGTCATCATATTCGCCGAACTAGTATACCTATAGAACTGACAATTATATTAGATGTGTTAGAAACATAAGAGACTTATTCTATCTTGACCCGTGAATATTTTCTTCAATCTCGTGGAAGTATTTTCTTACCTCGTAAATGCTTTTTTCCATAAAAAGTTTTAATAAAAACATGAACATTTTTACGAACCATGAATATATATTTTATACCCATGAATATTTATTTTAATTCAACCCATAACAAATATAGAACCATGTGAAATGTTTTTCTAGAACTAGCCAATGAAAATATATTTTAACGCTGAATCCTGTGAATGTATTGTTTTAATTCCTCAATTTTTTTTGAAATTTTACCTCGAACATTTTCTGAATCCCGTACAACTATTTTTGTGAACCATGAACACATATTCGAAACCATGAACATTTTTTCGAAGCCATAAATATTTATTTAAACCCTCAACATTTTTTGGAACCACGTGAACATCTTATTGGAATCTTGAAAATATTTTCTAACTTGTGAATATTTTTCTAAATCCCGAGAAATTATCTTTTTGAATGCATGCACCTAAACTTTTATTGAAACGCTAGAATATTATTAGAAATCACATGATTTTTTAAACATTTGAACATTTTATGAATCATGCTTGCAAACATTTTTGTGAACCATGAACAATTTTTAGCGTTTCATAAATATGTATTTAAACACACACATATTTTTTCGAACACACATATTTTTGCACACACATATTTTTTCGAACAACTTAAATATGTATTTAAACTAGTAATACATTTTATACCCCGTGAACAATTTTTCGAACATGTGAATTTGCTTTAAAATATAAACTATTTGTCTCACAAGGAAACCCGTTAAACATTTTTGAACATATAGACATTTTAATCATGAAAATATATTTAACAAAAAATAGAAAAAATGTGAATTCAACAAAAATGAAATCAAGAACAAGAAAAAAAAAGGAAAAAAGAATAGAGAAAAGAAAATGTCGCGCTATAAATCACACAGACATGTTGTCCCATCCACTTATCCCGTGCAGTAAAATGCAAAAAGAATTAGTACGTAATAAAGTTGAAAGCGGACACACCATCACCACTCAGACAATTAATGAAGCTCCCCAGTAAATGCCCAGCCACTTATTCAACACATAGGACGTTGTACCACGGAGCGAGCGAGCTCGGGCTCACAAAATCCGCCTCCCATCTTAAGTTCCATATTCACCTTTATCGAAAAAAAAAGTTTTCTGAATTCACAAAATTAAAGTTTCTCCGATTTTTTTTAAGGGGAAACCATAGCAAGCACTTTATTGCTCTAAAACATTGTTTAAGATACAAAGACCATCCGGAGGCTGGAGGAACTTTGTAACCGGGTCTGGACCTGCCACTAATTTCTATACTGGGCTTGAATTTTTTATGGGCCTCGTAAGCTATACCCTTGGGCCGAACGATACTTGCCGGCCCAGTTGATGAGCAGAAAACGGAGAACTGAACCGAACGAACCGAGTGAGAGTGAGCTTCTCGCCGCCGCTGCCGCCGGAACCACGCCGGCTCGCTGCGCCAGCCGCCGCCTCACCGAGTGCTCGGGCGCCAGCTCCGCCGCCCCGTCTTCCCGTGCCGAATATTCACTAGGTAAGCACAACTTCCTTCCATATTTAGCTTCTTTCTAGTAATGGAAACCATCGGAGGGTGGCAGCAGAACCCTAGCGAGCTGAACCCTAGATGCTGCTGCTTCAACTCGATATGCACAAATTCTGAATGTTGCCCGATGTGGTTCAGCTCTAGGTTATTTCCGTGCGTTTTACAAATCAGAAAATATGTTCCATGTGGCTGCGATTGAGGATAAAAGTGAGGGATGGATTGGATACTAGTGTTTATTCAGATTGAAAAAGTTCTGTAATGAATTAGCGAAAAGTCTGTTTGGCTCCCGAGCACCAGTGCTCCTGCTCATTCGAAAAAATTTAAAAAATACTTACAAGTTTCAAAAAATATTGAAAAAATCCCAGATGTACAATATAGTGTATCCCATTACCGTGTAAAAAATCAACTCCAAATACTTTGTATTATGAGCTACACAAAAATGACAAATCTGATAAAATTTGGAGATGTAAAATTGTGCTTACTCAGATCCACACTTTTGTCTTTTTTGTGTAGCTCGAAATACATAGTATTTGGAGTTGATTTTTTGCATGGTTGTGGGATACACTATTGTATACATCCATGATTTTTCTCAATATTTTTTGAAACTTGTAAGTATTTATTTTAATTTTTTCGAACGAGCAGGAGCACTGGTGCTCGGGAGCACCAAATCTCTACTCATTAATTAGTAAATACTCAACGAAAGTATATACTGAAGTTAGTACATGAACCGGTAGCTAGCTTATTTTACACATATATGTGGAAAGGCGTTTGATTGATAAACCGTATTTCTTTTTTGGTAGCCAAATGAAGTGGCCCGTGCTCTCTTCATTAAAGAGTAGTTGTGCAATGGCAGAAATTTCTGTCGTTTGCAAACCGATTAACACGCTCTGCACCTAGGACCGTACCATTTGTGCTGCTACCATTGAGCTTATGCTTAACTGCTCTAATTCAGACTGACATCCTTAAAAGAATACCAACAGGAGTTTTTGGAAGCAGTGATTATTGGATTATTTCAACGTACTATTAGAGAACATAATTGCTTAGCAATATTTCCTATTTGTGTGTTCAAGTCTTGCTCCCCTTACCTATTCGTTTCATATTGTAAGGCCCGACAGTTTCCTTCAAGTAACGGAAAGGGGGCTAACCTGGCTCGGATTCTTTTGCTTAGCACTTAGCTCCGAAGCAATATCGTAGTCGTAGACACACTTCTTCAGAAGGATGCTGGCATCTGTATATTAAACGTTCCATAAGTTTTTTTTTCTCTCAATGCTGCATATGTGTTTTCCTCTCCCGAACTGTATTTTACATAACGTTTCAAAGTGTGATCCTCAGCAAAGTTGCTTCACGATTGGAAATGCCTCATGTATGGAAGTGGATTCTTGTATATACTCTTCCTTGTAAATATGTTCTAAATACCATCTCATCTCATCATGTGTTTCTGTGACTTCTGCGGTTTATATATCAGTAATTTTGATTATTTATTTATGCATTGGGATTCATGCAGCCGACTTGTCAGAACAAATGTCTGCACCAGCGTCCATTCTCTCTGGTTCCAAGAGTGCGCGAGGCAACATCGATGGTGTCGACAGGCTCAGCAGCCTTTCGGATGATCTGCTGCACCAGGTGATGTCCTTCCTGCCGATGCCAGAGGTCGTGCGTACAAGTCTCCTCTCGCCGAGGTGGCGCAATCTCTGGGCCTCGACGCCATTCGTTTATATCGACCACCAAGACTTCAAGGATGAAAACGAGCCATCATTTGTGGATAAGCGCAGGCTGGAGAAGTTTGGGGACAACTTGCTGCTCTTGCGTGATGGCACTGTTTCCTTGGATGAGGCATGTATAATTATCACCGGTGCCGATAGTAGAAAAAGCTCTGTGTGGATTCGTCATGCTATCAACCACAAAGCTCGTATCCTCTATGTTTCTGGATTTGACGAGTATCCCAGTTTGGATGGCACTGCCATGTTTCCTTCGCAGCACCTCAAAAGAATCAGGCTCCAGCATGTCAGTTTGCGCGATAGGTTTGTTAAGCCGATTAATCACGACTGTCCCGTGCTCGAACATTTGGAGCTGGAGAGTTGCATTCTCTACATAAATGGGATCTCATCGAGCTCACTCAAGGTTCTACGTATCATCCACTGCGTTATTGACAGTGTTCTGCTGATTTCTGCTAGGAACCTTACCCATCTCTCGGTTATTGACCCAATACGTTGTGGTGGTGCTGTAGTCACCAGGGATTTGTCTTCTCTAGTATCAGCTTTGATCAGTTTGAGGGCTCATGTGCCACACGATATTGATGACACGGAAGTGGATCATCATCTGCTTGATGGTCTTTCACATGCCACAATGTTGGAGCTGCATGCACCGTTACCTGAGGTATGAGTGGATTCCCTTTCCTTTTCATGTTGGTAAAAGTTTAGGTAAATATATATGATTGCTAGTTAGTTGCTCGTCGGTTTGACACGATCCGCTTTTTGAACTGATTGTTGTCGGCACACTCAACTGTTGAGCTTGCGCTCTTTGAACACATTAACATGATCATGATGTTGGTTATGAAGCTCGCCTTCGAGAAATGTCTGCAAGCATGCCCGACGTTCAGCAACCTGACGAGGTTGGTGCTGGGCGATTGGTGCATGGCCTTGGCCTCTGACATCTACCCACTGTTCCACATCCTCCATCGCTGCCCTAAGCTGAAGGAGCTAACTGTTAAGCTCCATATGGTAATACTTACCTACTCCTCCCTCCCAGATATGTATGCCTAGCTGGCATTGGCTTTGCTACAACAGCAGCTGCAAATTCATCAATGGTGGTTTGGCACTCTTTTATGCAGGAGAACTGCGAAGTATGCAAGAAGGCTGAGTCCGTGGTGCTGCCCCCAAAGAGAGCTCTGTCGATCGGAGGCTATCCCCATGTCAAGAGGATCAAGATATGCTGCATCAAAGATGATCCGAGGATCGGTTCGCTGGTGCAGACGTTGGTGCCGATCTTCATCCCAGATGGGAAGATCATCATCGAGGGTCACCAATCTATCATCGGTGTGAATGAATGAAGGCCTATGCGTTTCCTGTCCATGTTAGGGCCTTGTTTTAGTTAGTGCCAGGTTTGCTAAGAGACGTGTTATCCTGTTCTCTAGACGCCGAGAGGGGAAGCTGGCATTTTTCTTCTGTTTAAACCTAATCTGACACTGTTATGTAATTCTTGTGCTCTAGACTTCCCAAACTACAGTTTTTCATAACATGACTCGTCAACCAAAATGAAATATTTGACATGACATTTTGACCTTTTAGCAGATCGATAGATGAATAGTTCACATAACATGACACATTTGGCTTACTGATCCATGTACCAATGAGCTGTCATCGCAATTGTAGTGTTGTTCTTGGTGTCTTTAAATGAGCACTGCTGATATTCTTCTTCTGTTTGGCCAAATAAATCTCACAAGATTTGTATTCTTGTACTGCAGGCTTTATAAATTAATCATCTTTTAGATCTCCAAACTAAGGTGCATTTAGCTTCAGGTTTCTCCAAACTAGAGCCTTACTCAATTTCATAGGCCTGAAAGAAAATTCCATCTGCTCAATTTCATCAGTCAATCAGCATCAACCATCAGGAGGTTAAAAACATGAATGATACAATCAAACACCACCAAAAGCAACCAAATGTTTTCATTTGATTTCAACAACTTCTACAATCAATCAGTAACCTCAGTAACACATCTTGAAATTTCAATTTGATTTCAGAAAGTTCACAAGGAAGCAGATACCAAATAGGTCATCCATCAGTCAGCAGACCGATCACAATGACTTCAGCAAAAAAATTCATAAGCAGACAGACAGCACAGGCAATTTAGCAAATAATAATCTGAATCTGCACTTTCTTGTGTGCCTGTATCAGCACATCGACATGTTACACTCTTGCTTATTCTATATATCTTTGATAGCGATGACAATATTCACATTCTGACAGATGTACAAACCACCACAGCATGTTAAGATTTTGCGGTACGATAAGAGGGGTGCTTAGAATTTAAGCCTAAAATCGTCTCATCTCATCTCACCTTGGAAGAGATTTCACAGTAAGGTAAGGCTAACTGGCAAGCACAGGCTGGGGGCCAGAATAGCCCCATCAATGCTTGGCCCTTATACTTTGTCATCATGGAACCACCATCTGGTCTCCTTCGGTGACCTTCCGTTGCGGCAGTTCCTAACGTAGCGGTCATTGTCTTGCGGGCGTTGCTGTTTGACCAATGCAATGTAGTTAGTACAAGTACGAAGTAATGGGCATCGTGTTTGATATGTGAAGAGATGGGTGACCTTTGCTGGCGAGCTAGACAGCATGGACAAGATGCTGATACAGACTGAACTTACAGTCATCGCAGGTGACCACGAGTCATATAGTATATCTGCACATAAGAGAACCAGACATTTAAAAATCTGCACATAAGAGAACCAGACATTTAAAAAACCTCGCGTGGAAAAAGTGTAGTCCTACTACCAATGACAAACAATAAGAGTGCAGAAATTTTTCATCAGCACTCAATTTCAGATTTCGTCGCTTCGGTTACCTAAATTAAGTAATTGAGAGGGTATTATCAGTATTAGAGATCATTAGAGATCCTCACAGCCCTTCAGTTACCTATTCCCTTCGTATACTGGTGCCAAGACAGCCATACACAGGACAAATCAATTTGAAGAAAACTGCTACACATCCGACACATTCACCTACGATTTTATTATGATGGGTCACATGAACATTCCGCCTCATCTTGTTTTTCACTGTGTGGTGGATATCATATTGAGAACTTCATAGCGGCAAAAATTGTGTATGTGCATCTGCTCAGCAATTTAAAACCCTGAGGAGAGTTTTAATGGCCGTCTCTTCAATTTAGACTAGGTAGCGCTAAGAGTGCAAAAAAACAGAAAGATTGTGATACTTCACAAAGTTGAGCAAGTGATTACAAGGATCACATGAATAGCAGATTAATAAATCAAGAAACGTGACTTGGTGTTGCAATGGAAGTTGCAGGTTCAGGATGGATAGTGATTACATAACATGAATGCATGTCCACTTTTTTATATACTGGAAGGTTTACATTTTAGAACACCAAAAAAATGTAAATTTCTTCAACTCACACATATCAAGTAAATTACTATGAACAGAATCATCTCTACTTGTTTCCTTGGCAAACAACCACAATGAACCAAGCGGCGACTCCGAACAGAAGGTTCTGAGTTGATTCACATAGGGGTGGTTTTAGATGACAGGATGGGTGGTACAGGAGTACTTCGGAAAGGACCAGATACAATTGTCAAGCTCATAATCATCACAGAAGGAAAAAAAAGGAAAGGCTGC
The DNA here is from genome assembly GCA_012064385.1 of Puccinellia tenuiflora. Lineage (NCBI taxonomy): Eukaryota > Viridiplantae > Streptophyta > Magnoliopsida > Poales > Poaceae > Puccinellia > Puccinellia tenuiflora. The sequence continues at coordinate 2,696,043 of QRDG01001050.1, forward strand.
AGGTTAGATTAATTACTTGTGACCCAAGATTAATACTGGTCACTAGTGGAACAAGGTTCAGGGAGGGTGCTTCCTCCAACTTATCACAAACTACTTGTGACCCACAGGCTGGGGTACCTTACTGGAATGATGTACAGAGGCAAGATGCAAACTGGAACTAGTTAGAATATTGCCGACAGTTGCAGTGGTTGACAATGAATAGTGTAAAATGTAGATTGGAATGATAGGAATGGATGAACAAGTTCTTTGATGTCGTGATTATCGACAAGAGAACAAGGTATCCTAAAGCTATGCTGGAGATACCATATCACTAAAATGGAACGTGACTTAGTGTTTTGATTTGAGGTGACTGACTTCGTATTTTATTATAAGATTTAGTTAGTAATTTAAGCTCATGTATTCTGATTTCCGACAGTAAATGCCAGGTCCAACATAGGATGAACTGCAGGAATCTAGTTATGTCCTGCCCACAAATAAGCAAGTCCATGAAAACTCACTCGATATTTCAATTCGAAGACAGCTTATCCACTTTGAATTTATGATTTGACATTGCCTATGCATACAGCTAACATGCAAAACATCATTGGCATAGTTGACCGGAAGTTCAGGTTCATAGGCTGCCTTTCACATAGCTAATTGAAGGCCAGAAAAGTAAATGATTTACGATAAAGGTTATAGCAGTGCGCTTAGGTGCATGCTTAAGCTTGCTTAGGCGCTGGCAAAACGCCTAGTGCTTAACTGCGCTTAACGCTTTAATCCTTCAGAAAAGGGAAGAGGATGCCAAACGCTCAATCAGCGCCTACTGCTTAATATAACATTGTTTACGATGAGGAATTCAGAAGAACATAAGACTTAAGCTCAAATCAACATTACAGAAGCATCGATGGTAGCTACAAGGGTTTGTCAGCGATGAACTCCCAACATCGAAACATTAGATAAACTGGAAAAGACAAGCACAAAGCCCGTGCATTCAACAAGTTCGGGTTCATGCCCGATCAACACTTTCTCGTCAAGTAATAATAGAAATAAAATAGATAGAATAAGAAGATGAGCTAAAGCACCTCAACAGTGTAGCTAGCCATCTATTCTAAAAATAGAAAAAGCACACTCAGACCAAGGCGGTGACCTTCCGCTAACGAATGGAATCTTAGCACCTAACTGACAGCTAGACGTTGCATTAGGTTAGGCAAAGAACATTCATGTACATAATGCAGTTAATATAAAACACCAACATGGAGGCATAAACAAATCTTCCCCCCTGAGAGAAGAAAGGTGAGCCGAAGCCCTTCAACTGTGCAGCTACTCTAAAAAAACACAAAAGTCGCCCACCTGACTAAGGCGGTGACCTTCCGCTAACAAACGGAATCTTAGCACCTAACTGACAGCAAGACGTTGGATTAGGTTAGGCAAAGAACATTCCTGTACACAATGCAGTTAATAAAAAACACCAACATGGAGGCATAACCAAATCCCCCCTCCACCACCCCAAGGTGAGCTGAAGCCCTTAAACCATGCAGCCCTTAGACGTTGGATTAGGTTAGGCAAAGAACAGTCCTATGCACCATGCAGTTAATCAAAAGCAGCCAACATGGCCACATAAACAAATCGTCTCCCTGAGAGGAGAGGCATAATGACCTTTACCTAAGCTAGATGTTAGATTGGGTTAGGCAAAGAACATTCCCATGTATCAGTTAACCAACATGGAGGCACAAACAAAACATCTCCCTGAGAGGAGAGGCATAATGAAGTTTACCTAAGCAGATGTGCCCGTTGCTGTAAATGTGCGGGTGCATCGGCGCCGGGTTGAGGAAGATGACCTGGAACATAACAGGGGGCAGCGTTAGTCAAACGGAAGGAACTTAAAAACAGAGAAGAGAAATAACTAAAGGTGCAATCTTCATCATGGAAACAAAAGAAAAATATGAATCACCTGAGGCGCCTCCATGGGGTAATGCTCGGGGAAGTCGACCTGCAGCTGGTACGTCTCGCCGGCGTAGAGCGTGCCCGCCGCGCCGCCGACCTCGATCACCCATCTGTTCATCGGAAAATTCCTTCTGTTAGGCGAGCAGTCCAAATCCGTTCTCCACAAATCCTCCAAAATCGGGACGACCGCAAGAAAACAATCTCCAGAATCAAGAACACAGAGGGGGAATCGATCGACCGCGGGGGTGGATTGGGTTTGGGCGGCGCACCTCTGGAGGTTATCGGAGACCCTGTATTTGAAGCCGGCGGGCGGGCCGACCTGCCACTCGGCGAGCTCCTTCTGCAGCCGGCTGCAGGCGATCTTGCTCAGCGCCTGCCAAGAAAGAAATTTTGAGCCCAATCGCGCACGGGAACAGCCAATCCGCCGCCGCTCCCCGGGCAGCGAATCCGGCGGACTGATTGAAGGAGGAGAAGGAGGGGTAGGGTTTGATACCTTCCGGGACGGAGTCGAGGAGCTCGTCATGGAGCTAGGGGAAGAGAAGGGAAGGAGAAAGAGAGGTCGGCTCTTGGGGGTTCTCGATTCTACGAGAATTTTTATGAGGCCTTTTTATTTGTTTATTTTTCTCTCCTTTGGATGCTTCCTCTAACTTATCTTTTCAGTTTCGTCCCTTTTGGACACCTGATTTTTCTTTAACTTGAAAACGATACTCCCTCCAATCCTTAAAGAGTGTCGGGAGGAGAGAACTTATTGAGTGGACATTTAATTCGGATTGGGTACACTTTTGAAAAGTTATATCAGGATTGTTCCATATAAAGTAGCAGAATTCCCCTCCCACCTTGGAAAAGCAGTCACTATGGTTCCTCGCCTGTGTCTGGTCGTTGATGCCGGTTCCCCTCATCTCCGGGAGCGTTCGCCGTCAAGGAGGTGGGGGAACCCCGGTCAATGGTTGGACATCCTAGCTCTGTCTGGGCTCGGTTTAGGTGTCAGATCGACAATGGCGGCGTCAAATACAGGCTCTTCACCCCGGCCCGCCAATGTTCTGATGATGTTACTTGGCATCGACTCAGATGTCTCATGGAGGTTCATTCATGGCGCGATTGGTTCTGTCTTCATTTCGTGTAGGTGGTCTTTGACGGCGATGTTTCGTGTGTTTTGGTCTTCTGCCTTCATGTTCGGTCAGACAAGCATGATCGTCTTTGGTTTCACACAAGAAGCTAACTAGTGAGGTAAGGCCTCCCCGTTTTTTCTGGTAGGATCTATCTTGCCCAATCCGGGGTGGTTGTGTACAACCCTTGTCATCGCCTTCTCCTGCGGGGAGGCCATATGATCCTAAGATCAGTGTTGCCGACATCTTCTAGTTATGACCATCGACTTCCTAGTTACGCGTTAACAACGTTACCCTTGCTCCGAGGTTCCAGAGGTCCACGCCTTAGGCAAGTGCGGGAGGAAGACGTCGTCAATTTATCCAGGGACACGTGTGTTTATTTTCTTTTATGTAAGGGTTGGATAAGTTGAATATATGCCCTCAGCCTTCTTGGCATAAAAGAAAGAAGGACAGAAAATAGAAATCCTACGTGTGATGTGGCAAAGAAGACGACGATTCAGCAAAAGCTCTGCATGCCACGCCGATGAAGAGACAAGTGACGTTGCACCGTCATACAAAAGGGCCATAAATAAATTAGGGTTGAGCTTGACTTTAGTTGCTCGTGGGTTTTGGAATTATGGACACCACATATCTCCATGTGTTCATTGTTCAATATCTTCCACAATTAGGATGTGAGTGCGACCATGGATATCATGCACATGGTACCAATCAATGATCAAATCACTGGAAGCCGACAAGGATTGCACCGATTGAAATGGACCACTGATAGAAAAGTAGTGTTTGTACACATGCTGTCATGTTCAAGCCCTGAAGAAAGAGACAATGGCGAAAGTGAAGGGTCATAGAAATAGAAAGAAGAATTAGGCCAGAGATATATAGGGTCAACATCAGGAAACAGCTAGCAAGCATCAAACGGCCCAATTTGTATCGTACTGTATGCAAGGGGACAGAATGGCATCTGCTTCCTCTCAATTATCACTCGCTTTTCTACATTCCCGTTGAGTTGGGTGTAGTACGCATCATCACAAATTCACAATGACAGATTGCCCTGCTGCAACTGCCTGCAACCATGAACTGGGTCAAACGAGCCTCATGTAGAGATGAAAGTGGGTGGATGTGGATACCCTTTACCCTCTTTAGTTTAAGAAAATGAACAAACTTTTCTAAAATAGTAACCCAGTTGCATCTCTCGCCTCATGGATTCTGATGCAATATTGAAGTTTTTTTTTTGTATGTCAGAGTTAAGAAGCGCTAAGGGCAGCTATATATTGGGTCACTTAGTATCCCTAAGGTAGCTTCCGGGACGGTGTCTTTTGTCAATCTAGTGATCTTCACACCTTGCTTCCCTGCGAACGAGTTGATCGGGGTCTCAATTTGCCACCCACACGGTTGCTGCCAGGCCCTGCTAACTCCTCGAAGTACAAGTTATTCATTTGTCTACACATCAAGCCAAACATGACGGTGTAACATTTACTGATTTCTACTTTAGTCCATAAATATTTTACTACATCCGACAGAATTAATAAAGTTCACCTTAATATGGAACTACAATATAGAGAATTTTCAGTCAAACCTCGGCATCCTTCACTACCAATTTATAAAGATACAATGTTAGATTCATCAGTAAAACTAGTTTCAAAATATATTTTATAAACTAATATTAGGGAAGAATATATTTTTTACCTTGACCAAGTCTACAAATCCTACATGGCATACACGATGACAAACACCAAGTCAAAAGAGATCAACATGTTCAACAAATCAAGGCATAGGTTGGAAAGACAAGTTTCAATACCCTAAACAAAGGAGCTAACTCTGAGAGGGAGGTTTGTTCCATCATGGAATAGGGCCCCTCCGACGAAAATATGTATTTGTGTCACAACTAGTTAATCTTAAGATGCCTAATCCATGTATCCAATTTGTTGGCGTAAATCCAAACTTATTCCCTTAACAAACTTTCTCCAAGTATCTTAGGTTTATCTGTGTCATGGGTTTATCCATTCATTCACGTGAACTTGGAAATGAATTAACGTACAAGAGCTCCGGTGACATTTCACTCACGTCATAAAAGGCTCAACAACTCATAATTGTTTCCACCTACATCCTCAAGTAATATCTTGGCTATTAAATAACTCTTATTCTTATGACTCTTCCATGAATACTCTGTTGTTGGAATATATAGGTGCATCTCTTCTTTCCCTCTCGTGTGAAACAACACAAGCTCGAGAGCTTGCCAACAGAAAGAAAAACACAAGCTTGATCATCTTGGCAAGAGCGGTCCTTGGATGCCAGTAGGTAGGCGAAGTCTGGTCATGTCCTCGGAATGGGTGGTATCAGAAAGCGTGTCATCTACGCAAGGGTGATCCATAGCACAATGCATCTCGTTCATCCACCTCATAATTTGTGGTGCATAGATGCGGTTTAGATGCTTATACATGCACACCATCAATGCATCTCATATTTGTACCAAATGCATGGCAGCCCCTCAATTCATCTCATCACGTGTTTTCATTGTCTACCTTGTTAACTCAAAACTTGGAGTTGGTAAAATTAAAATATGGATATGATGAGAAGGTTGGACTTATGTAAATTTATAGTATAATGTGAATAGATGATTCTAACATTAAAATCACAAGTATATCATATGCAGAAGAATACGTAATATTCCAATATTCTTTTATGCTTACAAAGTAGGGCAATGCCATAGATTGTTGAAACTTGAAGCCAAATGCTTTGTGTGGACCTAATCCATCAAGATATTTTGTCGATAGTCTGCATTTTGAAGTACTCCAAGTGATTGTATAAGAAAATAGCTACACAATCCTTCTTATATCTATGTCCAACAATAAAAAAATCTTGTTTGCCAAATAATTGAAAAAATAGTTTGATTTCTAAAATGCGGCTTCACTTTACTTCAGAACCCACAATTTTCAAGAAAAACAGTGATCACTATTTTTTTTAGAAAAGGGACAGTGATCACTATTGGCGTTTGTTTTGTCGTAATCTATCCATATTGAAATATTTAAATTAGCAAATTCATAACATTATTGGTCGCTACAACCATTTATGAGAGTGTGTGGTGGTTATCACATATATTGACCAATCACCAAAACTATTTGTAGGTGGACCCATGTAGCTCAGGGACCGGATCATGTTTTTGCGACCTTTTTAGGTTGGTAGCTACAAAAGTCGAGGACCTGATTGTAATTGCCTTTTCTTTCGATGCCCTTTATGTATTTGTACCCCCACCGCGCATACTTAATGCAGATATCTAGTCTTTGGGACCTTTTTTGTAAAAAAAATCATTACAGATTGGTCCAAACTTCATGACACACGGCTCTCTGGGTTCTTCATCTTAGGAATCAGAATGATGATCTAAATGGAAAATCGTGTGCCGATTACCGAGAGTACACCATCTGAATAGGGGCATCTTCCCCCTTTTTCTTAAAAAAAGCACTTTAAATGTGATCTAAAATTAAAATTAAAATTTTATATATACATATCCACAAAATTTCGTGGGAAAAAGTTTTGTCAAAAATAAATTTTTGTTTGTCCTCTGCAAAAAGAAAAAAAATCGCTATTGAAAAAAACTTTTCACAAGACATTCTTTTATCGTTTTTACATAGATAAAAAATAGTCGTTTTCCGGCAAAACTTTCTGTGCGCATATAAAACATGGATCGTATTCGTATCCGTCCGTAAGTTTTTTTCAAAATTTTGTAACATTTGGAAATATGATTTTTGAAAACGGAGTATGTATTTTCCGCCGATTAACCCATGTTATGCTGCAACAACGATCGGACAGTCCTGATCGATCTCACGCTTGAGATCGGACGGCTGGGAGACCGTCCTCCTCCCTGAACCCAGTACAGTACAGTACTCGCGGGGAGACCTCTCGCGTCGCGTGCTCATCTTCTTCCTCCAGTCACAGTACTCGCGGCGGCCTAGGGTTCCGCGCGCCCGAGCCCTCCTTGTCAGGTATCCTGACGCTACGATGGTGACTATCGCTCTCCAACGGTTGGGATCGTGCCACGTCAACTGAAGACAAGTCAAGGGAGTGGTTGGCTCTGCCTGATGCGACGGGTGGCTTTACTTAAGACCAGCTGCGCCTGGCAACTAGGATTATCAATTGGCTAAAATCTTGTAAGGGAAAATTCCCCATACTTTATACTCCATACATGTAGAACCCTAATATAGCGTATCTCGCGGAGCAATTCCCCGTCTCTGCTCTTATTTCTTGTTACTCGAGTGAGATGTGAGAGAGATTGAGTGAATTCCATGTCGATCCCCAGCGGGGCCTGACAAATTGGTATCAGAGCTAAATTTTCCTCGGAGGCGATTCCGTTTTGGCGTGATTGGGAGGTTGGGCTCTCCCCTAAAATCCCTCCCACCTCACCCAATTCGCGGCGGCGGTGTGTGAGTCGACGGAGGTGGCAGGCGGCGGCGGTACCCACTACTGGGGTTGGTTGACGGAGGCGGCTTGGCGGCGGCGGCACAGTTCGCGTACAGATCGTGTCCTCGTTCGGTTGTTTCGGAAAATTTCCGTCTCGGTAAAATCCCGTTACGAGTAGCGATCCGTGTATACGTTGGAGGCGGTTGGAAGGCGACGGCAGGATCTGGGATTTGGGCCTGGTTGTTGAACGAGTTTCAGCGTAAAATTCCCTCCCGAATACCTAAGATCAACGATGGGGCGCTCCAAATCGGGCGCTGAAGATGACGGATTGGTGGCTTTGCGGAACGAGTTCATCGAGCACCGCCAAGAAACGGAGCAGATGCGAGAGGATATTGCTCAAATTCAGACAGATCTGGGGGCAATTCAAGATCGCCAGGACAAAGTGGTGACGGCAGTGGAAAGTATGAACACAGCAGTCACACAAATTGGGGTGCAACTCACAGCAATGTCTACAGCGCTGGCGGATTTGCGCCCAAAGCACACTGATATCCCTGGACCTTCGAACAGGAATCCAAGGTCTCCAACTTTGCAACAGCATCAGACTACAGAGGATTTGCGTCAACAACTGGCATATGAGAAGAGAAAACCAGGGTGATTGATCTTATGACCAACCCTCCTCTCCCTCCCATCAACACTGGACGTCGTTCGGCTCCTCCTGGTTTTCAACCGACGGCAGCTCAGTACGCGGCGTGCACAATACCAATCACGCCCAACATTCCTGCAGCAAGGGGGCCAAAGACACCAGTGTTTCACCATTTCCAACCACCTGGAGTTCGTCGTCAATGGGAGGGTTACTATCAGAACTATCAAAACGATATGCGTACTCAATTCCTCAAGAATATCACTAAGGGCCCTCGCATGGATTTCCCTCGCTTTGACGGGGATAATCCGGTTGGATGGATTCGTCAGTGCGAGAAATTCTTTCAGATGGCTGCAGCACTAGAGGAATTCAAGGTCAGCCTTGCACAACTGTACTTTGTTGGTCGAGCAGATGTTTGGTTGCGTCGCTCTCACCTCCTCCGACAGCAACTTTCGTGGACACAATTCAAAGAAGAGGTGGTCCATCGATTCTCAGGTTGCAGCTCCTATGAACTGACAGAGAAGTTCAACAATCTTCAACAGAACACCTTGTCAGTTACCACATATACAGATCTTTTCGAGGAACTCATGGCTGATGTTCAGGAAGAAAATCCAGAATTGCCTGAAGGGTGGTTCGTTAAATGCTATGTGAATGGATTGCGAGACAGCATCAAAGCACAGCTACGACCATTGCATCCAGTCACCTTGACTGATGCTTACTGGCAGGCAAGAGATATGGAAAACTGTCAGCCAGTTAAAAGATCATTTACTCCTCCCTTTCACAAATTCAGCACACCATCTACCTACAACCCACCACACATTCCAGTGGTCAGTAAACCACCAGAAATGCAACAGGGCATCAGCAAACCTAGGAAACAAAATGATTGCTGGAGATGTGGAAGCAATTGGTTTCCTGGACATAAATGCCAGACAGTACCAGTGCTGAATTACATGGCCAACCAAGAAGCAGAAGAGGCACAGCTTGCTGAGCAAAATCTTCAGCAGCAACAAGAAGAGCTGGAGGAAAATGGGGATATGGGCAAGGATCAACAACAAGACAACTTGATGCACATCTCCATTCAGGCCTTGGGAGGACCAAGAACAGAAACCTCTCCTTATGTGAAAATTTCTATTGGGGGGAAGCAAACAATTGCACTCATAGACTCTGGAAGCAATGCTTCGTTTGTAGACTTCAACCTTGCTACACAACTGCAATGCAACCTAGAGGCATCTGAAATAGCCAACATTAAAGTAGCAGGGGGAGGACAACTAGAATCTAACTCCATCATCAGAAACTGCTATTTTTCCATTGCTAAACACAAGTTTGTGGAAGATTTCAGAGTTCTGCACCTTCCTGGGCACTCTGTCATTCTTGGCTGTGATTGGTTGAGAAGACACAGTCCTATCTCATTCGACTTTCAAAAGAAACTTTTCTCTTTGACAAAGTTTGGCAAGTTTCCAATCACATTTTCCACTTGCAAAAATTCTGACCAAGTAATTGAGGTGCCAGCAGACAAAATGGAGAAAATACTAACTAAGGGTGCTACTGGGTATGTCATACAGCTTCAGACATTATCAGTATCAGCCGACAGCAACAGCACTACCTGGCCAGAAATCAAGCAATTTCTATTTCGGGTGTTTTATTAGACAGTTTTTTTTAAAAAAAGGAGAAACGGAAAAAAAAAAAGGGAAGCCGGCCTGGCCGGGCCGAGGCCGGCCCAAGGCCGGGCGGCTCGGGTGGGCTGCCGGCCTAGCTGCCTCTGCCTGGCCGGCCCAGGCTGGGGGCAGGCCGGCCGGCTCGGGCTGTCCCCCGGCCCAGCCGCTCTGCCAGGCCGGCCCAAGGCCGGTTCCAGGCCGGCCTCCCTGGGTCGCGCTGCCTTTTTTTTTTTCTGGATCGATCGCTGCTGGGCTGCTCCGGCCGGCCTGGCCGGCTCCCGGCCGGCCCCAGGCCGGGCAGTCCTGGCAGCATTTTTTTCCAACCTTTGTCCCACTTTTTGAGCTCCAACGGCTTCTTTTTGGAGCCACCTATAAAAGGGTTTTCTTCCCCCATTTTCAGGGTAGATCTCATCCCTTGCTCTCTCTCCTCCATTGCCAACATTTTGAGAGCTCGATTTCCTCTAATCCCTCCGATGATTCTTGCCCAAATTTAGGGAAACAAGAGAGGAGATCTAGATCCATCTCTCCACCAATCAAAATCTCCTCTAAGTGAGGGGAACTCGTGGGATCTAGATTTTGGAGTTCTTGGTGTTTCTCCTCCGTTCTTCCTCCTAAATCCCTCCGTAGCATTAGTTGCTTCGGTTGGATTTTGGGGAGAAGAATTTGACCACTTGGTGTGTTCTTCCCCATTTGTTGCATCGGGTTGTGCTCCCCACGGTGATTCGTGGGATTGAAGGTTGGGAGCTTGTTACTCTTGGGTGCATTGTGTTCCCAAGAGCTTGTTGCCTCTTGGGTGCATTGTGTACCCTAGACGGTTTGGAGGTGCCGCGAAGACTTCGAGTTGTGGAGCTTCGGCACGAGTTTGGGAGCCCCCAATTGAGTTGTGGGTGTGTGCCCCAAAAGTTGTAAGGGCTCCGGAATCCGCCCCGAAGGATTCCGATAGTGCAAGGTGAACCAAGCTTTTGGGTGCGGTTCATCGGAGAATAGGGTGAGGCCTTTGTGGCGTCTTGAGTAGGCCTTTTGTGGCGAGCTCACACCCCTCCAACGAGACATACTCCCTTAACAAGGAGGAACTCGGGAATAAATCCTCGTCTCCCGCGTGCCTCGGTTATCTCTATACCCGAGCTTTTACTTATGCATTTTACATTGTGATAGCCTTCGTGCTTGAAGTTTATATCTAGCTATCACCTTGTTGCTCACCTTGTTTAGCTTAAGTTGTTGGTGCACCTTAGGTAAATCTAGAATTTTAGGTTGTTGGCTTGTTAATTTAAACACCTAGTTTTATTCCGCAATTATCAAGCCCCTAAATAGAAAAAGTTTTAATCGCCTATTCACCCCCCCCCCCTCTAGGCGACATCTCGGGCATAGTTGTTCTTTCAATTGGTATCAGAGCCTCGTCTCTCTTGTTTGGCTTTACCGCCTAGAGAGTAAAGATGTCGTCTAGGGATTTAGTGCACAATTTCTTGTTTAGATTTAATGGCACAAATTTTAGTGTTTGGAAAACTCATATGCTTAATCACTTACGGGTCTTGGACCCCAATATTGAGCGTATCTTAGATATAGGTTTTTCTCCTCCAAAGGATTACGAAAGTACGACTTAGAGGATGAGAAAAACTTATATCTAGATGCTCTAGCATCTAATGAGTTTTGCAAGTTTGTGAGTGTAGTGTGTTTGAGTCAATCATGCCTCTCCGGATGCTCATGAGCTATGGACCAAGCTTCAAGATAAATATGGCGTGTCCAACTCTATTGAGGATGATTGCTCTCCCTCCACCTCCGGCCGTGACGAGCCCTCGTCTTCATCTACTTCACCAAAATGTGGTAAGCCACAATCCAATAAAATGGTGAGTAGTGATAGGTTTTTGCAACCTTGATAGTGAGCTCATTATTGATGATCATTATATCTATCTTGTTGCAATGCTTCATCTTTGGACCTAAACACTCGTAGCACTATAAATGATTTACATGCTAGTGTTGATAGTCCTTGTATATCATCCAAAAATTGCTTAGATAAATCTATGATGATATGCTTGCTTTATCTTGTTGCCATGATAAAAATGTTTGTGTTCCCTCTAAATCTTGCATTGATAATAATGTAGAGGAAACCCAATTTGCTATGCAACAAGATTTGAACTTGAGTAGTTCAAAAATCAATTATTCTTCATCTTTCACCTCTCATTGTCTCATGGCTAAATCTTCTTCTAGTAATGACAATGATGATAATAATGATAATGATAATAATGATGAAGAAGTTGATATGGAAAAAATTAATGCCCTTCTTCAAAATAAAGGTCTAATGATTCTCAAAGCCCTTCCTAGTAATAATAGTGCCCAAGCTAACCTCTTTGAAATCATGAGCACTCTTATTGAGCGTGGGGAAACTATTGAGGCTTTGCAAGCTAGCCTTGAAGAAAAGGGTAAGATTGAAAGAGATGATGCTATGGAGAAAGCATCGTTAGAAGATGCTCTTGTGGAAGAGCAAGAGACTCGTGCTTCTCTAGAGGAGAAACTAAATTCTATCGAGGAGTCTTATAATGATATAATTGCTAAAATCATTAAAGAACGTGACCATGCTCATGCTAAATATAAAGTCACGAAAAATGAAAATGCTAGATTAAATGATGAGCTTGCCAAGTTATCTTCTTCTATTCCTAAAATTAATGATGCTTGTGCTACTAACTCCACTTCTTGTGAAGCATCTATTATGAAGGATAATGTTGAGCTAAGGGCTCAACTTGAGTTGCTAACTAGCAAGTATGAGAAGTTGGAAGCAAGTCATGAAAAGCTATCTAGCTCTAATGATGATCTTCTAGCATCCTATGGGAAGTTGGAAGAAAATCATGAAAAGCTATCTAGCTCTAATGATGAACTGCTTGCTTCCTATGCTTGTCTTAAGTTAGCTCATGAGGCCATCACTACAAAGGTAACATCAAGTGAGCCTCATGTGGATATTAGCACAACTTTAATTAAAAATGCTCTATTGCCATGTGCTAGTCCTAGTAGCTCATCCACTAAAAATGTTGGTACATCATGTGATGAATTACTTGCTTTGCCTTGTTGCTCTAACAATGATGCATCTACCTCCTCTAGTTCTTGTGTTATCACTAACCATGTAGAGAAAAGAGGAGAGCTCAAGGCCCAAGCCACTTCTTTGAAGAAAGGCTTGGAAAAGCGTCATGAAGGGAAGAGGGCACTTGACAACATGTTGAGTGTGCAACAATCCCCAAATGACAAGAGTGGACTTGGATTCAACTCCAACATCAAGAACAAGTCCAAGGTTGAGAAGAAGAAGAAGGGCCAAGTTCAAGTCAAGAATCCGGCCAAGATCACTTGCTTCAAGTGCAAGGTTGAAGGGCATCATGTTCGTGATTGCCCAATGAAGAAGAAGAAGCCTCTTAGTGAGAAGCAACTAGGGAAGCGGCCTCTTGTTCAATCTCGTGCTCAACCACGGGTTGAACAAAGACCACCTCCTAAGAAGACTCAAGTCAACGCTCCTCAAGTTGAGGAGCCTATTAAGAAGAAGAAGAGTCGGTGTTGCTACCTTTGCCGTGGCAAAGGTCATTTCGCTTCTTCATGCACTAACGGTACCCCATCCAACCCTATCATAATTGATGATGTTTATTCTCTTGGGAAGGATAGAGTTGGCAATGTGTTTGCCAAGTATGTGGGAGCTCAAAGTGGTGGCAAGAAAAGCACCATTTGGGTTCCCAAACCTATTGTGACTAACCTCTTAGGACCCAACTCGGTTGGGGACCAACAAGCTCAAACTTGATCAATAGGTGTTTGTGGAGGACATTGGTGACTTGGCTATTTTTGAAGAATTAAGGGATCTTCATAGGTTTATTTCTCAAGCCAAGTCAATTGGATTATCACATATCTATCTCATATCCAATGCTTCCTCCTTGCGGTAACTTGTATTTAACTCAAATATTCATTGAAAGTTGCTTGCTCCCTTGCATGTGTTAGTCTTGTTCCTAATATGTGCTTGTATGTGATATGCTCCTTTCTTACTTATCTTGTTATTCAAGGTGGTGTATGTTAGTTGTGTATCATGTATGTGTAATTTGTGTGTTGAGCTTTATTGAATCTTGTGTGGATTTCATTTGGCTCTTTGAGATATTAATGGACTATCCCATTTTGGGGGAGTGATGTGCTTTGTGCACATCACAAACCTAAAAATGTGTATACATGAGGCACACCACCTAGTATTGATATTTCAATATTATCTAGCTACTATGTGGTATGTCATATTCATGAGAAATTCAAATTCTACAATGTCCATTAAATTCTCTAGTTGGTCTTATTTGCCTCTTGTTTAAAAATAAAATGAATTATCACATTATGGGGGAGTAATAAGCTATGTGTATATTACAATCCCTTAAAAATGTGAACATTTGAGATTTGCCACTTAGATTTGATATTGTACATTATCTATTTCCTATGTGGCATGTTTGCTCAAACAAGTTCCAATTTTCCTTTGTGGTTGTCTTTTGGCTCTTGTTTGGGTGAGTTTGTTTGGTGTGGTTTTTCTCTAATATGTATTCCATATATTTTGTGAGAAACCATTTGTTTCACCTCATTTTAACCATGGCGTTGCCGGTTGGTTCGAATAGTTGAAACTACCAACAAACCTTTTAAAAAATATGGCATTTGAATTCTTACCTCTTGCCATATGCTTTTTGTCGTGAGGTTGGTCTTGATCATCATTCCTATATACCACCGAGAGATATCTCTATATACTCCTTGTCTTGACAAGTGATACTAGTAATTGTGATGGATTGTGTAGACCATCTTTGCATTGGCTCTTGCGCTAAATTGCCTTATCTATTGCCTTCCTTGCCTTTTCGAATGGATCCTATTTTTCAATTGATAGTGTTTAGTGTTGTAAATAAAATATGGAGAGTAATGATCCCTTGTGCATGCATTTTGGATTCAAATGCAAATATCAAAGATAATACATGCATATTGGGGGAGCATTCCTTTTTATTTAGAACACTAACCTATCTATCAATTCTTGATCCTTTCAATTGGCATTTGATTCTTTATCTTGTGTTGGTACCTTCAATTGGTATTAATTGGAATTTAATATCTCCTCCATAGATATTTGTTCCAATTGATATTTATTGTGGGAGTCTTGATACCTTTTTGTCTTAATCTTCTTTACTTGATTTCGGTCAAGTATCATCCTCTTCTTGGTATTTTTTTCTCCTAGTTGCTATTTTTGTTTTAATTGGTATCTTATTTTCAATTGGTGTCTTATCGATCATTTGTTGTGTTGATTCGATTCCTTTTGATATCACACTTCATGTGTTGATGTGTTTTGGAATCAATCATTTGTTGATTTGATTTTTCCTCAATCATGTGTTGATTTGGATTTTGACATAATTTGGACAACCTTTTTGTATCACACCTTGGTGTGCTCTCTTCTTGGTTTACTTGGTGTTTTTGTCCAAATTGTATCTCGTTTGGTTCTTGTAAGTCTATGCATGCATATTTACTAGCATATATATTTTATGGCATGCTAGTCTTTCTAGTTTCAATATATAGGGGATACTCCACCAAATCCTAAATCGGCTAAGATGTGCATGAAATTCAATTTCATATCTATATGCACATATTTATGTGGAGTGTTTCCTATATATTGTAGTTGATCTAACTACTATGGGACCCAATGAGTTTGGGAACCATTTTGTACTCTAATTGTGTTTTAGGTACAATGGAGATGCATTGGATGCTTGTCTCATTCATAAGGAAGGTGTTCTCACCATGTGATTGTCGGAGTCAAGCTTTGATGATAATCAAACTCTCATCTTCTTCATCACCAATGCCATATCGGTAACAAGTATCTATCCCATGCTCACTTTACTAGTCTCAACCTTGTGTAGGTTGCCTTTTGGCATGAAATCCTTTATATGCAATTGTTGTGGTTTTGGCTTTTTCCTTCACTTAATATATCTTTGTGATATGTGTGTTGAATTTGCAAAAACCTTTCTTCAATTGATATTATTTCCTTGTGATACTTGTTGCTTATTTCAAAGCATCTCCACTATCTCTTGTTCCCTTAGTGATATGTGTGATGCATTTGATATATTTGAAGTTTATTTATGTACAATGAGATAAATTTGAGCTATGTGCTATGCTTTTATGCAACAATCTCATGTGTATATTTATGACTTCCTTTTGGATACCTTGTTATCTTCTTCCCGGACCATTTCGTATGTATATGTTTCTTTACGGATGTATATCTTTGTGGTTTGTCTAATTAGAAACCTATACAAATGAGAGAGGTCACCTGTTAGTCGGTATCCTATTCCTTTTGGGCCACCTTGTGTTTGATCTATAGTTCTTTGGTGGCTCCAAATTTGCCTCATGAGTGCTTGTCTTAGTGTTTATTGGTATCTTTACACACTCATGTATTTCTTGAAGATCTTTGACTTCATGCCCACCATGGTGAGCATGTTGATTTTTATTGTCTAAATGATCCCACTAGCTTTTGGCATTTTCAATTGGTTTTAGTTTCCAATTGGTATCCCTAGGCTTGTGAACATATTTCTCTAAAAGATCTTTTTTTTTCGGTTGGGCCTATTTTATGATGAATTTTTGAAAATTGGTATCTCTTTGTGGCTCAACCACATTTTTGGTGCAAGTGCTATGATTTGCTTTTGCATTATGCACTATTGCACTTGTTGCGTGTTCTAGATGATTTTGGGGAGCGAGGATGCCATTTTTGTGCACTCCTATGTGCATGAACATTGGGGAGCTTCTCCGGTTTTTATTTAGAACTCTCGCTTTGGATCTTTCGGTTGCTTTTCTCCTTTGTGGAAATGTTTAAAATGATTTCATCTTGTTGCAATCTTTTGATCTTCAATATAATTTGATTCCTCTATTTTTCCGTTAAAAGGGATTGTCATCACCTTTATGGAGGAACTCATATTATATTGGCTCTCTAAATTTTTCTTCCCATTTCGGCAATCGATGCCAATGGGGGAGAAGTTTAGAGGGTTTAAGGGAATTTGGGTTTTATGTTTTTGTTGCATTTGCCTTTAATGCGCTTTGCATTCTTGCTTGTTTGTCATGCAAGGATGCTCCATTCGTTATATAAACCCTCTTAAAAGGGATTGTCATCAATTACCAAAATGGGGGAGATTGAAAGTGCATGGTTGCCCCCATGCATAATTTTGGTAATTAATGACAATCTCTATGGACTAATATTTGCATTGAGCTATATTTGTAGGTTGTCCATTTGTTTGCTTGTTCTCCATTTGTTGGAGTCAAGGTTAAGGGAAGAAGAAAAATGTGTGTTGATCAAGCTTTATGCGTGTTGATCATCACTCAAGGCCAAGTGAAGATGTGCCGAAGAGAGCGTCTCCCATCTTGGTGTATGGGGGAGCATCAAGTGAATCTTCACCGAGCGAAGCGCAATGAAGAAAGGTGGTGCGTCTTGAGGAGTTGAAGATCGTCTTCATCGACCTCAAGTGGATTTTTGCGCAAGGCAAAGGTATGATCTTGATAGGGTTTCTATTTTACCGGTCTCATGTTGTTTAGTGAGAGACCGGGTTATAGGATAGATAACCGTACTATCAAGAGGGGCTCTCGACCGAATGTCGTGATCGTATCGCCGTAGAGAGCACAAACCTTTGCATCCATGCATTCATCTTTATTGGTTCTTATTTGTCTCGAATCGTGGTGTGGTCTTGGTGCTTGTCGTGCTTGTCATGACAAAGCCAAGTTCACCGAAAACGGTTTTCATATGCGTCTTCTATTGCGGTTTCGGTATTGGAGATTTTGCCGGTTTATCCGTGCGGAAGATTTCTCTCTTCCATTTCTTTACAAAATCTCCATTGCGTGTTTGTCAATTTTCAAAGGTAGCATTTGTCGTCCTCTTTCCAACAAAATTGGTTTTATTTCATTCGGACTTCATTTGCAAAAGATGCGGCATTTTCGGTTTGCGAAAAAAAAGAGTTTTTAACTTTCCCCATTTGGTTTTATTATATTTTCTTGGACTATGATGTTTCTTTGCATAATATTGTTGTGCTCGTTGTGACGATTCCAACGAGTCCAAGATTATCGAAAACGGAGTTCGTGGGTGAAAGTTATTGCATTTCTGATTTGCAAATGGGAGCTTTTACCTTTCCCCATTTATCTTTATAATATATTCTTGGACTATGATGTTTCTCTTCATATTCTTGTTGTGCTCGTTGTGACGATTCCAACGAGTCCAAGTTTATCGAAAACGGAGTTCGTATGCGAGAGATATTGCATTTCTATTTCGGGTGTTTTATTAGACAGTTTTAAAAAAAAAGGAGAAACGAAAAAAAAAAGGGAAGCCGGCCTGGCCGGGCCGAGGCCGGCCCAAGGCCGGGCGGCTCGGGTGGGCTGCCGGCCTAGCTGCCTCTGCCTGGCCGGCCCAGGCTGGGGGCAGGCCGGCCGGCTCGGGCTGTCCCCCGGCCCAGCCGCTCTGCCAGGCCGGCCCAAGGCCGGTTCCAGGCCGGCCTCCCTGGGTCGCGCTGCCTTTTTTTTTCTGGATCGATCGCTGCTGGGCTGCTCCGGCCGGCCTGGCCGGCTCCCGGCCGGCCCCAGGCCGGGCAGTCTGGCAGCATTTTTTTCCAACCTTTGTCCCACTTTTTGAGCTCCAACGGCTTCTTTTTGGAGCCACCTATAAAAGGGTTTTCTTCCCCATTTTCAGTGTAGATCTCATCCCTTGCTCTCTCTCCTCCATTGCCAACATTTTGAGAGCTCGATTTCCTCTAATCCCTCCGATGATTCTTGCCCAAATTTAGGGAAACAAGAGAGGAGATCTAGATCCATCTCTCCACCAATCAAAATCTCCTCTAAGTGAGGGGAACTCGTGGGATCTAGATTTTGGAGTTCTTGGTGTTTCTCCTCCGTTCTTCCTCCTAAATCCCTCCGTAGCATTAGTTGCTTCGGTTGGATTTTGGGGAGAAGAATTTGACCACTTGGTGTGTTCTTCCCTTTTGCATTTGTTGCATCGGGTTGTGCTCCCCACGGTGATTCGTGGGATTGAAGGTTGGAGCTTGTTACTCTTGGGTGCATTGTGTTCCCAAGAGCTTGTTGCCTCTTGGGTGCATTGTGTACCCTAGACGGTTTGGAGGTGCCGCGAAGACTTCGAGTTGTGGAGCTTCGGCACGAGTTTGGGAGCCCCCAATTGAGTTGTGGGTGTGTGCCCCAAAAGTTGTAAGGGCTCCGGAATCCGCCCCGAAGGATTCCGATAGTGCAAGGTGAACCAAGCTTTTGGGTGCGGTTCATCGGAGAATAGGGTGAGGCCTTTGTGGCGTCTTGAGTAGGCCTTTTGTGGCGAGCTCACACCCCTCCAACGAGACATACTCCCTTAACAAGGAGGAACTCGGGAATAAATCCTCGTCTCCCGCGTGCCTCGGTTATCTCTATACCCGAGCTTTTACTTATGCATTTTACATTGTGATAGCCTTCGTGCTTGAAGTTTATATCTAGCTATCACCTTGTTGCTCACCTTGTTTAGCTTAAGTTGTTGGTGCACCTTAGGTAAATCTAGAATTTAGGTTGTTGGCTTGTTAATTTAAACACCTAGTTTTATTCCGCAATTATCAAGCCCCTAAATAGAAAAAGTTTTAATCGCCTATTCACCCCCCCCTCTAGGCGACATCTCGGGCATAGTTGTTCTTTCATTTACCTCCTCATAGGTCTTGTGACCATGCCATTCCCATAAAAGATGGAGTAGTACCCCCTGTCTCTAGACCATACAGAGTTCCACATCGACAAAAGGATGAAATGGAACGGCAAATCAAGAACTGATAGCCAAACACATGATCAGGCCCAGTCAGAGTGCATATGCTGCACCAGCAATATTGGTGAATAAAAAGGACACTGCCTTACGCCTGTGTGTGGATTTCAGAAAAGTCAATGCCCAGACAATTAAGGATAAATTTCCTATACCCATCATTGAAGATTTACTAGATGAATTACATGGTGCCAGTGTGTTTTCCAAACTTGACTTACGCTCAGGGTATCACCAAATTCGAATGAAACCTGAGGACATCAACAAAACTGCATTCAGAACATTCTGTGGGCACTATGAGTATCTGGTCATGCCATTTGGGTTGTCTAACGCGCCAGCTACATTTCAAGCCCTTATGAACCAAATATTCCAGCATTACCTGCGGAAGTTCGTCCTTGTGTTTTTCGACGACATTCTGGTCTACAGCCCTGACAGAAAAACACATGCAGCACACCTGAAGATAGTACTCCAACTACTAAGGGCCAATAAGCTATTTGCCAAAGAATCAAAATGTGTGTTTGCAGTGTCACAAGTTGAATACCTAGGTTATGTAATATCAGGAGCAGGGGTGTCCACAGACCCAACGAAAATAGAGGCAATTGCAAATTGGCAAGTTCCACTATCTCTAGCCTTGCTGAGAAGCTTCCTAGGTCTTGCTGGGTACTACCGCCGGTTCATCAAGGACTACGGCATTATTTGTCGTCCACTCTATGATCTGTTGAAAAAGGGACAGTTTAATTGGTTACCAGCACATGACATAGCATTTGCCCAGCTAAAGCAAGCACTCATGACAGCACCAGTTTTGGCTCTCCCAAACTTTACCGAAATTTCACTCTTGAGACTGATGCGTCAGGAACTGGACTGGGGGCAGTTCTCATGCAAAAGGGCAGGGCAATTGCATATTTTAGCACAGCCCTAGGGCCAAGAAATGCTGCTATGTCTACATATGAAAAAGAGGCACTTGCAATTCTAGAAGCACTAAAAAGGTGGCGCCACTATTTCTTAGGAGGCAAAGTTATCATCAAATCAGACCATCAAAGCTTGAAGTTCATTGCTGACCAGAGAGTGTCAGATGGCATCCAACATAAACTCCTGATGAAGCTTTTGGAGTTTGATTATGCAGTCGAATATAAGAAGGGCAAAGAGAACAGAGCGGCCGATGCTTTGTCAAGGAAACATGGCAACTTGATAGCAATTTCAGTGGTACAACCGAAATGGTTACAAGATATAGTAAACAGTTACTCAACCGACCCTGTAATTGCTGCTTTGGTGCAGAAATTCTCAGTGACAACTCCAGAACCAGGTTCAGCTTATACATTTCAGCAGGGAGTGCTCAGATTTAAAGGAAGGATCATGATTGGCAACAGTAAAGAATTGCAAGACAAAATTTTCACTGCTCTCCACTCTTCAGCAGTAGGAGGACACTCTGGCATGAGGGCCACATACCAACGAATCAAGAAACTCTTCTATTGGCAGGGCCTCAAGCAGTGGGTGGAAACTAAGGTGATGACTTGTCCCATCTGTCAGCGCTCTAAACATGAAAACTGCAGCTACCCAGGGTTACTTGATCCACTTCCAACACCAGACATGGCTTGGACTCACATATCCATGGACTTCATCGAGGGGTTACCTAAATCAATGGGCAAAGAGGTAATTCTTGTGGTAGTGGATAGATTCACCAAATCTGCACATTTCATACCCTTGGCGCATCCATACTCAGTCGCTACTGTTGCACAAGCATTCATTGACAACGTTCTGAAATTACATGGTCCACCACTCTGCATCGTCTCAGACAGAGACCGCATCTTCACCAGCAACATGTGGAAGATTATCTTCAGTTCCTTGCAAGTGCAACTTCGCTACAGTTCTGCTTACCATCCTCAGTCTGATGGTCAAACCGAGCGAGTGAACCAGTGTCTCGAAACCTACCTGCGATGCATGGCTTTCGACGAACCCCAGAAGTGGTGCTCCTGGCTATCTTTAGCGGAATTTTGGTACAACACGACATACCACACTTCTCTGGGAATGACACCATTCCAGGCTCTATATGGGTTTCCTCCTCCATTGATCAGCGAGCTGTCAGCTGGCGGGCCTGCAGACTTGGACGCAAGCTCTTTCCTGGAAGCAAAGCAACAAATGTTAAACCGCCTGAAGCAAAACCTGGAGCAAGCACAGTCACGCATGAAGAAATATGCCGACAACAAACGTACTGATCGCACCTTCGACCTGGGTGACATGGCATATCTGAAGATGCAACCGCATCGTATGGCGGCATTCGGTCTGCGCGGCGCAATTAAACTCCACAGCAAGTACTATGGATCTTTCCACATTATTGAGAAAATCGGCAATTGTGCTTA
Organism: Puccinellia tenuiflora; assembly: GCA_012064385.1. NCBI lineage: Eukaryota > Viridiplantae > Streptophyta > Magnoliopsida > Poales > Poaceae > Puccinellia > Puccinellia tenuiflora. The sequence goes on from QRDG01001050.1 coordinate 2,717,891, forward strand.
CAAGATCTTGCTCCCTGACGGTGTTCAGATACACCCTATATTCCACGTAAGCCAACTCAAGAAACATGCAGGTACTCATGCTATACCATCTCCGACACTTCCTCTGATTGCGGCTGATGGTAAGATCAAGTCAGCTCCATTCGCTGTGCTTCAAACCAGACAGATACCATGCAACAACATTGCAGTGGTCCAATGGTTGATCCACTGGGAAGGTTTAACACCTGACGACGCAAGCTGGGAGGACGCAAATTTCATCAAAAAGGTATTCCCTGACTTCTTCAAATCGACCGTTTCCAGCTGGTTTGCACCTGCAGCCGTTCCTTGAGGACAAGTCACCTTTTGAGAGGGAGGCACTGTCAGGTATCCTGACGCTACGATGGTGACTATCGCTCTCCAACGGTTGGGATCGTGCCACGTCAACTGAAGACAAGTCAAGGGAGTGGTTGGCTCTGCCTGATGCGACGGGTGGCTTTACTTAAGACCAGCTGCGCCTGGCAACTAGGATTATTAATTGGCTAAAATCTTGTAAGGGAAAATTCCCCATACTTTATACTCCATACATGTAGAACCCTAATATATAGCGTATCTCGCAGAGCAATTCCCCGTCTCTGCTCTTATTTCTTGTTACTCGAGTGAGCTGTGAGAGAGATTGAGTGAATTCCATGTCGATCCCCAGCGGGACCTGACACTCCTCCCCGCCGGCCGCCGCCCCACTCGGTCCCTTCCTCCGATCGCAGCTACTCCGGCTCGCCGTCCCGTGTCCCCGACTCCGGATCGCTCGCTCCCGTCCAGGTCTCTGGCTGGGCCTCCCCTGTCCAGGACGCCACCGCCTCGTCCTCCCCAGTCAGCGGCGGCGGCGGCGGGAGGGCGAATAATTCCGCTTGGCACCCCCACCCGCAAAACCGCAAGAGGTTGATTTGTGGCCATCCAGTCTAGTTCGAGGCGATCCAGGATGAGTGCGCCCGCCGGGAGGTCCAGCAAGAAAAGGAATGCCATGGAAGCTGATAGCATCAGCCAAGAGGGCGTCGAGGCGAAGAAGAGGAAACTTGGGATGGCGGAGGAGGAAGAAGATGTGGACGCGGAGAAGAGAACAACTGTGAGAAATGAGGAGGAGGAGAGAAGAAGAATCCAGCAACCAAGATGTCGAGGCGAAGAAGAGGAACAATGGGATAGAGGAGGAGCAGGACGAAGAAGAAGCCTCCAGCCAAGGAGAAGATGTCGAGGAGGCGGAGAAGAGGAATAGTAGAAGAAAGGAGGAAGAAGAGAAGGACTCATCTATTGTGCTGCTGCCCGGGGCTAACCTGTTTTTCAGTGATCCCAAGGCCTTCTTCGCCGAGTTTGGCTTTGGCACAGATGAAAAACCAGGTCTGGTTTCTTTTCCCCATCCTCACCATCAATCAACACATATGATTTCCTTCCCCGGTGGGTGGGTGGGTTACTAACTGTGCTGCGTGATCTGATCGATGTGTAGCTCCTCCCACGGCGATACCCCCCATATTCGATCGCTTCAAACCTTCGACCAGGTTTCACACTCGACAGTTGCTCCCCGTCCGTGAGCCTGGAAGCAAGGCGGTGCTCTCCGCCGCTAAACTGTTGCTTGGGATCTCATCTTCTCTCCGTATGTATTTAGCACATTCATACATTTCACACCCTCTCTGTTTTTATTTAGTCGACCGTGGCGCAGCTTGATGTGTGTTTTGCATGATTCTGGATGGATGCAGCTAGTGGCGAGCCGCTCAAACGGTGCTCTGGTTTCTGGGTTAACTGGGACGAGGAGAGCAAAACCGGCACCCTGTTGACGACCGCACATCTAATTCGCACAAAGGATCCTCCTGACAGCGATGGTGTCTGGCTGGGCGGAGCACATTATGAGTCAAAAGCAAATGTGAGTCAATGTTTCAATGAACTTTCAGTTTACATATATGCTTACAAGTTTGTCTGCAAAAATAGGATAGGAGGTGAGGTTGGCCACATATGCTGGCCACACCTCAGATTACAAGATATGTGTTTGCTATTGAGTGGGCACCCCATTGAATCTCTACCCTCATGCGCAAAACGTATATTCAATGATCAATCAGGTAGGCTTGGCTTTCCCTCCAGGTTTTGTTGACGACGTTTAGGCAGCCTGAAACTAATCAGTAATCACCCTGCGTAGTCATGGACTCATGGCAGTGGCTGCAATAAAATGTCCCTTTTGTCGTCTCGGCAAATTGAAGCAACAACACCTTTATTTTTAGATTTAGCGGTGTTTGCATAATCCTCTCATGCCACTTCCTTTCTTTGGATTAGATAGCATCAGTACCTCTAATTCAGTTATCATACGATTTAGAATGCTTACAATTGAGATTGGAATTGACCTTGCTTAAGCAGTTTCTGTCTTGTTGCCCACATAGCCCAGTAAGCAATGAAGTTTTTTTTTTTGTAGCCTTCTCAGCTGCTCCAAATATCCTCTATAGTTCAGAAACCCCAGTCTCTTGCATCTGATGTGCCCTGGTTAGCTAGAAACTCTATCAGGTCTTCATCTAGTTGGGACCAAACGCATCTTGAGACTGTACAATTAATTAACCAAACCATGATCCCACAAATCCTACATTGTGCCACATACTTGATACACACAAGAGGTTACCATCTTTGTGATTCATAGTCTGTGCAGTTGCTATTAAAATTCAAAGGGAGTCGCCAAAATATTTTTTGATTTTCGATGGGTTATTAGAGCCCACAGGCTTTCCATTCCTTCTGCCTTGCATTTCTTCCACAATCTGTACGCCGACCGAACTGAAAATTTTCCATTGCATTCATAGTACCCGTCCTTGCTATCCATCGGGATGAGGTGCTTATCAAATTGAACACTATACCACTTAATGACCGTGTGGTCAACTTCTATGCATGTACTCTCACTTTGCTTAATTTTGTAATAACACCTTGGCATAAGATAGCATAAACTATGCATTCTAGTAACATAAACGAACATAAACGAAATAACATATACATTTGCTCTAAAACTATGCATTTTTCCTTACTTATTTTTTAATATGATCTGTTTTGAGACCATTTTCAGGTCACGGTTCATTTGCTAGATGGCACCAGTGCAGAGGGAGAGCTGCTCTACTACCAGCCCCATTACGATATTGCTTTCTTGAGTGTTAAAATTGATCAACCAGTTCAATTGCCATCTTTTAATGAAGGGGTAAAATCTGCTCAGAAGGTTTTTCGGCTCGGAAGAGACAATTCATCAAAACTAAGGATAACATATGGCAGAGCAACATTTTTGAATCCAGACATGTATGAGCGGTACCACAACATGTACTTTGATTGTGAAGATTATGATAGTGATGGTGGTGATGATGATGATGTTGATGAGGTAATATATCTTATCTTGAGATTTGTATACATTTGTCACAATTTTGAATTTTGTTAGATGTAATTTTGATGTTCTATGTCGTAATCTGCTGACAGTATATTTTTTTTGTAAAATCTCATATTTTTTCAACATGAATTGCTATAGTATGATGACGGAGGCCTAGTCATTGATTTGGATGGAAAGGTTGTCGGAATGGTCAACATTAGTAGGACATTAGGGTCTTTTATTCCTTCTTCTATTTTGCTCAAGTGTTTGGCTTCATGGAAGAATCAAGGGTGCGTTTTCTCTATCACTTTTCTATGATAGTATTTATCTTCTCTCATATTATTTTAAGTTTTTGTTAGGAGTAGAACTATGTACAGTTCATCGAATCATTAGAGATAAGCTAGAAATTAGTTGACATGTCATTCTCATTTATGTTTGCATGATACATTTCCACATATGATGTAATTAGCTGTAATTTCTTAGAAAGAAATTGGATTCCACTATCATTGATGTCTCATCCCCTTTGGTAGTTGTCATGTCATTCTCATTTCTTATGTTGATACATTTCCACATTTATCAAATAATTAGCTGCAATTTGGTAAAAAGAAGTTGGATTCCACTACTGTTGATGTCTCATTCCCTTTAGGCCTTTTGTAACTCTATTCGAATGAAATATTCCGTTACTATTTGAAATTTTCAACATCTTAGAAATAAGTTTGATCCCACTAAATGATGGCTCATATAGAAAGAATTACTTGCGTGTGACCTTCTTTGAAATTTGTTAAATGATTATTTTATTCTGTATAGGCGCATCCTTCGGCCCCACCTAGGACTGAAATTTGAGGCCATTAAGCTTCTAGAGCCTTCCCATGTTGATAATATATGGCGTGCATATAACATTGATGACGGTCTTATTGTTCAAGAGGTATACAATACCTTCCTAAAGCTTCCCCTTTTCTTATCTGTATAATGGTTATTTAATGCCGATTGACCTTAGGTGTCGAAAGGTTCTCATGCTGAAAAAATTGGAATCGAAAGAGGTGATGTTATTGAATGTATCAATGGAAGATGTATTTCTACTACAATTGAGGTGGGTGTATTAGAGATTTCTGTGTTTCAGATGAATTGAAATAGATTACATTCGTGTGACCTTAGGTAATTTTTTATGCTGTTGATCTATATGTTTTTCTTCTCCAATTATCAGTTGGAAAATATGTTGATGAGCCTTAATAATGAAATTCATTTTTCGGTAAGTTCTATCCTTCATGTGGTTTGCTTGATTCTTGATCTTTTTGATCGGTTCTGGAAGTATTAGTAGCAGCACTAAGGAATGTGTTATGCTAACTCCAGGTTGGTGTATTTCACACACTAAAAAAACAACGAAGGACAGCTTTATTGACTGCAAATGTATTAGATTGTGGAGAAGTTATAACAAGAGGTAATACATCCCCTCTTAACCTAGTTCCATCTAAAAAATATTTAGATTCTTTTTACACATCCCCTGGCATTACCACCAGTGGGCCACCCTGGTATACTGGAATATGTACATGTCGGTGACACCCCTATTTGGTATATTCCTGTTTTTGTAGAACATTCTATTCTAATTGAAAGATTATGTGCATTCTGCAATACACTTATATTACATCCCTGTGACATTTAGAAGAATATACATATTTTGTGCAATACATTCTTCATATGCTATTTTTTACCTACAACCGGAGAGTAATTATGTTGTTTTACAACCAGTCTTAGCTAGCCAACTTTCCAGAATCATATGTGTAACCAGTTTGGAGGTTTGACAATTTTGGAGCGTAAACCAGTAGATGAAGCTATTGGAATGTTAAACATGTGGCACCCAACTTTTGAGAATCATATATGCGAAACCAGTTTTGGAGTTTTGACATTTTTACAAATACCTCGTTAGCGTACAGTTACGTATTAGTTACCTGCGTTGAAAAAGTAGAAGGAATGGCATGTCCTCTGGTACACAAAAGGGTCAATGCAAACTGCAGCATTCAGTACACAAAGGGTCATCTGGTATTACCTGAGCTTTTAGAGTTCTGTAGTTGAGAGATGCGTGTGCAGGACTACTAGTGTTGCAGATAGTAAAACAGAGAGTTGGACATGATACTGAGCCAGAATCATACCACCCACCCAAGCACGTTGAGGGGGTTGAGAAGGGAGTTGTGGGCTGCTTCACGAGCGCTGAAAGTAGACGGAGGCGATGATGAACAGCAGCATGAGTGAACAGCTTTTGTCGACGGTCAGAAAAGAGAGTGCAGCGGAGAGGCGGCGGCGCTCTAGCAGAGAGTACTCAGATGGGTGGTGATTGAACTGCAGAAGCACCAATTGTACAACCAAGTTCATATCCGATCATGAGTGGTAGTTAACAATACTTCCCTACTGGAAAAGTTGAGGGCCAAAGGTAGAGGGGTAGCCCCTGCAATTTTGGGTTACAGTGTGTGATAGATGAGACGCTTACTGGAGGCGCGGACGACAACTGTATTTGTGTAAGGGATGGTGACCTAATCACCTTGCCTCTTCAGTGGAGAGCAGAGAACGAAGGGGGGAAGCAAGGAGGCAGAGTAACGGTCCGTCCGATTCAGTGGGGATCACTTATTTATTTATTTATGTAGGATATAGATGGCTGGTGGGCATGTTTCGAACAGTTGATCCATTTTTCTTTGCCAATGCATCTATGTTAGGTTATTTGTAGACTGCTTAGACATCTATATTTGTACTCGTAGATTATAGGCTCTAGCTTTGAGTTGTGTGACATTTGGCAAAGAAATATGTATTGAACATTGCTTGCATGTGTACTTCTCTCAGTTTCTTGACTAGCCAGCAAAAATATAACCATTGCTTGGGCTTAGACATCTATGTTGCATGCTTATTTATTCACGATCAAGGCAACAAGTGACTAGCCAGCAAAAAAACTAGATTCCTGGCAAGGATAACTTAAGTTGCAACAACATGCTGTACCTATGCAAATACCTGATTTGAGTACTTGTCACGGTTCAAAACTTGATCACCATCCGACTACTTCTTGCAGTCTGTTGGGGGGTTGTTGAGACGAGTGAGAGGCAGAGAAGGGAGATGAGCTCGCTGGCCCACCTGTTGGCGCCAATATATATTTGTTCGAGAGTGTTGATCTCTGCATTGCACTTTGCAGGGGTAAGGCTTGACTTGTATAATCCTTCCCCAGACCTCACCTGGTGTGGGAGCTTCTAGCACTGGATCTGTCCTTATAGTGTTGAGAGGAGGGACATCGAAAAGTAGTAGAGTTGTTTGTGTAGGTTTTGTGGAACTTTTCAGGATTCTGCGCACTAACCTTGAGTCGTTATTTTCACACTTTTTGCAGGTCATGTTGTTCGTTGAACTGGATGTCGGTCTACTGGATTCCTTTTTTGCTGTTTTTAGTGTGAGCTCATCCACTGTACATATCTAGTAATCTAGATTCTCTAGAAACTTCTTTTGCACTATCATACCAAGACGATGCCTTCGCATTAATACGATGGATGTAATATCACGCAGATAATGTCGACATGCTACCATATGTTGGATAAGAATATATGCGTCATTAAGTTAAACTGGCATCTTTGTTTAATCTTCTAGCAAAGTATCCATGTTCAGCAGAAGTTCTCTGAACATATAGTTTGTTGAGCAACCAGCATCTCCAGCTGCATTACACGTGGAATTGGTCTTCCAAAGGCTGGAAGATGCACATACTGAAGGAATGCTATTTTCTGTTGATATGAATGAAAGAGGACGCAAGCAGATCTTAAGGACCATTCGTTGGTTCTACTGGGATTCGGAATACAAACACTCAAGCCTGAATTGCAAAACCTACTCTGGTCAGTGTGATAATAATTCACTCCTCCCTGATTATGTATTACTGTACTGCTTTTGCTTCCATGCATTTTTTTTTTTTTTTTTTTTGCGGTGGTAAAGGGATTGTTTTAATCAAATATGAGTGGAGTTACAATCCCTAATAATGGAGTCCAGAATGATATCTGACCCTGACCCTAACCATACAGCAGCACGGTTAAACAATCTATACCATACTTTCCTAACTCAGGACTAGCTATGTTCTGAGACCTTGGCACCTTGGTGATACCAACTATATGCGATTAGACAGTGCTAACCTTTACTAGAATTATCTGCTGTAGGCAAGTTAGTCGTCGTCGTTATATGACTGGAATTTTTATTCCATATACTATTTGTCTATATCATGTACCACACACATATAGCCATCATTATTTTTGTTTCATATTTATATGTTGCTAAAGTAGTAGGATATTTGTATCTATGCCGAATTTTGGAAAAAATCCTCTCCTCATTCATATTCGAATAAAATCCGATCCACATTCGCATACATCAACATCCGTGTTCATTTAAAAAATATGGAAACCAACGTGTGAAGGGCACTATCCGTATTCGTTAATGAAATATTGAGATGACTAAACACTATAACTTTTCTTAAAAAAAAACAGCAGGGTGTAATCCTACTGTCCATACAACAAAAAATGTGTAGATTCAGTGGTCTTACATGAAAGATAAATAAACCGCAATCTTGGTAAATAATGAACATGTTGAAAGACATCCAACAACTTTAAAGAAAACGAATAACTGTATTGGCAAATAACAAATCGATCGTCATCGTGCTGTTGGACCGGCGTCCATTGTCGGCGCCCTTTTATAGCTCTGTTGATCCGTCTCAAAACTAGTGTAGTTTCCAGTGTAGAGTTCACTGGTGGTTTGAACACCTCTGCCGTCCTCCTCGAGCTGGAGGCACTCACGCAGCTGCACCACCACTTCAGTCATAGTAGGCCGCTTGTAGCGACTCTTGATCCGTGCACTTGAGAGCGATCTCTGCAGCCTTCCAAACGCTGTTAACGTCGTAGTCTCCTCTCAGTCGCGTGTCCACCACGGCTTCAACTGTCCCTCGAGACAGCCGCTTTTGCGCCCATCGGATGACTGTGATGGGCTCCGGGTCACGCACGATGGCCGGCTTCCCTGTTATCAGCTCTAGGAGGACAACACCAAAGCTGTACACATCGCTTCTGGTTGAGGGCTGCATTGTTGCCTGATACCTGTACACACGTATCTAGCTACTTTAAAACCCAGGCATTAATATAAATTAAAAAAATGAATGTGGAAGAAATCAACATACTCTGGATCAACATATCCAGGTGTACCGACAAGTGTGACGGTTGACTCCTGAGCATGATTGTTGGCACTGAAAGCCTTGGACATGCCAAAATCAGCAATCTTAGCCTCTAGTGCTGTGTTGAGCAAGACGTTGGTGGACTTAACATCCCTGTGGATGAGAGGTGGGTTGCAACCTTTGTGTAGGTACTCCATCCCTGCACATCACCCATTTCTTAACGTTCTCAACAAAACACCAAAATGTTTAGTGTTGCGGACAGATCATTCCGCATTATCAAAGTGTACCTTGCGAAGATTCCAGTGCAATTCGGAGTCTTTGTCTCCAGGTTAAACATCGTCTATCTTTACCTGCAGTCGTGTCAATTTCAGACCAATGCATGCTGAATAAACGTAACACTATTGTTATTCAGGACTGTGAAGGGTTATAGTAGTAATCAAAATAATATTTGTTAGCTAGAGTCTAGATCACAAACACCAAAGAACACGTGCACACACCAAAGAGACACAAACAAGGAGGAGAGTCAAAAGGGAGCTAAGCAATTTCTAAGTCTTTGCAAACTACTACTATCAGCTCTTGGCTCATACAAAGGGTCCTATCTAATTTATAATACTACTACTACCACCTTGTAAAATTCAGTAAATAATCTGGTGTCAGACAACTACCGAAAGTTACTACTCAATTTTTGTTGCGCCATGTTCTTATCCTCACTACTGCATGCAGGATTTTGCTTCTCAACACGTCATCTCAACTGGAAAAATGGACCATCTATCTTTAAAAGTTGTTGTTAGTCCTCTTATGTGTAATATTGGAGATAGGTATGGTCCAAAGTGTAAATTCGACATTTTAAATACTGCGCGTACATGAACGAGAGAATGAAGCACTCATCAAGAAATTCCTGTTCTTCCGTCTTCCTCTCTAGACAGCAATTCACCACCGGTAATTCATCCCAAATCCGCCGATAAAAGTCAAACACCTAGCTATGAACTAATTGTTCCGACTCATATTAGTTGACAATCCATCTATATATCTTTAAAATTCAAAATATTTCATTTGTTTTCTTATGAACTTAATAAAATGTAAATTAAAAAATTCGATTGCCAACTAATTTGGCCTGAAGGGAGTAGCTTGTTCACACAGATGACACAAAATAACACAAACTGTATGCTGGCCAACTACTAGAAATCCACGTTGGATTATAGGATGCTCCTACTGTAAACATGTATATTGAAAAATTAAAAAATATGAATAATCGGGCTTGCATCTACATATTCTATGCGCACACCTAAAGTTATATAGAAAAAAGATATTTTTTGCGACCTGTGCAAAAAATACAATGTTTGTGTCACAAAATAACTTTTTCACCAGACATTTTATTGTCTTTTATCCTAGGACACTACATATGTTTTTCTTCATAATTTTTTTTAGGACATATAAAAGACACGCATGTGCATTATCAAGAAGAAAACATTTTAAAATGGGTTTTTCGGGATGGGAGCATCTACTCTCCTGATCCAAGAGACCGCCTCCGGCCAACTACAAATTGTTACTATCATTTGACAACTTGAGAAGGTGCATATTACTCATGTGAACTCCTAATCACATTGAGAAGGTGCATATGCACAACTACAGATCATTCTAACGGGTGCAATCAATAGCATCACGTCTGCATGTGCACCATGTAGCCAAGTCTTTGCTATTTTCCAACAATATGAAGCTATATCACTAAACCAGTTAGATACCTGCAATGTGTTCCTGTAGGTTTCCTTCGGGCATGTATTCGTAAACTAGTGCCATGTGTTCCCCTTCCTTGCAGTATCCAATCATAGAGACAAGATTTTTGTGATGAATCCGGGTTAAAACCTGAGCCTGGATAAATAATCATGCTTAGCAAAATTTCATGTCGCATAATTCTATTTAGAAACATGCATCAAAATTTACCTCTACGAGGAACTCCCTGACACCTTGATCTGATGAATGGGACCGCAGCTTTACCGCCACTTCAATTCCATTCTCCAGGAAGCCATGGTAGACACGCCCGAATCCACCCTGGCCGAGCACTTCCCGGAAGTTCTTGGTTATCATCGCTAGTTCCTTGTAGGTGAACTGACGATTTTCAAGTTGTAGTAAACTCTCCGTGTATCCATCAATGTTCGAAGTAGAGCTCGACATCTCATTATTCTTCACCTCTGAAGAGTTTGTTATTGATCCTTCATTGAAAATGAGTTCCACAAATAATATTACAACTGGTGGTCACATGTGGGGAATTAAGAATGGACTGGAGAATTCTTGTGCTCATGCCAAAGACTCACCTTGCTTTTTTCGTCTTTGCAGGCAAAATAGCAGTACCCCCACTGATAGTACTATAACCATAACCACAATTACGACAGCAACAATGATGATGACCCGTTTGCTACTCCCTGGAGGAGGCTGACATGAGTTACCGGTGCAAAGGTTTGGGTTGCTGCCATATCTACAAAAATATATGAAATGGATATGTGTTTAATCAAATTCTATATTCTGGAACACCATGCATTTTAACTGGACAAATTAAATGGAAATAACTGGGAAAAGGACCTTAGAACAAGTAATCCATCTTGGATTCTTTTGAGAAGTCCAGATGGAATCGATCCATTGAGCTGGTTGTTTGACAAATCTCTATATATATATAGGAAAACAAATACTATTGACGTTAGTAAAAAATAATGCACGACATCAAAATGTTTAAAACTTGAGATAAACAAATTAAACATACATAAGCCTCAATGAAGGTAATTCTGAAAGCTCATCTGGAACTTGACCTATCAAGTTGTTGTTTGACAGATCCCTGCAAGATATATAGGGACCGTTATTTTCTTTCACCGTACTATTTAATCAAAATAAAGAAAATTAATTGATATAACGTACAAGTATTGGAGATTCTTGATATTTGCGAAAGAAGGTGATATAACCCCATTGAGACCACTGAAGGAGAGGTTTCTACAAAAAGGAAAGTGAGTTAGTTTTACGGTGGAGAGCAGTGGCCGGCCAACATAAGTAATTGTAGATGTGGGATATGTATATAATTACATGCTTGTGATTATTGGATGCTTGGAAAAGGCATAGGTGCAATTTAGGCCATCCCACGCCAGAGCGTTGGGAAAGCACGGGTCACCCATCCAGTTCTTGTGCACCAGCTGGTAATCTTTCTTGACTGCCGTGATGGCGGATGCTGCGTGTTAAAGCATGGCAAGCAGAAGCTACTAATTAGTATAAGTAAGAACAGGCCTGAAGGAAGCAAACAGAAGCTGTATTGTTGTATGCACGATGGCGCACTCACCATCCTTTTCGTCTGTGCCAAGGTTGGTGGTTGACATGACGGAGAAGAGCTCAATGGCGTTGATGATTGGAGGCAGCGTCGAGTTAGCAAGGGCACTGATGGAGACGTTGTACTCGCTGTATTCAGTTGGCTCAGTGGAGTAGACGTAGCCGCTGTAGAGGTAATCTGGCTTTGCAGCTTGGTACCACAGCTCGCCGTTCACGCTGATGTCGAATTGGCGCGAGGCATTCCTGGGCAGGCTTTCCAGCTCGATGAAGTGCATGATGGATATATAACGCCGAGGCGGGCTTGGAAGGTCCAAGCTGAACTCTATGTTGCTTCCTGCGGTGCTTGGCGTGATAGCCGTCCGGGTCACAGCCGTCGGCAGCTCGAAGGGGTCCTCATTGTAATTTCTCACGTCCAAGTCAGTTTTTATCTCAGCCCAATTTGATGAGGCGAAAGTCCACCAGAGCCGGTCATGTGGATCAGCAGGATACCTGCACAGTTCGACAATCAGTTGCATGCGTTCCCTGGTTGCGAAAACTTAGTCCTCCCTGGATCCGTTCACTAATACAAGTCTTACATTTTAAGTTTTCATGATTCGTACGTATTTTATTATGTGTGTATGTTCACTCATTTTTATATGTATGTAGTTAAGCGTCTTACGCTAGTGAGCGGAGAAAGTAGTACAAGTACGTAATTAACTAAGAATCTCAATATATATACTTTCAATCACTGACCTGAAAAAGGTTTTGGGATCAGCCGGTCCGAAGTTGAACCTTTTGACCATGACCAGGCCGTGCGTCTTGTCGGCACACGGGTAGAGCGTGTTCTTGAGCGGTCTGAGATCCAGCCCGTTGATGAAGGGCGTGCCAAAACCGGTGTTCACCAAGCAAACCTGCACGAAATCGTCCGGCACGATCACGATGGCCACAGGATAGTACCCGGAGTTGGCACTTGAGATGTTCACCGTCGTCCAAAAGTTTACGCCGATGTACAGGTCGAACAAGATGGGCAGCCGGTCGAGACCATCGTAGTTGCCATACCAGATCTTTGCCCGGATGAGGTACTTGAGCCCGGACTCGGGGGTGACGATAGTGTAGCAGTTGCGGGTGCCGTTGGGGAAGCTGCGCACGGTGTTCCAATATTTGTGAAACGACGGGTCTTTGTATGTGACGGAGATGTTGCCGTGACGCCAGCGTCGATGAAGCCAGCGTCCGTGGTGTAGTGCAACATGGTGTCGTCATCCACGTAGCCCGTCTCTCGCTGGAGACCGCAGTCTAGGTTTACGAAACCTGCATCGACATTCATGTAATAATCAAGACTTCTCACCCATTTCATATGTGCTGAAAAATATATATTGATCATACCGAATTCGGACTGTGCAACTGCTTGCAGTACGCCGCCCTTTGTAGCGGCGAGGCAGAGAAGCAGCAGCCATGGCATGACTGCCCTTCTTGTTCTTGCCTCCATTGATCAGCAAGACGAAAGTGGATCTGAATATCCCTCCCGCCTATCTGTTGTGCTATTTAACCTGGCACCCGTTGAAGACAGAGTCGTTCCTCCATGATTTGTTCGACACGACAGTGATGCAAGTCGTGCGAACCACTAGCTGACAGACGAGAGACACATCGGAACAGCCAAGCGCCAAGGTGATATAAATAAGGGGCTGATCTGTTCCAACTTCCAAGTTCCAACAACATAGAGAGTCGATCTGACAAGGGGATGTTGATGAAAACTACTTCTAATCTTGATGATAAAGTACATTTGAATTTATTTACGTTATTTCTTATAAGTGTACCACGTTAATTTTTTTCTGTGTGATCTTATGTACAATAAGAGAGCAGATACATTCATATAGTGCTTTCTAGCAAAATCAACAACTCTAAGGAGGTTTTACTGAATAATTACGAATTTCGTCACGTACTGAAAATTCATCATGGAACAACCACATTACAATTCATAGCAAAATATAATGTTAGATTCTAATTCTGAAAAAAACAATTACACAAACAAAAGAAGTAATCCTCTATTGATTCTTTATTTGTTACCTTGTTTGTTCAGTGCATATAGAATCACATTGACTTGTTGATCTGCCTCGCAGATTAAAAGTTAGTAAAATATATATCAGCATACATGTCACTAGATAACTTTGTAGATAGAAACTACGTATATAATATAGCCTGGCTCATCTATCATTATATTTTACCACAAAACTTCGTGCGTATGTAAAACATTTGTCTATGTTTGTCATTAAAAAAGTTCAGATTTTTTTGATTTTTTTACTATTTGTTTTGATTTTTTTATTCAGGTAGGAGCATATGTGCTCCGGAGCTATTATGAATTTCCGAGTCTCTATGACCTATCCTAATACAAACAAGTAAAAAATGTCACTACGACCTACCTTAAACAAACAACTGATATCAAATCAATATGTGTGCATGCATTTTCCATTCCATCTCTCACACTCTCTATTCTCTTTGCTGGCAAGTGGGCTAACTACAAACATTGAACCGGACCAACAAGTTGATTCGCTTACGTTTTTAGACAAAAATGCATATATCGATGCTCCACACCCTATTGAACCGATTCAAAGGCAGGAAAGACAATGCTATGAACCGCTTTTCATGTACGCTGATACCCTCGTAGAGTTGAACTCCAACCACCTGTTGGTCGCCCATATATACACAGTCACCAAACCGCCGGCTGCAACCCAGTGGTTCGTTTTTAAATACGGCATCACGGTCGTTTTGTGATAATTTATGTCAAGGAGGCCATGACACTCTAGCCTTAAGCTGTGAACAGAAAATCTGCTCTGACTTTCAGACGTACAGAGATGCTGATTGGTTGAGAGACCGTGTTGACATTACAAGTTGGTATGTTTAGACTCAGCTAACCCTTTTCAAAATGTTTCTTCAAGCTGGTTCCAACATACTCAGTAATCGAACAAAACTAGACCAAGTAGTGGTTGTGTGGCCAACTAGTCCCACAAGCTTGGCTGTACCCGGCCTTATTTGTGCTGTTTAACTATCTTCTCTCCTCGTACATTGTATTTCTCGCTCAAACAAATTTTGAAATCCATGAAAGTTTTCCTGTTTTACCCATTTATCCCTATTTTTCTGCCATTTTTTTCAAATGAAATGAAAGTGTACGTAGAACCATATACTTAACATTTGGATTCAAATGTACAGCCTATCTTCAAGCTGGGTGGGTGGCGGCAATCAAATAGACTACTTAACATTTGGCTCATTCCTCATCGCTACCGCTACCGGGGCAGTTGCGACTCTGAGGTGCATTGGCTAAAGAGGGCGAACAGTCTGCTAGCATCCAATCAAAGTGATCAAGTAAAAGAAATGCAATTTACCATTGTGTCCTTTGAATGATCGAGCAAAAAACTTTTACTTTTAAGATGGGATGATCATAATCCGGTTATTTCTTTTATTGTGGATTCATAGTACACTCCGATCTATCACATTTTTTCGACATATATACAAGACACTATTCCAAGTTTAGTTCTATACATCAGTATATACTGCTCAGAAAGGTTGTCAATCATGAGTTTTTCATGTCTGCTGTTTTTTTAGGGAAAGTCATCCGGCATCTTTATTGATTATCATTCATAGTTACATCATTCGATCAGAAGAAAAGACAAAAGGGAGCTAGGGGTTCATCGACCCAAGTAAACATACTACAATCACTACGGGAATCAGCTGATATGCCGACGATTATCGTCGGCATAGACCCAAAAACCGTCAGCGCAGACCTGTGCCGACGGTCACCGTCGGCGTAGTGCCGTCGGCAAAGCTTTCATTGGCGTAGCTGGAGGACCGTCGGCTTAGGTCTTACCATCGGCGTAGTTGCGTTGTGCCGACGGTTTCGCTAGTCGTCGGCACGTGAACTTGACGGACGGTAAGTTGACAGTTGACGTGAACCACGCCGACGGTGACACCGTCGGCTTACGCTGCCACGCGGCAGAACTTGGGCGTCCACCGGAGGGTGCTGAGTGCTAGGTACACCGACGGTAATTACCGTCGGCTTAGCTTCGAAACTACGCCGATGGTAATACTGTCGGCTTAGTCTGCCACGCGGCAGAAGTTGGGTGCTAGGTGGCCACCTACGCCGACGGCAAAACCATCGGCACAATTGGTAATCTGGCTGCCGTACAGCACCTACGCCGACGGGAAAACCATCGGCACAATTGGTTCCCTTTTTTTTGGTTATTTTTGTGTCATTCGTGCAATTTAAAAATGCCCTCAGGCCACAATTCAATTATATAATTGTGAATTCATCGTATGCATATAAAACCATCATCAAAACTCCATACATATCACATATAATCATCAAATCTCCATCCATAGCACAAAATATCGAAACATGTCACAAAGCACGACAAGATCACATGGTGCATATCTAACACGAGTACAACAAGTTCACTACAGGAAGCACGACAAGTTCACTAAACGAGATCTTCGAAACAAAACCGGTCAACAAAGCACATGAAGCACTGGCACAACACGTAGTCCACCGCCAAGAGCATCATCGCCACAAAATGAAAAAGAACACCCGTTAGCATGACAAATTTTCTAATTCAAAGTTTACACAAAAATATTAGACGATGTAACAATCTATGCATAAGCAGGAGAGTCCTAAACGCTTTGGACCGGAAAATATGCGAGTTTTGATACTGCATAGCAAGTAAGCACTATGCGTAGCAAGTAGCAAACAATCAAAATATTGAGCAAAATTGAACAGACTGGCTAAGTTGTGCAAATAAGCATCTAACCAAAGTCAAAAAAAAAAATGGACCACATCCAGTACATATACATATATGCATTCAGCTTGAGCAGCAAACATGTATGCATCACCAGCTAGAAAATATACAAGTATGGACCAGACCACAAGTTGTGATTTAGTAAAATGGATTTACAGGTACTGCATATTTTCAGGAATGATGTTCTTTTCTCTGCTACCTACACGTTCAATTCAATAGGAAAAGAAAGAAGCAATTTTTCAAGTGCATTTGGACTACTGAATATTCAATATTTTTTCAAGAAAAATACGCATTTCTACAGAACATGCATTTCCTACAGAATATTTGTGATGTTCTTTGTGCACTGTTATTGGAGTAGCAAGCAGGCAAGTGCAGCAATGGATATCGACCAACAAAACGACACAAATCTACTGGAAATATTGCAAATCTGTCAAGTCCTCAGCCGTAGCTAATGGATATCGACCAACAAAACGACATTCAAATTCACCAAATCAATGTATGGACAAAGAAAATTAAATCACTTCTAGCAGAGCTAAATGTCCAAATGCTTTCACCAAATCCATGGATAAACTGACGTAGTGCTTGCAGTACAAGCACAAAGGAGCAATTTACTCCAAGCAGAAGCACAAGTAGCACAGAAAAAATAGCCATATTAGATTACACATGTTCATCAGGTTTAACATATGAGGTCAATTCAACATATATCCATCAATTTGCTCAGTCAATTATTGTGTATGAATAACACAAAAAGATCATGCACTACAGCAGCTAAATATCATGCAGTACAGCTAGTACTCCAATCAGAAATTTAAAGCTTGTAACCCAGCACTGTCCATGCAAGAATAACTCATACTCCCTGTCAGCAGGAGTATTTTTGTGTGTGTAACTGAATTTTCAGCAAGTACTACTCCATTACTTGCACACAAACATTTTAAAGAGTACCATATTTAGCACAAGTAAACTAAACTTGCACAAGGAACAAATATTACAGCTCATTAGGAGGAGTACCAAATTTAGAGCACATAATTTGATAGCAAGGAGTTCTGTCAATTTACTTGCACACAAACTATATATGGGTAGCTACAGCACAGAGTGACAAGAAATCCATTACTCCACACACAAGCACCCTATGAGTAATCAATTTACAGCAAGGAGTACTTGACTACTTGCACTTCTCCCAAAAGAAAAATATTTAGGAGTTGATCAATTTACTCCACACACAAGCACCCCATGAGTATGTATATTTCCACACAGATTTGGGACCCTGAGTGTAAGTTAATCACATGTTTTACTACTCCATATCTCTGAAGATTTGCACAAACTGACAATGACATGCCGGATGGTTGAACACATCACATGCCAGCATGCTTAATTCATGACCAGACGTAGGAATAGATCAGGTTGTACACTATCAGTAGTATGCTTGCTTGATCAGGTTGGAGTAATTCATACCTGGTCGAGCGTGGGCGTAGTGAAAGGCTTCGACGAGGATGGCGAGGGTGTGGACGTGGCTGACGAAGACGGCAAACTGGTCCTGCAGCATCCGCGCCCGCTCCCACATGATGCACTCCTCGGCCTTGCCCAGCCAGAGCGGCCTGTTACTCGTCTTTGGATCGACACACCACGACAACGGTACGAGGAACTCATCGGTCCATGGTGTCGGGTCTTCGGGCTTCACGACGTCGGGAACGAAAAGACGGAGGACGGAAACGTGCGCGCACGACACGTCGGGAACGGGAATGGAGACGAACACGACCCGGACCGTCGGAACACGGGCACGACCGTCGGAGACGTCGGGAAAACACGGCACCGGGGGCGGAAACGGGGTCACGGACGGGTACGGTCGTCGGTCTCACGGACGGGGAGCTCACCGACGGAAGGACGGTGATGGAGGAAGTCATGGCTGCCGGCCATGGCGACCGAGCCCAGGCTCGAGCCGGGCTAGCAAGAACGGCGGCGGGGCGAGGAGGAGGTTGGCCGGAGGAGCTCGAGCCAGAGCTGAAGGAGGTGCGTTGGAGGATAGGAGGCGGCGGGCTCGCGGATGTCGGGGACAGAGGCGCGCGGGGTCGGAGCAGGGGGCCGGCGGAGCTGGAGTGGAGGAGCGAGGACGGCGCAGGCTCAAGGCCGGCCGGCGCAGGGCAAGGCGACGGTGGGGATAGGGGCGAAGGGAGAGGAGGCGCGGCGGCTGGGCGCGCGCGTCGCGGGCGAGGATGGCGGCGGCGCGCGGCCGATGGGGAGTAGGGAGCGAGGGTGGGGAGAGCGGCGCGGAGGAGAGAGGAAAGCGGGCTCGCTCGCGTGACCTTGGGTGGGTCAGGGTTTGGTCGGTACAGCGCGTCCAGAAGATAGGGTGGATACTATCGTTGGATCCACACAAACAGACGATCTAGATCGTGTCGAGGTCAGCGATCCGTGGGAGGTGGCTTTCTGAAATCTCATTGGCTGAGTCTTTTGGGTACTTTTGGGCTGCAATAAGTAAGTTTTAGGGTGTATACTTTGGAAAAATTAAACGACACCATTTTTCAAAACGACACCACTTTTGGGCTGCAATAAGTAAGTTTTAGGGTGTATAAATATCATTTGCTGTTTCCTGACAAAAACCCGAAATTATTTTTGTTGAGCCAAAAAGTCATTTTCGGCACTTAGAAAATGAAAAATGATATTTATACAAATAATTTGAAAAAACTCAGTTCGGCAACATTGTTGCCCATACCAAAGCGCACATATGTGCCAAATATGGGGACTTTATCACAAACTATGCTATGGAAATGGTCATGTGTTGATCGTTTGATTTGAAACCTATACATGTTTATAGAAGATAGACCTTTTTGTGAAACATTCTTTTAAATTTTTTGTCAAAAATAAATTTTATTATTTTTTATATCAACTACTACACATAAAAGGGCTCTATGCCAAAGGATTTCATTTTTTGAGCAATTTATCACTTTATTTGATTTTCTTGAAAAAATGGTCAAAATGGCCACCACGGCTATTCGTCGAAAGGGGTCAAAATTTTCAAAATCATCGACGGTTCTATGACAAAATCACTACTTATGTAACTTAAAATGATTTTTGAAAAAATTTCAGAGCAAACTATTACACACTTGTAGATCAAATTTGAATTACTTTCAGAAAATCGGTATAAAGTCATTTAAATAGGCGAAATTAGGTAGAAACCGAGAAAATTCCTAATATTTCTGGATTATCCATAAAATATGGTATACTTTGTGTGGAATTTAGATGGGTGTCATTTTCAACCATATTTTGTGTACTTGGTTCACAAAAAAAATCATTTTCGGCACTTAGAAAATAGAAAAAGATATTTATACAAATAATTTGAAAAAACTCAGTTCGGCAACATTGTTGCCCATACCAAAGCGCACCTATGTGCAAAATATGGGGACTTTATCACAAACTATGCTATGGAAATGGTCATGTGTTGATCGTTTGGCTTGAAACCTATACATGTTCATAGACGATAGACCTTTTTTGAAACATTCTTTTAAATCTTTTGTCAAAACTCAAGTTTATTATTTTTTATATCAACTACTACACATAAAGGGCTCCATGCCAAAGGATTTCATTTTTTGAGCAATTTATCACTTTATTTGATTTTCTTGAAAAAATGGTTAAAATGGTCAGCATGGCTATTCGTCGAAAGGTGTCAAATTTTTCAAAATCATTGACGGTTCTATGACAAAATCACTACTTATGTAGCTTAAAATGATTTTTGAAAAAATTTCAGAGCAAACTATCACACACTTGTAGTTCAAATTTGAATTACTTTCGGAAAATCGGCATAAAGTCATTTAAATAGGAAAAATTAGGTAGAAACCGAGAAAATTCCTAATATTTCTGGATTATCCATAAAATATGGTATACTTTGTGTGAAATTTAGATGTGTGTCATTTTGCACCATATTTTGTGTACTTGCTTCACAAAAAAATCCATTTTCGACACTTAGAAAATGGAAAATGATATTTATACAAATAATTTAAAAAAATCAGTTCGGCAACATTGTTGCCAATACGAAAGCACACCTATGTGTCAAATATGGGGACTTTATCATAAACTATGCTATGGAAATGGTCATATCTTGGTCGTTTGGCTTGAAACCTATACATGTTTATAGACGATAGACCTTTTTGTGAAACATTATTTTAAATTTTTTGTCAAAACTTAAGTTTATTATTTTTTATATCAACTAATACACATAAAAGGGCTCCATGCCAAAGGATTTCATTTTTTGAGCAATTTATCACTTTATTTGATTTTTTTGAAAAAAGGGTCAAAATGGCCACCATATCTATTCGTCGAAAGGGGTCAAAATTTTCAAAACTATCGACGGTTCTATGATATAATCACTACTTGTGTAGCTTAAAATGATTTTTGAAAAAAATTCAGAGCAAACTATCACACACTTGTAGTTCAAATTTGAATTACTTTCGGAAAATCGGCATAAAGTCATTTAAATAGGCGAAATTAGGTAGAAACCGAGAAAATTCCTAATATTTCTGGATTATCCAAAAAAGGTGGTCTACTTTGTGTAAAATTTATATGGGTGCCATTTTGCACCATATTTTGTGTATTTGCTTCACATAAAATGTCACTTTTGACACTTGAAAAATAAAAATGATATTTATAAATAATATTTTGAAAACTCTTTTTGCCAATATTGTTTGTCATACCAAGTCACACCCATGTGTAAAATATTGACAATTTATCACAAAATTTGCCACGGGAATAGTCATACCATTATTAAGTAGATAAACTAAAGTTAAAAAGAAAACTCTTTGCCGTATGCAAACACACGACAAAGATCTTTGCCGTGTAGTTTGCCAATGCACACGGCAAAGGATTATTTGCCGTGTGTATCATATATACACACGGCAAAGCAAATATGTTGGCCGTGCATAGTTCTTTGCCGTGTGTTTTTCTAAATCTTTGCCGTGCATGGTTCTTTGCCGTGTGTTTTGTTTAGTCTTTACCGTGCTTTGAAACTTTGCCATGCGTTTTTCTAACCGTACACGGCAAAGACTAACTTTACCGTGCGGTGTTATTTGCCGTGTGTTTTCCTTAGTCTTTACCGTGTTCCGCAAAACTAGAAACACGGCAAAGAGCCAACCTCACGGCAAATAATGATTTTCCCGTAGTGATTGCCCCTGGTGCGTCGAGGTCCAGCCCGCGATTTTTCTGCAAGCCCGCTTTGTGGCACGAAGAGAACCGAAACAATTAGCAACGAAAACATATATAGACGCAACGAAACGATGGACGAAGGTAAAAAACACTATATAGAGGAAGCTGACATTAACGTCTTTGATTCGATTGATTTCATTGCGCACCTCCATCCATCTCCTGACGGCTGCCGCCATGCCCCGGAAGCGGTGGTCCCACTGGATCTGCTCGGCAACATCGCCAGCCGCCTACACGTCGCCTCGGACTTGGTCTGCTTCCATGCTGTATGTAAGCCATGGCGCAGTTCACACGATTCAACTTGTGCGAGGAAGAAGACGACCCATGATCAGATCGTGCCCTGGCTCCTCTCGCTCGATCAGTTCGTGCCCTGGCTCCTCTCGCCCAGCGAGCGAGGCGTACAACGGGTTCCTCAAGTTGAGATGCGTCCTCTTCTCCAAGTCCAGCTACCTTGCGCCTGCGCCGCCGCGACCGCCACAACTATCCAGTTTCGGGTGTCTGCTACTTCTCCTCGAATTCCAAGGATGGTACAACCATCATCCGTGACTCTCTCTCTCACCGGAAAAGCCCTCATAATACGGTTGCCTCTGCTTCTTGACGGCCTGTTGGGGGAGGACGGGAATCCCCGCGGCATCATCTTCATCTACAAGAGGTTCTGTCCGTGTTCTGTACTATACAGTTCTTTATGTTCTTTGCAAAACGTCAACATCACCTAATTTGACATTACTTTATCATCTCATGATAAACCTATCATCACATGATAATTCTCATCATCACATGATGAATATAATATATTTGGTTAAAGAGTTAGATTTTTCCCATTATGCCTACATGAAGTATGATCAGTCAAAAGGAACTTTCACATAGCATGTGCGCCTGGAACTCACTCAGTCTTGAAACAAAATTTCTTAAACCAAAATATTATATATTTTAATTCTTGAATTAATCATATACTCCTATATGTTGTAGACTCACAAATCGACAGTGCAGTCAAGCCACTTCGATATTTTCGATTATGCTTTCGCTGCGCTTCTGCTATTATGAGATCCCCAATCTAGTTTGGTTTTATGACTTCAACCAAGTCCACCAATCTCTAGATTCTATTATCTCAACTCCATGAAAAATGACTCCTCATTTAACATCTTCTAACCAAGAACTTGAGTCACATATCGTCAAATACAAACACATGGTTCTTATATGTTTTAGTCCTATGAACAATTCATAGCGAACACTAACATATCCTCCAACCATCATTTTGTACCGAGTTATCAACTCAATGTTTCACCTATTTCTCACAAGCAGATGAACCTTTCTTCTCTTGTTCCATTTTGAACTCCTTCAAAATCTTACTTAGGTTAAACATCCTGACATAATGCTTTATCAAACATATCTATCCTCCATAGATACATCCATCTCCATGGATATTTGATGTTCAAACTAACTTCATAAGTTATACGTTGGTTCCTGACTTATTTACAACATTTATGAAATCTCCATTTCACTCAAACAAGATGTTGTAAACTCCCACTCAAATATACACCATACACATATTAAATTGTGAAACCACTTTGGCTCCCACTCAGAAATATGTTATCCTTATATTTGACCATGATTTAACTAGCTCCCACTTAAACATATGTCACCACATATTTTGATCATGGAAAATAGTTTCTGCTCTAACTTAATATATGTCACCACATATGTTAATTAGATCACACTCGTGTATTTTCTCGATATTTTGGACACCTCCAAAATTCTTAATTAACTATTAATATCGAGAACTCTTTATACGAAACGCTAGTACTTTACTAGATTTAAGTTTTATTTATTCCCTGCAAAACCCCTTTTGAGGAATAAATATGTGAAACATCACTTTCACAAAATCAAGCAACAATTACTTTGTGATTTAAACTTAACATCGAATGACTCTTAGTCACTTTCGTATTTAAGGCTTCTATTTCTTCCTTGTAGTTTACTAGGTTTGTCCTGTTTCTAAAACATGACAAGTGAATCATGAATATTATATTGTAACCTGACAAAACTTTAGTATTATTGAATCCTACTTTTCTTTAGACAAGCTAAACCGAAATTCAATGATCACCATCATTAATTCCTTCATGTGTCAAGTTTTAACCAACATAGCACTTTACATATGTGCCACTTGACACATAAACAAGCAAGGTTTTAGCTTTTCCATTTATTCTAGCAATTATTTTATCAATGAAACCTTTTCACGATAAACCACTAAAACACTTAGCACAACCAACAAATTGGTTTGCCCCTTTTAGTCTCATATTGTGGAATCACATTCATAGTCATACTTATGAATATACTACAATATTATTCGCAATGGTCTCTAATTATCTCATAATTACCACGATTTCTCATAACTCATATGGAATCGTTTATGCGAATCATTAAATAGATCCTTATTTCTAAAACAGAGTGTTTATCAAATAAATCTAAATGCTATTATTAAACCTCGAAGAAAAAAACCTTCTTTGAGACCACACAATATCAAATAGTGTGTGATTACAATATCTTAGGACATATCAAACGCCTTTGAAATATTCTAAATATTGTGATTTGTGATAACACTTGTCATAAGTCCACATACTAACATATAACTCAAATATTTTGTCTCTTTTGATCAAATCATAAAGACTCAATTTTCTTGTTAACTTAATATCCTAAACTCCAGAAATTTATTTGATCCCATCAAATATCATAACTCGAATAAATACACCTATTTAATCATTTCATTTATGATGGAGTACACAAAATAATGACATCTAACATTTGCTGAAAATACAACCAACACTTGTGTTTTATTTTCGGCAACTCATGACACACTTCCAAAGGGTGGCATTTTAGTCATACTCCTTACAATAATTCGCATTGATAAAACATCAAAATGTTTATTCAATATTTAGCATGACTAAAACAATTGTCATTATTAAGTTTTTGATATTTTAGTATGTCACATATTTTATAAATGTTCAACCAATTTATTGTTTAGATTAAACTAAGGACAATAATCTCATAATCGAAACGTGATCATCAAAAATAATTATTCATGAAAATAGAACAACCACTTGTCTTTAACATGAATAACCGTCTCACAAACCGAGACACACTAATTTAAAGATCACACTTAATTCGATTACAAAAACTCATTCAAACCCTCTAATAAAAAACGATAAATGTAGAAGTAGATCGTTGCCAGCATCAACTCCTTGATTGCCATCATTCCACAACGTCTTCCCATATCCTTTATGCAAATCTCAAGCAGCAGGTTCTGTTTTCATAAAACAGAATGAGTATCAAATACTTATTTAAACCACCATAATTGCAATTTGGACTTAAACACTTATAACTTGTATATCACTATATACTTTCTACATTGTCAACTTCTCTTGCTATGGGTTCCATTTTGACATGACGCAGCCGAGACAAAAACTCACAGAAAGTGATCAAATCCCTTCCCATGACATAGTCTCTGGCATAATTCTTGAAGCTGGGGAGAAGCTTGCGTATCACCCCATCTATCGCGAAACCGTCATTTATCTCGTGGTTCCAAACAAGCAATAGATGATGATGTAACTCATGCATTATCCGTAGGTGTTGTTCCAAGCAAGTGTTCTCTTCCATCTTGAGTGAAATAAAACCGTTCAGACATTCGAACCTTACAATTCTAACTTGTGCTGAAAAACTATTTTTCAGCTCATCAACAATCTCCATTGCAATCAAGTTCTTGAATTGTCTACTTAGGTCAGAATTCATGAAGGTGCACATCATCCACTTGACTTTCAAGTTGGTGGTTCAAAACGACTCCATATACTTTCATAGCTTGCAGAAATATTTGGGTTTATCTCCTATTGGTTCTTCTAGCACGTAGAGCTGAGCATGGGTGTTTAGGACTTCTCTCAGACGCAGGTACCACTTAACAATTGACCCATCGAGATGCAGTTCTTTAGCAACAAACAGACTACCGTAGTCAACCATGATCTACAAGGATTTTTGCA
This sequence comes from Puccinellia tenuiflora, assembly GCA_012064385.1. NCBI lineage: Eukaryota > Viridiplantae > Streptophyta > Magnoliopsida > Poales > Poaceae > Puccinellia > Puccinellia tenuiflora. The sequence goes on from QRDG01001050.1 coordinate 2,743,688, forward strand.
AAGACATCTTAAGGACTCTTGTTTATGATAATTTTAGTTCCACTAAACTCAACATCTCTCTGGTTGTTTAGTGACACACGATCCAAATCCACTACACCACAACCGATCATCATGTGAGATGATGTAGCTTCAAAGGTGAACATCACCATGTTGATCATATCGTCCATATGACTCGTGTTTAACCTTTCGGTTCTTGTGTTCCGAGGCCATGTCTGTACATGCTAGGCTCGTCAAGTAAACCGTAGTATTTCCGCATGTGTAAGCTGGCTTACACCCGTTGTATGAGAACGTTGAATCTATCACACCCGATCATCACGTGGTGCTTCGAAACGAAGAACTTTGGCAACGGTGCATACTAGGGGAGAACACATCTTGATATTAACGGGAGAGATCACCTTATCATGCTACCGTTGCGATCACATCTAAGCATAACAATAAGGTGCATAAAAGGATTAACATCACATGCAATTCATAATTGTGATATGATATGGCCTTTCTTTTTGTGCCTTTGATCTCCATCTCCAAAGCACCGGCATGATCCCCATCATTGTGGTGCCATCACCATGGTTGTCCACCAACTATTGCAACTACAACTAATGCTACTCTTAGCAATAAAGTAAAGCAATTACATGATGATTCAATGACACGCAGGTCACATAAATTAAAAGACAACCATATGACTCCTGCCGGTTGCCGTACTCATCGACATGCAAGTCGTGAAAGATTATAAATATGATCATTGCATACATTATCACAAATCACACATTGGCCATACCACATCACATGACCCCCCTGCAAAAACAAGTTAGACGTCCTCTACTTTGTTTATGCAATTTTTACGTGGCTTGGGTCAACGAGATAGAACCGTTCTAATCTACGCAAAACCACAACGATGATATAGTAGTTGCTTATTTACTCATCCTTTTGAAAGGCCTTCCATTGAAAATTGCATCTTCACTAGAGCAAGAGAAACAGACACCCGCCAGCCACTTATGCAATACAAGTTGCATGTCTGTCATGGAACCGGTCTCTCGTGTGTGGACGAGTAAGGTTGGTCCGGACCGCTTCAATCTCACAATACCGCAAAGACGCAAAGTGCACGCGAGAAGGTAGCAACATAAAATATCAACGCCCACAACACTTGTGTTCTAATCGCACCAACATCTACGAATAGATCTAGGCTCTGATACCACTGATGGGGTCGTTGCATAGAAAACAAAAATTTTCCTACGAAACAAGCGGAAGAAATCCCAAGGATATAGATCTACTAGACGGAGGTAGCGAAGATGAGATCCAATCTCTTACCCTTGAAGATCAACAAATGCGTTTTGTCGGTGCAGGGGTTGGCTAGTCGATCCCCGCAACTAGACTCATCTAGTCACGAGGAGATGTATTTCCTCGAAGATCCAATCCGATAAAGTGCCACGACGGGCAGCACCTCCGCGGTATCCACACGTACGGATCGATGTAGATCTCCGACTTCTTGATCCCGCAAGCAAGGTGGAGATGGCTAGATTGATCTCGGCACCATGACGATTGTGGTGGCATTGATGGTGTAGTCTCCACGAGCAGGGCTTCGCCAAGCCAAGCAAGAGGAGAGGGAGAGGAGGACATGGTGCAGCAGCCCTACGGCTAGGGGTGGTGCAGCAAGTTGGAGGTGTGGAGGCGGCAGCCCTCCGGGGAGAGGTGGCGCAGGAGGTGGAGGAGAGGGCAAGAGGGGGGCGGCGGCTAGCACATGGGGGCAACCCCTCCTTGGCCGCACCCCTCCCCTTTATATAGGTGAAGGGGGCCAAGGGGTGGGGCGCACCTAGCCCTAGGGCCGGCTGGCTTGGGGCTGCCTTACCCCCCAAGGCGCCCCCTTTCCTTAAAGGGTGCGGCGACCAAGGGTGGGACTTGGCTCCCAAGCCAAGTCCACCTAGGGTTTGGCCCCCCCTTTCCAATTCGGCAATTGTGGGCCTATGGGCTGGTGCGGCCAGCCCATTAGGGTTGCTGCACCACCCATTGGTCCATGTGGGTCCATACGATATGGGCCCCACTTCTAGACTCTTCTAGAACCTTCCGAAACCTTCCGGTACCCTGCTGAAATATTCCAGAACTTTTCCGATACCTCCGGAAACCACTTTCCTTATATGAATATTATTCTCCGGACCACTCCGGATCTCCTCGTGATGTCCGGTATCCTATCCGAGACTCCGAATCGCCATTCATTCATACCATCAATTATCTCATCGCTAACCCTAGCTACATCGGAGCGCTAAGTGTGTGACCCTACGGGTTCGAGAATATGCAGACATGATCATATCAATAATCAATAGCAGGACCGGGATGCCCATATTGACTCCTACATATTCAACGAAGTTCTTTATCGATTGAACCACGATGCCGCAGATTCTTAATCTCGTATACGATTCCCTTTGTCTCACCGATATTTAATTTGCCCGAGAGATGATCGTCGATATCTCCATATCTAGTTCTATCTCGTTACCTGGCAAATTCTCTTTACTCGTCCATAATATAGTATCTCCGTGATTAACACTTAATCACATGGTTGCAACCTTTCTGATGCTATATTACCGAGAGGGCCCAGAGATATCTTTTCCGTCACAAGGAAGGACAAATCCCAATCTTGATTCATGTCACCCAACAAATACCATCGGAGATACCTGAAAGCCACTTTTATAATCACCCAGTTACGAAGTGACGTTTGATGTCCACAAAGCATTCCTCCGGTAAACGGGAGTGACATAATCTCATGGTCTAAGGAAACTATACTTGGCATACTAAAAGTGTTGGCAATGAAACTGTGTGACACGATCAATTGCAACTCTTTATTATTTGGGTCTTGTCCATCACATCATTACTCCTAATGATATGACTCCGTTATCAAGTGACTATAACAAGTCCATGGTTAGGAAACTCTAACCATCTCTTGACTAACGAACTAGTCCGGTAGAGGCTTACTAGGGACACCTGGTTGTTTATATTCCACACAAGTATTATGTTTCCGGTTAATACAATTATAGCATGGAGAATAAACTATTATCTTAAACAGGAATATGCTAATAAACCATTTTATCATTGCCTCTAGGGCATATTCCCAACAGGGACGGACGTTTTCTCTGCGTTCATACGCCGACGGCATTGCCGTCGGCGTATATCTGTTCCTTTTTTATTTATTTCTTTATATAATATTTCTTTATTTATTTATCTATGTAATATTTAATGTAGCTATAATTTATACATAAATTGGATCTATAATTTCCCTCCCAATTTCGGTATCCCACCCGCATAAAATAACGGTTTGAGTCAAAGGAACCTCCTACCGAGGAGGAGAAAATCCTCATTGTGCCTAATGGGATTGAGTAAGTGACTATGCTAATTTTGAACATGGTAATTACATTGTGGTCTGTACAATTTGACATGTACTAATGTTTAATTATTTGTGCAGCAGTTGGACATATCCTCACGGAGCCCGTGCGCCTAACACCATGGTTGGAGATTTGATTAGGAAGTTTTGGCCAGGCTTGTACAGTACGGTCCCCAACGGCGAGAGGAAGCTAGCCACCCGTTGGGTAGACTATCAGGCCGCCCATCACCCGGGCTTCGGGAGATGTTCTGACGCCGTGATCACCAAGTTTTGGGTAAGTTGAACTTTTTGAATTTCGTTCATAGTTGATGTCCCACCATGCTCTCACAATTTGTTTTTTGTGCATGATTAAAGAAATTCTATAGGGTACTTCCTGAGGAGCGTGCCAAGGCAGACAGGACTTTGGAGGGGGCTTGCAAGAAGTTGGCTCGACAGCAATTCTACAATGTAAAGCATACCTCCGTCAATCATTTCTGTTATGAGAAGTTAGGCAAGACGGCGCCGAAGCATGAGAATGTGGTGGAACCACTTGATATGACCATGGAGGATTACATGTCGGTAAGTAAATTGTCAATGAGATTACATGTTGCTGCTAAGTTGCAATTGCATTATCTGTTCTTCACATGAGTCTTTTTTTTTCAGGTTATGCCCACATGGGCCTATGGTAAGGCAGACGCGTGGGAGGCGTTGGTGTCGAGGTGGCTTGGGGAGGAAGCGTGGTTCAAAGCCTTGAGCGAGCGGAACAAGGCAAACCGTGGGACCGGGGGGACACATTGTGCGGGAGCCCGCAAGCATGATCGCTTCAAGGCAAAGCTGGTATATATATACATGGATCAACCTTTATTTATTTCACCTCATGTTCCTACTTGATACGCATAACACTTCTTTGGCAATGCAGGAGGCCGATATCGGGGAGTCTGTGTCGGACATGCAAGCATGGGAGAGGATGAAGATGAAGAAGATCGATCTATCCGAGCCTCAGCCCTTGCTTCCCGATTACTACGGCAGTGCCGAGGAGAACATAACTAGGTACGTCGAGTCGTTCAAGGGTTTTAATCCGGAGGTGGATAGACCTCTTGAGCATGACACCGATGAGAGAGCGATGGTCCTGGCCGGGCACGGTTGGGAGCATGGCCGTTTGCCCTGTCTTAGTGCGGTAATCCTGCGTACTCCTGAGTTGGGCCTCCTCGTGCGTGTCAAGGCTACACTCACCGCCGATGACCCCCCCTGTCCTGCCTCCTCGACGGCCTACCCAGCTCGCCCCGATGTAAGTTTTTCTCAATTTCATTCTCTTTCCGCATTCGTTCCTAGCTAAGTGGCTAAGTTGACGAGATTCGTTCTATTTTGAAATTGTAGCCTGATTTCGAGGCGGCCTTCGATGCCGCTTACACGGACTATGAGGCGGAGTATCACTCGTGGCTGCAGAAGAGAGCGGACTATGACGAGTGGCAAGAGTTGCGCGATGCTGTAAGTTTCAACCTTTATATTTGCAAAATATGACAAGTCCCATTTCCTCTAGTTTGAACTTTTTTTTCTACAACTCCTAACATCTAAACTATCTTGTAGGCGAGCGAGAAGTTTTTTTCCACTGGAGTGCGGGATCCGCTGCCTCCGCGTCCACCTAGGGTGGGGATGCCACCCATGTGCCCATCGAGGGAAGCGGTCGCTCGCACATACAAGCCAAGGACTCCGGTAAGTTATTTGCCAAACCAGTTGTTACTGCCGTACTGTGCTTTCCAAGTTGCTAACTTGGACTCAAACATGTAGGGATCGGGATGCTCCAGGAATGCACCCTTTGGTCGTGCTTCTGCCTCGCCGACTTCGACGCGCGCGCTCGTGGAGCATGGCGGTGGTGGTGCCTCGTCGAGTTCGTCGCGCGAGACCACACCGTCTCGTGCCTCATCGGGTGCCTCGCCGGGTTCCGTGTGTGATTCGACGGCGGCTGCCCCACGTGGTCGGTCGCCTATTCTCACGTGGTCAGATATCGGTACCTCGAGCTCTCGGGAGATGTAGGATGTGTCCGGGTGTGTTTTGTATGAATTCGAACTATGTTTGTGTCATTTCGAGTTTGTATGAATGCTTGGATGAATTCAAATCATGTTTGTGTCATTTGGAGATCTATGTGATGTTTTAAAATTTGTGCAATTTTAATTGTATTTAAAATGTGCTAGAAATCAGCAGCAACAATCAGCAAAAAAAAAAAAAGAAAATATGGTCACTGATACGCCGACGGCAATGCCGTCGGCGTAGGAGGCGTCGCGGACGCACAGGATGGCGCCACGTCGCCCTGAAATGGACCATATGGTCACTGATACGCCGACGACAATGCCGTCGGCATATGTGATACGCCGACGGCATAACGGAACGTGGGGATGCCGTGTTGTGGGAGCCTACGCCGACGGCCGCCGCAGACGCCGACAGCATTTTGTGTACGCCGACGTCCAGAGATGCCGACAGCCGCCGTCGGCGTATGTATACGCCGACGGCATTCGTTCATACGCCGACGGCTTCCGGCCGTCGGCGAATGACTGTTGAACCTTGCGTAGTGGTAGTTGTTGTTTATTTTTGCTTTCGGAAATCTGGGTTTGCACCCAGCTTGGTCTGAAGTCTGAACAAATAATGCATCTATTATTTTTATATTAACTTGCTTAGTGGTAGCAAACACAACACCTGAAAGAAGCAATTGCATATATTTAGAAGACTATTAAGGATAGCATGGCCTGAACGCCCAATGTGACTGTCACTGTGGCCTGGTCTTAATTAGTGTCTGTGCTGTGTTGTTTTTTTGAACAGAACAACGGAGGGCGATGAGCCCACCTGAAATTTATATTAAAACTGCCAGAGGCCAAGAGATTTTTACAGGCCGCCCCGGCTCGTACGGGGCGCTTTTCAGACACTCAGAGGTAGAGGTACAGGGAGGTTCAGGATGAGAGAGACGCACACCATTCTACAAGCTAGCGGGCCACAGTCAACACGGCGGGGTACGTACCCTGGACAACCACAAGGTGAGGTGCTGACGGGTGATCGCTAAGAACACCGTCGAAGACAAGACGGTTTCTCCACGTGATCCACAGAATGAGGGAGGCGGCCGTCATGCATGCGAAGGAGCAGCGGCCACGCATGGTGCTCCGTGGAGAACGCATTGATCATCTCGTCGAGGCGTGGCGCCTGGGCGGGGATGTGGATGCCAGCGGCGCGCCCCCATATATATATATCAACCAGCCGGGGGCACGACACGAACAGATGATGTGTGTCTTCCGCGACGCCCGGGCAGAACGGGCAGTTCGATGAACGCAGGATGCCGAGGCGTGCGCGTGCGCCCGTGTCGGAGGATCCAGACGAACACCTTCACCTTGACGGGGGCGAAGCTAGACCAGTTCAGATCGTGCATGGGAGGGCCGCACCCAGTGCTACGAAGGAGCCTGTAGTACGCAACCTGGGTTTTGTACCCGTCCTTGGTGGCGCCGATCAGCCGGCGGCTACGTCGAGGGCACCCGTCAGGAGGGAGAACTCTCCCTCAGCAGCAGGAGAGAGCCGCACACGCGCGCAGAGCGACAGAGACCTGCGGGGCGAGGCTGTGCGAGAAGGCGGCAGGAAGTGCAGTCGCGGGCGCTCCCATGGACGTCCTGCTATCGAACCAGAATGAGGTGGTGCCCCCTTCCCCGATCCTGACGGTGGTGATCGATCGCAGACGACGGGGTGTGTGTGGGGGTGATCAGCACCCCCAAAATACCAACGTCGGATCCATGCCGTCCATGGGTTCTCGACCCCGGTGAGAAGCTTGTAGACGATCTTCAGGAGAAGGCACGTATTCTGGGTGCCGAGGTCAATCAAGCCCAACCACCTTCAGAACGCAGCCGGCAGGCAGTCTCCCAGGACACCAAGCAGTCACCTCCAGGACACGTATTCTGTGTTGTGTTGTAGTAAATAATAAATACGAGTTGTACAATACTGCTTTACGAAGAAGTAAAAGGCTTCATTTCTTGTGCCCCGACTGCCGCGCCGGTCTAAGCGTTTCCAAGCTTTAAATGGCTGGTTTGTTTCCTTTGAGGGTTAGTCTTACTGTAAGCACTGACCAGAAACCAGTCTCTCTTGTTTGCAGACAAGGAATACACAAGAAAGCATTCTCTTGTCTCGCAGACAACCAAGAAAGGAAGGAAGGTGTTATCTGCTTTGTGCCCAAGAAAAGCTGACTGAAGTGAACACAAAGAAAAGCTGAGGTCTCTTTGACGCCGGCGTGCCGCGTTCGTTTCTTTTTTCCATGGCATGGCAAAGCAAAGCAAGGAACTTGGACGCAGCGCAACTCATCTTGTCCTTGTTTTTAAGCCACCCTTGCGCACTGGCAGGCAGCGGCGAGCTTCCTTGGCTGGGTGGCGGCATACGACGACGAAAAGCCGGTACGTAGCACAACCATAGTCTTGTCACCCCAACACAACACCAAGCCAAGCAAGTAGAGATGGGGTCGTGGGGATTGGGTTCCTTCTTAACCCAAAACCACTCCTTAGACCACACCACGGCGCCATGACAGGGATGCTCTGCTTAGTACGATAGAAAGCAGCGGTTGCTGCCTTGCTGGTTTGCTGTTCTGCTCTACTTAACATTTAGACAGACAATTGAGAGAATGCTTGCTACAAAAACTTATACCTCTCATCTCCAATGTCCTACCGCTACAGAGAGAATGCTTGCTACAAAAACTTATACCTCTCATCTCCAATCACTACTAATCTGTTTGTTCCAACCAAACAGGCATGTCGGAGGCTGCACGGGACGACCTGCTGGCCATCCAGCAGATCAACAAGATGCGTGGGCACTGGGCGGCAGGTGCGGCCCTGCAAGCAGGAGGGGCCTACTGGGTCGGCGTCATGAGGCCCCCCAGCGGGTTCTGGAGGGACGACAAGGCCGGGCCAGACGGGCACCAGGCCGGCCAGCCGGTGATGCTCACCATGTTCCCATCAAGCTGTTGGCTCTAAGCCATGTCCAGGGCGTGGCCTGGCGTCTGTATCGCGTGCGTGCGTGCGTTGCGTGTGTTCTGTTAGGGTTGTTAGCGAGTTAGATGGGGTGTCCGCTGTCCAGCGCCTGGTGTGGCCATGCAGATCGCGCCCAGGGCACTACCGGAAAATTGAGATTTGCCGTGTGAACCAATCTTTGCCGTGAGCAGTCCGGACTGCGGAACACGGCAAAGAAATATATGCCGTGCGAGGATACAAGGACTCACGGCAAAGAAATAAATCACGGCAAACAAAAACGACAACACACGGCAAAGAAAACCACACGGCAAAACGTGAATAATGCACACGGCAAAGTCAGCCCTCTCGGCAAAGATTCTTTACCGTGTGTCTTACCATTTGTCACGGTAAAAAATTTGACCAAAATTTGCCACCGGTCCTCAACATTTCGCGGGAAAACATTTCCCGTCGCGCGCATCGTTCCCGCGTCCTAAAAAAAATCGCGGGAACCTCTTTGCCGTGAGGGCAGAACGAGGCGCACGGCAAATAAAATCTATGCCGTGTGTTCTGTCCCTCGGCCGTGTGCACTTGTCCACAGCACACGGCAAACAATTAATTTTCCCCCTCTTCCATTTTCATCGTTGTTTCCGTAGACTTGTTTTGTTTCATTTCTTGTTAATGCTTATAATACACTGATTTACTTGAATCAATTATGTTTTTGATTATTTATATAACCCTCCGGTGGTAGTGCGGGCCGCATGCGTCGTCGCAACCTTGATAGTGGAACCGGCGCCGAGAGGGGTAGACGCATTAGGGCAAAGCACTCAACATAGGTACTCAGCATAGATGAGAACACACACATGAAATAAGTCCAATGTAAGCTTTGTTGGGATTCCGACGCTCCGGACCCCCGCTACGGCGAAACCCTAGACCCGCTGGAAAAAAGTCCAGCCTGTCGATCTACCCCTTTGACCGGCGCCGAGAGGGGGTAGACGCATGAACTTTTTTGCTTCTTTGTGTTAGGTTGGTACATAGGACCAATGGGAACCAACATTCCATGTGTTCCGTCACATGATTCCGTGCCCGGCACCCGAAACGGGAGTTTCCACCTTAAGTGTCGGAACTTAGTACGGAGTAGGTAGGGTTCGTGATGCGGGTCGCACCTCGGAGCCGTATCTTGGTTCCCGCAACCTACCAACACACTCTTATACATATATTAGGTACCAATGCAAGCTTTGTTGGGATTCCGACGCTCCGGACCCCCGCTACGGCGAAACCCTAGACCCGCTGGAAAAAAGTCCAGCCTGTCGATCTACCCCTTTGACCGGCGCCGAGAGGGGGTAGACGCATGAAATTTTTTGCTTCTTTGTGTTAGGTTGGTACATAGGACCAATGGGAACCAACATTCCATGTGTTCCGTCACATGATTCCGTGCCCGGCACCCGAAACGGGAGTTTCCACCTTAAGTGTCGGAACTTAGTACGGAGTAGGTAGGGTTCGTGATGCGGGTCGCACCTCGGAGCCGTATCTTGGTTCCCGCAACCTACCAACACACTCTTATACATATATTAGGTACCAATGCAAGCTTTGTTGGGATTCCGACGCTCCGGACCCCCGCTACGGCGAAACCCTAGACCCACTGGAAAAAAGTCCAGCCTGTCGATCTACCCCTTTGACCGGCGCCGAGAGGGGGTAGACGCATGAACTTTTTTGCTTCTTTGTGTTAGGTTGGTACATAGGACCAATGGGAACCAACATTCCATGTGTTCCGTCACATGATTCCGTGCCCGGCACCCGAAACGGGAGTTTCCACCTTAAGTGTCGGAACTTAGTACGGAGTAGGTAGGGTTCGTGATGCGGGTCGCACCTCGGAGCCGTATCTTGGTTCCCGCAACCTACCAACACACTCTTATACATATATTAGGTACCAATGCAAGCTTTGTTGGGATTCCGACGCTCCGGACCCCCGCTACGGCGAAACCCTAGACCCGCTGGAAAAAAGTCCAGCCTGTCGATCTACCCCTTTGACCGGCGCCGAGAGGGGGTAGACGCATGAACTTTTTTGCTTCTTTGTGTTAGGTTGGTACATATAGGACCAATGGGAACCAACATTCCATGTGTTCGGTCACATGATTCCGTGCCCGGCACCCGAAACGGGAGTTTCCACCTTAAGTGTCGGAACTTAGTACGGAGTAGGTAGGGTTCGTGATGCGGGTCGCACCTCGGAGCCGTATCTTGGTTCCCGCAACCTACCAAGACACTCTTATACATATATTAGGTACCAATGCAAGCTTTGTTGGGATTCCGACGCTCCGGACCCCCGCTACGGCGAAACCCTAGACCCGCTGGAAAAAAGTCCAGCCTGTCGATCTACCCCTTTGACCGGCGCCGAGAGGGGGTAGACGCATGAACTTTTTTGCTTCTTTGTGTTAGGTTGGTACATAGGACCAATGGGAACCAACATTCCATGTGTTCCGTCGCATGATTCCGTGCCCGGCACCCGAAACGGGAGTTTCCACCTTAAGTGTCGGAACTTAGTACGGAGTAGGTAGGGTTCGTGATGCGGGTCGCACCTCGGAGCCGTATCTTGGTTCCCGCAACCTACCAACACACTCTTATACATATATTAGGTACCAATGCAAGCTTTGGTGGGATTCCGACGCTCCGGACCCCCCGCTACGGCGAAACCCTACACCCGCTGGAAAAAAGTCCAGCCTGTCGATCTACCCCTTTGACCGGCGCCGAGAGGGGGTAGACGCATGAACTTTTTTGCTTGGTTGTGTTAGGTTGGTACATAGGACCAATGGGAATCAACATTCCATGTGTTCCGTCGCATGATTCCGTGCCCGGCACCCGAAACGGGAGTTTCAACCTTAAGTGTCAGAACTTAGTACGGAGTAGGTAGGGTTCGTGATGCGGGTCGCACCTCGGAGCCGTATCTTGGTTCCCGCAACCTACCAACACACTCTTATACATATATTAGGTACCAATGCAAGCTTTGGCGGGATTCCGACGCTCCGGACCCCCGCTACGGCGAAACCCTACACCCGCTGGAAAAAAGTCCAGCCTGTCGATCTACCCCTTTGACCGGTGCCGAGAGGGGGTAGACGCATGAACTTTTTTGCTTGGTTGTGTTAGGTTGGTACATAGGACCAATGGGAATCAACATTCCATGTGTTCCGTCGCATGATTCCGTGCCCGGCACCCGAAACGGGAGTTTCCACCTTAAGTGTCGGAACTTAGTACGGAGTAGGTAGGGTTCGTGATGCGGGTCGCATCTCGGAGCCGTATCTTGGTTCCCGCAACCTACCAACACACTCTTATACATATATTAGGTACCAATGCAAGCTTTGGTGGGATTCCGACGCTCCGGACCCCCGCTACGGCGAAACCCTACACCCGCTGGAAAAAAGTCCAGCCTGTCGATCTACCCCTTTGACCGGCGCCGAGAGGGGGTAGACGCATGAACTTTTTTGCTTGGTTGTGTTAGGTTGGTACATAGGAACAATGGGAATCAACATTCCATGTGTTCCGTCGCATGATTCCGTGCCCGGCACCCGAAACGGGAGTTTCCACCTTAAGTGTCGGAACTTAGTACGGAGTAGGTAGGGTTCGTGATGCGGGTCGCACCTCGGAGCCGTATCTTGGTTCCCGCAACCTACCAACACACTCTTATACATATATTAGGTACCAATGCAAGCTTTGGTGGGATTCCGACGCTCCGGACCCCCGCTACGGCGAAACCCTACACCCGCTGGAAAAAAGTCCAGCCTGTCGATCTACCCCTTTGACCGGCGCCGAGAGGGGGTAGACGCATGAACTTTTTTGCTTCTTTGTGTTAGGTTGGTACATAGGACCAATGGGAACCAACATTCGATGTGTTCCGTCGCATGATTCCGTCCCCGGCACCCGAAACGGGAGTTTCCACCTTAAGTGTCGGAACTTAGTACGGAGTAAGGGGGGTTCGTGAAGCGGGTCGCACCTCGGAGCCGTATCTTGGTTCCCGCAACCTCCCAACACACTCTTATACATATATTAGGGACCAATGCAAGCTTTGGTGGGATTCCGGCGCTCCGGACCCCCGGTACGGCGAAACCCTACACCCGCTGGAAAAAAGTCCGACCTGTCGATCTACCCCTTTGACCGGCGCCGAGAGGGGGTAGACGCATGAACTTTTTTGCTTGGTTGTGTTAGGTTGGTACATAGGACCAATGGGAACCAACATTCGATGTGTTCCGTCGCATGATTCCATGCCCGGCACCCGAAACGGGAGTTTCCACCTCTAAGTGTCGGGACTTACTACGGAGTAAGGGGGTTCGTGAAGCGGGTCGCACCTCGGAGCCGTATCTTGGTTCCCGCAACCTCCCAACACACTCTTATACATATATTAGGGACCAATGCAAGCTTTGGTGGGATTCCGGCGCTCCGGACCCCCGGTACGGCGAAACCCTACACCCGCTGGAAAAAAGTCCGACCTGTCGATCTACCCCTTTGACCGGCGCCGAGAGGGGGTAGACGCATGAACTTTTTTGCTTGGTTGTGTTAGGTTGGTACATAGGACCAATGGGAACCAACATTCGATGTGTTCCGTCGCATGATTCCATGCCCGGCACCCGAAACGGGAGTTTCCACCTCTAAGTGTCGGGACTTATAGCTGAAAACTACCGTTTCGGTGGAACCGGTGGCAATCTTGTGTGAATCTATGATAACATGTTGTTTTCCATACTCCTATGTCATAGCCAAACACAACCAAGGGAAAAAATCCACTGGGCTAGCCCCTTTCGACGCCGGTCAAGGGGGTAGACGAAAACGTTAGGGTTTTTCCCTGCGGATCTAGGGTTTCGTCTACCCCGGGCCCTGGAGTGTCACATACTCCTAGGTTGGTACATAGTATATAAGCACTATTATAAACTATTAATAAATAGTAGGAATATTAGAAAAATACTAAGGTAGAAAAACAATTAAAAGAAAAAACAAAAAGAAAGAAAAAAAAGGGAAATGACTTCTTTGCCGTGATGCCAGGGGACGTACACACGGCAAAGGAGGTCTTTGCCCTGAGCTTTTCTGCAGGGGCGCACGGCAAAGAAGGTCTTTGCCGTGATCCGAGAGGTGCGGCGCACGGTAAAGGGCTTATCCCTTTACCGGCTTCTCTCTGCCACACACACCACACTCACGCACACACCACACTCACACGGACACCCCGACCCGGCCGCCACCCGCCGCCTCCCCGCCGCCGCACCTCCCCCGTCGCCGGACCTCCTGCCGCGGATCCTCCACCGCCGCCTCACCTCCCGCCCGTCGCCTCCCCCGCGCCCGCACATCCCCCGCCCGCAACTCGCGCCTCCCCGCCCGCAACTCGCGCGGCACCCGCGCGTCCCTCCCGCCGCCGCGCCTCCCCCGCCGCCGGACCTCCTCCTCCCGCGCCTCCCCCACCTCTTCCACGCCTCTGCCAGGCCACCTCCGCCACGCCCCTGCCAGGCCACCGCCGCCGTCCGCCCCGCCAGGCCACCGCCGCCGTCCACCCCGCCAGGCCACCACCGCCGTCCGCCCCGCCAGGCCACCGCCGCCACGCCCCGTCCGCCCTGCCAGGCCACCGCCGCCACGCTCCTGCCACCCGCCGTCGAGGCCGCCCCGGCCACACCACCCCGAAGCTCTCCTCTCCCCTCACGAGGTACTCCTCCTCCTCCTTCTCTGTAATTTTTTTTTGGTTTATTAGGATATTAGGTTAGTTAGATAGTTAGGAGGTAGTTTATTAGGTTAGTTAGTTAGGAGGCAATTGTTAGGTTAGTTTGTTAGGTTAGTTAGTTTATTAGGTTAGTTAGTTAGTTAGGAGGTAGTTTATTAGGTTAGTTAGTTAGGAGGCAATTATTAGGTTAGTTTATTAGGATAGTTAGTTAGGAGGTAGTTAGTTAGGACGCAATTGTTAGGTTAGTTAGTTTATTTTAAAACAGTGAGCAAATACATGTTTAGGTACCACTTTTGAATGTGATAACATATTGATGCAAAGACATTTCTTTATTTCTTCTCTCGTACAGGAGTATGTGTGGAGCGTGAGAGCGGGGATTGCCGGCGGAGGGCAGTTTGTGGGAGCGGCGAGCATCTTCTTCGCCGTTGATCACGCTTAGAGGGTAAGAATTCGTCGGCTCTCTTGAATGTACCTAGGGTTTTATTTTGGTCTAGATCACCGAGTCTGTCGCGTCACCTAGGCGTCAATACCCGTCCGTAAGCGTTACGCGGAAAAATATGCACATAGAGTTAGAGTTGCATATTTTCAGCCGTAACGCTTACTGACATTTACGGGGCAGTCCGCGGGTCCGTGGATTGGGTACGTTCTCCCTGCTCTACCTCGATCCGAGATAGAATTTCGGCAGCGCCTCCCCGTTGTTCTCCGGATGCACATTCTCTCGGCTTTTTGCCGAGACGTGTATCGGGAGAGCAGCGGGGAGGTGCTGCCGAAATTCTGTCTCGGATCGGGGTAGAGCGGGGAGAACGTACTCAATCCACGGGCCCGCGGGCTGTTTAGGTCCAATACCCATTAGAGAGATAGGTGGATGCATGCCGTAAAATATGGTTTTGTTAAAATCAATGACATGTTGAACTGAAAGCATTGTGTATGTTTTTTTTTGGTACCGATTAAAGGATGGAGAACCGTGAGTGGATGTATGCTGGCAGAAAGAGTCAGTATGAGTTTAGTGATGAATGGAGAGATAAGGCTGAGGAGTTTGTGAACAAGGCGTTTGACATCAGCAGCAAACCCATGAAAGTGTTTTGCCCCTGTAAGAAATGCGCTAACCGAAAGCGAATGTCGAAGGTAGATGTCAGTACGCACCTGCTCAAGTTTGGGTTCACACCGTTCTACCATGTTTGGAATTTCCATGGTGAACAGTTAGCAAAACATCCTAGAACCGAGCCGCGTCAGATTCAGCCAGCTGGAGGATTTGACACTGGGTTCGAGAACTGCTTAGATGACTTTGTTAATGCTAATGCGCCTGAAAGCCCTCATGTAGAGGCGGAGACACCTCAGGAGGCGGAGACAAGTGAGCAGCCGGAGGAAAACACAAAGAAGTACTACGAGGCTATGTTTGCTTCCTAGAAACCCCTCCATGAACATAAAGATGTTACCCTTCTAGATGCCATCGCTCGCCTTATGGCCCTGAAGTGCCAGAGGAAGATATGCAGGGATGGTTTCGATGATCTTCTAGCCGTCGTTGGCAGCCTTCTACCGAAAGGGCACATCTTGGCGAAGAGCTTCTACGAGGCGACTAAACTCCTCCGTGACCTTAAGATGTCATATGAGAAGATAGACGCCTGTCCGAAGGGATGCATGCTATTCAGGAAAGACCATGCTGGAACAAATTATTGCATCCATTGCAATTCCTCGAGGTACTTCGAGGTCGACCTCGGTGGTGGACAGAAGAGGCAGACCGGGATTCCCCAGAAGATTCTCCGGTACCTTCCATTTATATCGAGGATCCAGCGTCTTTACGTGAACAAAGACACTGCCCAGCAGATGCGATGGGCCGCATTAGGGGAGAGATACACCGACAAGATGATACATCCGTCGGATGGTGCCGCATGGAAGAGGTTTGTAGCAAAGTATCCACTGAAAGCGGGCGACCCGAGGAGCGTAGCTGTTGCTATATCAACCGATGGGTTCAATCCGTATGGCATGTCGGCGGCAACATACAGCTGTTGGCCCGTGTTTGTCATCCCCCAGAACCTCCCCCCCGGTGAGTCCATGAGATCACATAACATGTTATTGTCGATGATAATCCCAGGACCGAAATATCCGGGTAAGAACATGAATGTGTACCTGGAACCGCTGGTGGAAGACTTGGCAGTTGGCTGGAACGGTCGCGGGGTCCGGACATATGATGCCTCAACAAATGATCACTTCGATATGTATATCTGGTACCACACATCTCTCCATGACTTACCAGCGCGTGCTTTGTTCTGTGGCTGGTGTACACATGGGAAGTGGCCTTGCCCACAGTGCAGACAGGCTATGACTTTCTTCTGGCTTAAGAAGGGAGGCAAGTATTCCTGCTTTGATCAACATCGGCAGTTCCTTGACCCAGATCATAGATACAGGAGTGACGTAAAGCGGTTCAAGAAAGGAGTCGAGATCCATGCTCCGAAACCACGTCTGATGACCGGACGTGAAATCAAGGCTGAGCTAGAAGCTCTCGTGCCTAACCCCGATGGGAATGGTTTCGTGGGTTATGGGGAGACACACCAGTGGACTCACATTCCGTGCTTCTGGAAGCTGCTCCCGTACATGGAGGATGTTGAGCTTCCACACAACATTGATGTAATGCACACCGAAAAGAATATCGCCGAGGCTCTCTATAGCACCATCATGGAGACTGAGAAGACGAAGGATAACGTCAAGGCTCGAATTGACCAAGAAGAGCTTTGTGACAGGCCAAATCTGAATATGCAGCCTCCTGGAGTCAACGGCAGTAGGTGGTCTAAGCCAAAGGCTCCGTTCTGCCCTACAAGGGCGGAAAGAAGGGAAATATTACAGTGGCTCGTGGACTGTTTGTACTTCCCTGATGGGTATGCACCTAACTGGACGAGGTGTGTGAACCTGGAAACGCAACGAGTGGGAGGGCTGAAGAGTCATGACTACCACGTGTGGATTGAGCGCATAATGCCGGTGATGATTCGAGGCTATGTCGATGAGGAGACTTGGCGAACACTTGCGGAGTTGAGCTTTTTCTTCCGCCAGATTTGTGCAAGGGAGTTAGATCGTGAAGTGCTTGAGAAGCTGCATGAACAGGCACCCGAGTTGCTTTGCAAGCTAGAGATGTTACTTCCGCCAGGTTTTTTTAATCCGATGCAACATATGATCTTGCATCTCCCGCACGAGGCTTTGCTGGGGGGGCCTGTGTCGACCCGTTGGCAGTTTGGGCCTGAGAGAGAAATGAAGAAGCTACGTGGAAATTGCGGCAATAAATGCAAGATCGAGGCATCCATGGCCGAGGCATGCCTTAACGAGGAGGTGTCAAACTTCACGACAAGGTATTATCATGCCAACATTCCCACAAAGCACAATCCAGTCCTTCGCTACAATGTAGCCAACCCTGAAGATGTACCCAAGCTTAGCATCTTCATAGGGCTCGGTGGCAAATCAAGTGGCACGAAGAAGTTCATCATGAATAAACTCGAGCGGGATATGATAAGCTCGTATATCTTGTTAAGTATGGTGGAAGTGAAGCCGTACATCGAGTAAGTCTTTCACCATTTAGTATTTCACAAACATTCACTCCTATATTCGTGGCTAACTCCTCTTTTCTCATTGGCGTAGACGATTCACTCGTGAAAACTGGAAGCTGAGAAGGGAACCTAACCCGAAAGAGTCGAAGGATCTTTTTGACAAGGGTGCTGGTTTCGACAAGGGTGGTGGTTTCATCAGCTGGTTCGCGGGTTTGGTACTGTTCTATCTAACTTTTCTAGTGTCGTGGACATTCATCTAGCATTCCTCGTTCTAAACTTGCCATGCTAAACTTGCAGGCAAAAAAGGACAAACAAATGAAGCCAGAGCTTAGAAAGATTGCCCATGGCTTTGGCCATTCCGTCAACTCATTCCATGCTTATGATGTGAATGGATATCGCTTCCATACCCATGAGTACACAACAAACCGGGCCAATCGGAAGACAATAAATAGTGGGGTGTTATGTGAAGGCTCGGATAAACTCCATTACTATGGAAGAGTCGAGGCTATATACGAGTTGAATTATGGCTTTGGTAAAGGGCTAAATCCCGTTGTATTCAAATGCCATTGGTTCGACCCGCATCGGGTGAGACGGGATCCTAGAATTGGATTGGTCGAAGTTCAACAAAGCTCCAAGTATCCGGGAGACGACGTCTACATTTTGGCTACCCAGGCCTTCCAAGTATTCTATCTCCCGTACCCGTGCAAGAAAACAGCCAAAGCATATCAAAAGCGTCTACAAGGGTGGGATGTTGTGATGACGGTACCTCCGCACAATAGGCCGCCTATGCCTAACAGTGAAGATTACCGGCGCCTAGAGCCCTCAACATTCGAAGGCGAGTTTTATCAGGAAGGAGGGCTCCCTGGGATATTCACTATCAACTTGCCGACCGATGATGACATGGAATACGTCGAAGAAGACGAAGCTGCGGGAATGGAGGAAGACACAGCGCATGATGAAGTCGTGGAGGTTTATAACCAAGCCGATGTGTCTTTGCTAGAGCGGTTCCACGCAGGACTTGACGTCGATGAGCCACAGGGACCACCTCCTGGTTCCGTGGAGGGTTGGTGGTGTGGCGACCCCGACAGTGATGACGACACGAGTGGTCCAATAGTTGATCCCAATGATCTCGACACAGGCTACTGATAGCGATGAGGACACATGTATTAGTAATTGGCAGTCTAGCTTATATGTAATAGGTCAATGCTACTCTATGTAACCGTGATTGTCAGTCTAGTTTATTTTCTGAGAACTCATTGTCGCTACTCCATGTATTTTGTTTTATTCTAATTGTTGCTTCATCTAAATTCTTTTTTTACTTTTGCTTCATCTATTTACCTTAATTTTGGATTATGTATACTGATGAAACTTTTTTTTGACAATGCAGGAAACATGAAGAAGGCCTTGGCAAAAAAGGTGCGTAGTGTGTCGAAAATCCTGGTGGGATCGAGTTCGGCACGACGGCTACCTTCACCTACACCCTCACCTCCACGTGCTAGGAGTGCACGGCGTGGGAGTACGAGGAGAGAGAGTCCTCCCCCGGCCGAGGAGTCCGACGAGGAGGACGTTCCGTACGAGGAGGAGCCGGAGCCGGATTCTGAGGACGAGTCGCTGGACGAGTCGGAGGACAGCGAGGAGGAGCAGGAGGTGGGCGAGGAGGAGGACAGCGAGGAGGACGTGGGCGAGGAGGGACCTGGGCAGGGCGGGTTTGAGCTTGACCCGACGCTGCAGTGGGAGCCGCCGGAGGAGGAGTGGGTTGAGACGGACCCGACTATCCCCCCGCCACAGAGCAAGGCGCCGTATCAGCGGGGGGCCGCGACCCTCCCCGATCTTCCTTACGGCTCACGTCACACGCTTCTCGTTCCCACCGGGGCAAGGTACATCTAATTATTCATGTTCAATTTTTGCTTTTTCACTTGTGTTTTGACCCGCTAACCATACTAATTTTGATTTTTTCATTGTGTAGATCGTTTGAGTACGTGCCTACTAAGGCCAAGGGACAGCGTACCTACTCGAGCATCCTTGGATGTCTTGTGCGCAAGTTCTTCCCTGGGATTGTCACCCTCCTAGATGGTACCGCGAGTGTAGCTTGGACGTTCAAGCATTACACCTACGCGGAGGATCCCGAGGACGAGGAGGCGAACATGGTGGAGAAGACACTCCGCTACTTCTGGGTAAGTTTGCTTGACTTCTATAAATCCTAGATTTCACTAGTGGCTTTAACCCTATTCTACCTATGTGCATGCTTGCAGAACTACTTCTCCTACCGGCCGGAGCACGAGGCCCAGTGCACGGCGGTCCTTGTGGAGATGGCCTCCAAGATGGTGAGGGACATGCACTACGAGGCTCGGGTGAACAGTGTCCGCAGTTGGTACGCCGAGAGGAAGATCAAGCTGGACAAGAAGCGTGCCCGGGACATCTTGATGCAGCCATGGCAGTACCTGCAGGTAGCCGCATTTCTATATTATCGATTTTGTTGACCGCCATGTAATATCGTTAATATGTGTGTTATGTGTATGTAGGTGCCTCCTCCCTACGTTGGTAACAATTCTGAGTGCCACCTCGCGATGGTAGCGTGGTGGACTAGCAAGGAGTACCTCAAACTCCACGAGGAGGGGAAGGCAAAGCGGGTGTACAACAAGGGTGGAACACACCGCCAAGGCATCCGCAACCTCTACCAATGCGTGCAAAATGAGGTGAGCAAATCCATTATTTAGTCCACCTAAGTTCGTGCTCTCTTTTGCAATATTTACTGCTTTTCACCTATGTTCGTGCTCTCTTTGCAGAAAGCGAAGACCGGCGTAGAGCCCTCGCCCTTCGCCGTTTGGTCAAAGTTCCGGAAGCTGGATGAGCCGGATCCTGACACGGGGTCGTTGTGGATCAACCCCGGCGCCGAGCTCCGGAGCACGGGGTACACGGCGAAGTTTAAGGAGCGCAACGGTGAGGATGCTGACCCTCTCACCAGTCCACTTGACGTCGAGGCTATCGTGCTTGCGGGGGGAGGCAAGGGGAATGGCCGGTTGTGGATAGGTGACGGCTACGTTGACCCTCGCATCGTCCCGTCCCTACGCCAGGTCCGCCGTGGGAGGGCGCCTGGTGCGCCTGCTATGGAGACCCGCCCACGAGTTTCGGGTCTGGTTGTCGACCAGCTCCGGGAGCAGGTTAGTCAGCAGCAGGTGCTCTTTGAGCAGCAGCAGGAGCAGATCCGACAGCAGCAGGAGCAGATCCGGCAACAGCAGGAGGCGTCCAGGCAGATGATGGAGTGGATGACGGCCAACATGCAGCGCTTGGCTCCTGCGGACGGGACTCTTGCTTTTGCTCCACCGACGTTCCCATGGGTATGTCGTCAAACTTGTCATTCTATCCATCTTACTGTTCTAACTTAGTTATCTTTGTAATGCGAGCGTTTTTCCATGTTGTAGATGGTTCCAGGATCGGCGGGTGGATCTCACTCGATGGCGCCGCAGCCGCCGCCTGGTGGTCAGGACGATCCGGAGCAGCAGCCCCTCTTCACAAACCCTTCCGTTGTCCGGAGGCTTCCGTGGGTATGCTCGCATGACTCTTTCTCCGAAGTTTTAGTCCGCTTTCTTTTCATACCAATGCCATTTCCACCTAGTTGTCGAACTTATCATTTTCTTGCAAACGTGTAGGATCAGGATCCTTCTCAGCCGCAATGATGTTGAGGACCTACTCCGTCGCAGAAGGATCAGGTTAGTTACCATTTGAACTTGCTGCCACTCATTCAAAAACTTACTTCATGTCTCACTTAGATCGACATAGCCAACCAAACTTGCCATTTCCACTTAGTTACTTCAACTATTCTAGTTGCCATTTCTACTTAGGTATTTTAGTTGTTATACTTGTCATTTCTACTTAATTAGTTTTATTATGCCCGTGACGTTGAAACTTAGTTCTTTTAGTTGTCAAACTTGTCACTTTAACTTAGTTAGTTTAATTATGCCCATGACATTACCACTCATGATTTTTGTATAACTTGTAGGACGATCAACAAAGACGTCCATCTTCGCCTTCCGTCCATCGTCGAAGAGTCCATGTGGTGTTTCAAGTCACCGTTCATCGTCGTGGAGTGGAGTTCATGTCGTGTTTGACTTGAACTATGGATAATGATGTCTATGTGATGTATGAGATTATTTCTATACTATATGCTATGTGGAGTTTGAAATTAATCTTATGGAGGAGTTTGATTGTGTTTATATAAGTTATGGATTGTGTTTATATATGTGATTGTGTGAAAATTGTGATCTGTGAATTATTCTGTCAATTATTTGTAAAATGCAGGAATTCTAGAAAAAACAGAATAAAATGTGACATTATGGTCACTTTGCCGTGTACCAGCACACGGCAAAGGCCTGTGCCGTGTACCAGCACACGGCAAAGCCCACACGTGGCGGCAGCCTGTGCTCCTGGCACGGTGCTGATGACCATATGGTCACTTTGCCGTGCGCTTTTAAGCGCGGTACACGGCAAAGGGCTGAGGCTGGGATATCGACACAGGTTCTTTGCCGTGTGTATTTTGACGCGGCACACGGCAAAGGAGAAATCTGTGCCGTGAGTTCTTCAGAGGGACACACGGCAAAGCAGAAAAAGGTGCCGTGCATTTTTTAGAGGGACACACGGCAAAGCAGCAAAAGGTGCCGTGCGGGCAGAGGGAGGCTCACGGCAAAGAAATGGTCCCTCGTTGACCAAGTTCTGACACGCACTGACACATATTTTGTGCCGTGACCATAGGCAGACACACGGCAAACACTTTGCTGAGTATTTTTCCGGAAAGTACACGGCAAATGTTCTTTGCCGACGGAAACATTGCCGTGTGACCTTTGCCGTGAGAGTCCTCACGGCACATCCTTTGCCGTGTTCCGGGAGGCCTCTGCCGTGTATTTTTGCCTCACGGCAAAATATTCATTTCCGGTAGTGGGGCGTGGCGATCGTGTGGAAGCAGCTACAGGTGCGTGCTGGTGTGGGTAGTGGGTGCGTGAGTGCGTGTGTGTGCGCGTGCTCAGTGCGCGGGGCGTGGCGTCGTGGGTGCGGCGCCGGGGCGCCTATATAACCCCCCTGTACTCCATTGTTCCCTGAATCGAGTTGGTGCTCGACGTTGAAGAAGGCGTAGCTGCGCCTGGGAAGAACTCTGTGTCCCGTGTCGAAGGCTGGACCTCCAGCCCGAGCTTTTGGGCTCGGCCTGAGCTGGGAC
Source organism: Puccinellia tenuiflora (assembly GCA_012064385.1). Classification (NCBI taxonomy): domain Eukaryota; kingdom Viridiplantae; phylum Streptophyta; class Magnoliopsida; order Poales; family Poaceae; genus Puccinellia; species Puccinellia tenuiflora. The sequence continues at coordinate 2,766,429 of QRDG01001050.1, forward strand.
AGGCTCGGCCCGAGTTCAGCTCGGCCCGTGAAGCAAATTGACAGAGCCGGGCTTGTATTCCTGGACCGCGGCGAGCTCGGGCCGAGCCAGGCTCGGCTCGGTCCAGCTCGTTCGGCTCGTCTTTTTTTTTCCCGAATTAAAGGTGTGGATTGAGAGTATTTGGGCTGTGTTTTGTGGCCCATGTGGTGGTTCGTTGTACTCCGTAGTAATTAGGTCACGGAACGAGCTCATTCTTTCACCAATCGCACAGCTATAGGACACGCCCGCCGCCACAGCAATGCATGACCGCCGCCACCGCTCTGCTCTCACTCCCGAGTCCCGACTCCGGCCGCCGCCGTCCCCAGACGCTCACTAACCCACGCCGCCGCGTACGCCCCGCACGTGCTCGTCCTCGCCATCGTCGGATTCGGCCTCTATCGCCGCCAGCGAGCACCGCCGCGCCGTCGCTATACTGTGCCGCTGCTGGGAAAGACAGGCCCCACCCATCAGTGACTCGCCGTCGCCATGCTCGCGAGCTGCACCGAGTTTGACCGAGCTGGTGCGAAGCTCGGTCCGAGCTCCATTTCGCGGCTCGCCGGCAAACTCGAGCTGGCTCGTGCTCGGTAACTCCGGCCCGAGCTTTTTGCAAGCTCGGCCCGAGCTGGACCGAGCTGGCTCGTGTCCAGCCTTACCCGTGTCCACTGTTCCTCATCTTCCTCCTCCCATTCGTGAGCTGCGAGTGGAGAGCTAGGTCTAGGGCTGCTGTAGCTGTCAATTGGTATCAGAGCAAGGAGATCATGGCGTTGGTCCCGCACGGCTCAGGCGTTGGGGGGAGCTTGGTGCCGCTCGCCTGCCCGATTCTCACCGGCGACAATTACACGGTGTGGGCTATCAAGGTGGAGGCAAACCTTGATGCCCAGGGACTGTGGGAGGCTGTTGTCCCAGCGGAGGACGCGGCGGCGGCGATCATTGCCAAGAAGGACAAGCCGACGAGGGCGTATCTCCTCGGTGCGCTGGCCGAGGACATCTTGCTGCAAGTCTCGGCGAAGAAGACGACGGCGGAAGTGTGGGCTAGCGTCAAGGCACGGTTCGTCGGTGCAGACCGTGTCAGGACGGCTCGCCTGTCCACTCTGCGCGGCGAATTCGATCGCCTGGACATGGCGGACGGGGAGAAGCTCGACGACTTCGCCGGCAAGATCAGCGGTATGGCGGCGAGGTACGCCAATCTTGGCGTGACCCTCGGCGACGCGGCGATGGTGAAAAAGCTGCTGGACTCGGTGCCCGATCGCCTGTACGCGGCGGTGGCCGGCATCGAGCAATTCTGCGACGTCGACATGCTCGGCTTCGACGAGGCGCTGGGCCGGCTCAAGGCGTTCGAGGAGCGCACGGAGCGGCGCAAGCAGCGCAGCGGCGGCGAGCGCGGCGACGGTAAGCTCTTGCTCACTGCAGCACAGTGGGCGGCGAGGCGTCGCGGCGGCTATGCCGATGACGGCGGCAGCAGCTCGGCGTCACGAGAAAGACGAAGGCTTGGCAAGTGTTGAAACTGTGGTGCTCGCGGCCACTTCCAGCGCCACTGCCCGGAGCCGAGGAAGGAGAAGAAGGAGGAGGAAGCTCTCCTCTGCGACGCCGGCGAGCACCCGTGTCTCTACTAGGCCATGGCTTAGGGGGAGTTTGTTGGCGCTAAGCCATGTCCAGGGCGTGGCTTGGGCGTCTGTATCGCGTGCGTGCGTGCGTGCGTTGCGTGTGTTCTGTTAGGGTTGTTAGCGAGTTAGATGGGGTGTCCGCTGTCCAGCGCCTGGCATGGTTCGAAATTTCAGTTTCGGAAAAATTTCAGCCACTACCGAAATCACTGAAATTCAGTGAATTTCAGCGATTTCAGTTTTCGTTTCGGCCAAATGACCGAAATTTTCTGTTGAAACTCATTTCAATATTTGAAAATTTTAAAATATTTTGAATGATTTTTTTAATTTCTGTGTAGTACTGAAATTGCTGAAATATTTTGACCGAAAGGTAATTATTTCGGTCTCTGCTGAAATCACTGAAATTCAGTGAATTTCAATGCAATTTCACTGAATTTTAAAACCATGGCGCCTGGTCGCCAGCCGTGCAGATCGCGCCCAGGGCGTGGCGATCGTGTGGAAGCAGCTACGGGTGCGTGCTGGTGTGGGTAGTGGGTGCGTGAGTGCGTGTGTGTGCGCGTGCTCAGTGCGCGGGGCGTCGCGTCGTGGGTGCGACGCCGGGGCGCCTATATAACTCCCCCTGTACTCCATTGTTCCCTGAATCGAGTTGGTGCTCGACGTTGAAGAAGGCGTAGCTGCACCTGGGAAGAACTCTGTGTCCCGTGTCCACTGTTCCTCATCTTCCTCCTCCCATTCGTGAGCTGCGAGTGGAGAGCTAGGTCTAGGGCTGCTGCAGCTGTCACAAGCTACGCCTGGTTCACCTGGTTCACCACCATGGTCACGCTCACCTCTGCCATCATCATAGTGCTACTCTCGAGTAACTGCTTCTACCGGACGGCGACCAGGAGGACGACGCTGAAGCTCATTGCCTTCCTCGACGTTGCCTTCTACGTGGGCGCCTTCGTCTTCGGCGCCAGCCCGGAAGACCCACTGGTCTTCGTGTTCGTCGGCGCCTTCGTCTTCGTCTCCTGCGTCCTCGTCTACTCCATCGTCTCCATCCTCTACGTCTGGCGTGGACGTGGTGCTCCTGCTCGATAAGGACTCCCAGGTGACCTCCCATCCTCTCTCCCTTTCTTTTCTGATTTACAACGTTCTTAAGATCCATCTTCTTGTGTTTCCAATTTCTAGTTGAGATGCTATAGAGTGCTTGAGTACGTACGTGATGATCTGGAGGACATCGTAGCTAGAAATGTGTCCGCCGTTTTGTTAATAACTAGTTGCCTTGCATGTGCACGCACGTCTCTAGAGGACACATCTTATGATTTCACTTGCTTTGACTCTAAGGTCCTGACCTCCCCTCCCCCACCTCGAATTTTGCCGCGCCACCCAACTTGGGGACATGGCGGACTACATCGCGCGTCACCCTCCCTCATGTAACCGGCGGCCTTCACCCGTGCCACCGCCTCGCTTGGTTCCCCGGAGACCTACGCTGCATGCCAACTCGGCTCACCACATCTGGGGGTCGCCAGCCCGATCCCCAGTGGCCTTTATTCTACGAAACAAAATTACATGTGCATTGCAACGGGGTTGAAACAAATTAAGTTATAATCGATAGATACGCGTAACCTCAGTCACTACGGGAAACACACAAGTAGCCGTCTTATACGCCGACGGCCAAATTTCGGGGCCGTCGGCGAACAAGTAGAGTTTGGAAAGCCGACGAACCGGCCGTCAGCGTACGAAACCCCGTCGGCGTAGACATTCATACGCCTATGGCCGCCGTCGGCGTACAAACTCCCGTTGGCGTATAAGTCCCACTAACGGCCGCCATGACATCGCTGGAACGGCCATCTCCCTATGAAGATACGCCGACGGCATTATAGACGCCGACGGCCTGGCCGTCGGCGTATTAGTTTTTTAATAATTTAGTTTTACTTATTTCTGCATTTAGTTTTATTTATTTATGTATATAATATTTAATATATGTATAATTTATGTATAAATTGGGTCTATAATTCCACTGTCCCTATTTCTGTATTCCACCCGCATAAAATAACGGTTTGATTCTTTGGGAACCCGTATGAAATAACGTTTAAACTAACTATAATGGTTCGGAAGATATATTGTTTTTTTATAACAGTTCTACATAAATTAGGTTATCTGTTGTTTAGCGACAACAATGTTGTAGAACAGTCCACTAATCACACTAGTGAATTATAGGAGGTGGTGCAAGGCATAGCTGCCCGGTGTGACCTTCCTCACTTTCTGCCGATGGTGCAAGAAACACACCACTGATCCAACGGCTCACAAGCGCTCGAAGGAAACACACGGATCGTGTGTTTTCTTCGAGCGCTTGTGAGCCGTTGGATCAGAAGCACACAGATCGTGTGTTTCCTTCGAGCGCTTGTGAGCCGTTGGATCAGAAGCACACGGATCATGTATTTCTTTAGAGCGCTTGTGAGCTGTTGGATCAGGTGTGTGTTTCTTTTGAGGGCTTGTGAGCTGTTAGATGTACACTCTCACCTCATCCACAGGTACACCTTCTAATTGCCTATAAATAGCGACGTCCCTGCAGCGAACGGCACACAACGAGCGTCTACCTTTGCCACCGAACCCAATGGTTGGATTTAGCCTACCTGCTGGCATGTTCCCTGGCATTATTGTGTTTGTCCTTGTTCATCGGCCAGCCATTGGAGCCACCTTCTATAGGTCGGTGAATAAGGACAACACAACGACGCTGTTGGAAACACAAGCCCTCAGGTAGGTTGAATCCAACCACTGGATTAGGGTGACACAATGATGAATTGCCGAGGAGGTGGGAGTGGTGGTGGTGGAAGTGGTAGCCATGCCCCTCGGTCGGATCCAAGCAGCTGCAAGTCCCTCTGATGATCTACAACATTCCCAACACTTTTTAGGACGGTCGTTAGATCATCAGAGATGTCTTGCGGCTGCTTGGATCGAAGGTCGATTTGCTGCTCACGACGACGAGACGGATGCGCAAGCTTCCGGATGGGCAAAACCAGTATTGGATCAGCCACATGACCCTATATATTACAACCGGTAGTAATGGGCTTTTGTTTTTTCTCTCTTATTTTTTCTTTCTTATATTTTCTGTTTATTTTTTCTTTCTTATGTTTTCTGTTTAATTTTTCTTTTTTATGTTTTCTGTTTATTTTTTCTCTCTTATGAAGCGAAGAAACGACATAAAAGGCAGGAAGAAGAAATACTAAAAGAACAGAAGCGCCGTAAAAAGGAAGAAGCTGAAACGAGAAAACAACATGAAATAACATTCCCAATTGCACCGAACCCCGAACCATACTTGTCCATGACTGAGCTTTGTGATGTAGTTGTACTCGAGAGCCGATCACTGCGTGCCAGATAACTTCCCTGATATGTTTTATTAGTCTTGAATGTAGGGGTGTGATTATGCTCTTCAGCTACTTTCTTATGCTTCTTTGTCCAATTAGGATGGCTCCACAAATAGAGGGGCGGTGCAGATTTATTCCACCCTTCAACTGATTGGTCATTCACATCTTCAATACCAGGCAAATAAAATGACTACAAATGAAAAGGAAGAAGCTGAAATGAGGAAACAACATAAAATAACGTTCCCAATTTCGGTATCCACTTCTGAAATGAGGAAACAAAATAAAATAACGTTCCCAATTTGGGTTGTAGATGTCCAAGATCCTTCCCCGAGGTGTGACCGGCTTCACGAGTGTCACTGATTCCTTAGCGAGTTTCTGGGCATATAGCTGAAAACTCCCACATGGGGCGAACGGGTGGGGGGGGGGGGGGGAATCGTTGCAAGAGTTGGGGTATATGTGTGTTTTTATTGTACCTAGTGACTAACCTAACCCAACCAAGAAAAAAGATCCACTGAGCTACCCCCTTTCGACGCTTGTACTGGCCGTAGACGGAAAATGTAGGGTTTTCTCCAGCGGGTCTAGGGTTTCGCCGGAGAGGGGCTCCGGAGCGTCGGAACCCGACCAAATTTTTTGGAATATTTTTTTGGTTTTCGAATATTTAATAATATTATTGTGTACTACAATTAAAATTATGATTACCTTATAGCAATTAGAAAGGAAAAATAGCAATTTAAAAAAACGATACGCCGACGGCATTGCCGTCGGCGTATAGGCAACCCTAGTTATTGCCTTTCACCTGGTCAGGAGATTCAAAGCAAAAAAAAGAACTATTTCACCCCGCGCCTCCTCCCCGCGCCGCCGCTCCTCCCGCGCCGCCGCCTCCTCCCCGCGCCGTCGCCTCCGCCCCTGTCCAGCCGCCGCCAGCGCGCATCACTCCGGCCGCCGCCCTCCCGCCCGCCCGCACGTGCGCATCACCGCCCCCCCGCACGCGCGCATCGCCGCACGCACGCACGCGTGCATCGCTGGCCGCCGCCCGTCTCTGCCCCTCCCTATCCACCCTCCTTCCCGGCCGCCCTCTCCCTCTCTCCTCCCTCCCGGCCACCTCTCCCTCCCTCCCTCCCCACCTCTCCCTTCCCTCCCCGGCCGCTCTCTCCCTCTCTCCTCCCTCCCCGGCCACCTCTCCCTCCCTCCCCACCTCTCCCCTCCCTTCCTGGCCGCCCCTCCCTCTCCGGCCGCCCCTCTCCTCCCTCCCTCCCCGGCCGCCCCTCCCTCCCCGGCCGTCCCTCTCCTCCCTCCATCCCTGGCCGCCCCTCCCTCCCCACCTCCACCCCAGCCGCCCCTCCCTCCCAGCCGCCCCTCCCTCTCCGATCGCCCCTCCCCCCCACCTCCACCCCGGCGGCCCCTCCCTCCCGGTCGCCCGTCCCTCTCCTACAACCCCTCCCTCTCCGGCCGCCCCTCCCTCTCTGGTAGGTACTATTTTTTTCATTTTAGTATGTGCTTATTTTTATTTAGATCACAATTTAAATTATTGTAGCAAATTTTAGTTCATTTTAGCTTAGCAGATTATAGTTCATTTTAGTTTAGCAGATTATAGCACATTTTAATTGGTGAGTGTGGCGGCGATGAGGTTAGTGTGCCGACGGTGAGGTGAGTGTGACGGCGGTGAGGTGAGTGTGGCGGCGGTGAGGTGAGGTGAGTGTGGGGTGAGGTGAGGTGAGTGTGACGGCGGTGAGGTGAGTGTGGCGGCGGTGAGGTCAGTGTGACGGCGGTGAGGTGAGGTGAGTGTGGGGTGAGGTGAGGTGAGTGTGACGGCGGTGAGGTGAGTGTGGGGTGAGGTGAGGTGAGGTGAGTGTGACGGCGGTGGTGGAGCTTCCCGTTGGTGAGGTGAGTGTGGCGGCATATATAGTGTTTTAAATGCAAAATGTTTTATATGTGGGTCCTTCCATATATAATGTGCTAATGTTTATTGTTTGTGCTTTTTCAGATGACGTAGCTTCTCGCCAGCCAGCACCGTCTGTCCCGCATGTCGTTGCGGGGCTTCTTCTCCGGCCACCGATCACGCATCAAGGGTATAAATCTTTCGCCTCTCTTGTTGCATAGGTTTATTTTTGTCTAGATCACCAAGTCAGTCGCGTAACCCGAGTCAGATCCCATTCGGAAGAGATACAAATTTATAAATATGCATGATTGTCCATCTTTGCATATTTATAACCGTGCCTCTTCCAGATTGTCCACGTTTTGGACAACCCGAGTATGTGTAGATCGAGTCGTGTTCCGTGTTCTACCCCTTCCTGAGACGGATTTCGGTATCACCTCCCCGTTGTTCTTCGGATGCACACCCTCTCGGCTTGACAAGCTCGAGATGTGTATTCTGAAGAACAGCGGGGAGGTGCTGCCGAAATTCTGTCTCGGGTCGGGGTAGAACATGGAACACGACTCGATCTACACATACTCGGGTGGGATATGCCTTCCTATTAGAAGTTTAGGTGAACCGTCGCATGTTCTAAAAGATAAAATTTGCCGTAATAAATTGGTGACATTGAATAAATTAACGGTGACATTGCATGCATTTAATTTCATGTTATTATTTGGCTCATAATAAAGTAGAGGTTTGGCTCATAGTAAAGCAGAGGATGACTGATAATTGGTGGATGTACAGTGGCCGAACTAGTGCTCTTGACAGAACAGACGAGTGGGTAGGGAAGACCAATTTGTTAGTGAAGAAGTTAGCGCGTGGTTCAAAGTCAGGCATTCATCCAAACTGCCCTTGCGCTCATTGCAAGTTGCGTAAACGTCAGGGAAAGGATGAGATGACTAAACACCTCTGGTCTAGTGGGTATATGCCGAACTTCGTCACGACAGTCGACTTTGATCAGTACGAACGCGAGAATGGTAGGGTGATGCGGCAGCAGATCAATGGAAATGAAGATGATGGGATTAGAAACTGGCTAGAAGATCTCCGTGATGGCGACATGCCAGATTCGCCAACCTCACAGGAGGAACCGCCAGAACCAGAGGAGCCTCGCGAACCAGAGGACCCGGATCCAACCGCGAAGGCCTTCATTGATATGATGGCCTCGGCTCAGAGGCCTCTGTACGAGGGTGCAAAAATTTCTCAGCTCGATGCCATCTCGCAAGCACTAGCCAGAAAGCTCGAACACGGCAACACCTGTTCATGCTTTGAAGGGCATATGGAAACATGTTGCCCGAAGGGCATTATCTTCCTAAAAACATGTACGAAACGAAGAAAATCCTGCGAGATCTCAGCATGGATTATGAAAAGATAGATTGTTGTCCAGAAGGATGCCTTTTGTTTTGGAAACAGTTTGCGAAGGACAAGTACTGTAGCCTGTGTGGGGCCTCTAGGTATCATGAGGGAAATGGAGCCGATGGTCAGAAGACACAGACAAAAGTCGCCATTAAGATTCTTCGTTACCTCCCATTCATAGACAGAATCAAGCGGCTTTACATGAACAAAGAGACCGCTACACAGATGCAGTGGCACAAGACGGGGAAGAGATACAAGGATGAGCACGGACGGGTAAAGATGGGACATCCATCTGATGGTACGGCATGGGCGAACTTTGATATGAAGCACCCCGATAAGGCTCGAAACGTCAGAATCGCGATAGCAAACGATGGATTCAATCCATATGGTATGTCGACTGCCTCGTACAGCTGCAGGCATGTGTTTGTTATTCCGCTCAATCTCCCTCCCGGAGCCCTAATGCAAAGGAAGACCATATTCCTGTCGCTGATCATTCCAGGTCCTGAATAGCCGAGGAAGAATTTAAGTGTGTACATGCAGCCGATTCTGGATGATCTGAACCACTCTTGGCACCACGGGATGTTGACATATGATCGTGCATCGAAGACAAACTTCTTGATGAAGGTTTGGTTCCACAATTCCATGCACGACATGCCCGGGTATGCCCTATTCTGCGGATGGTGTACAGCTGGTAAGTTGCCATGCCCAGTGTGTAGGAACCGACTTGAGTTCATGTGGCTAAGCGCGGGTATGAAGTTTTCCGCGTTTGACACACATAGAAAGTTCCTCAAAAGAGGGCATCGGTATAGAGAAGACAAAAAGAACTTCAAGAAGGGTAGAGTTGAGCATGAAGTAAAAGATATACCAACTTTTGATGGTGCAGCTATTGATACCGAGCTACGTGCTCTCGTGCCTGCTAAGGGAAAAGGCCCACGGTATGTGGGATATGGTGAGACGCACAACTGGACAAACGTGGCAGGCTTGACGCAGCTCGAATATTACAAGGACCTCAAACTTCCCCATAGCATCGATGTGATGCACACCGAAAAGAATGTTGCAAAGTCCCTCTTTCACACAATCCTGAACATTCCAGAGAAGTCGAAGGATAATGTTAAGGCTAGAGTCGATGTCAAGAAGATATGTGATAGGAAGAGATTACACATGAAGCCACCTGAAGGCCGTCGAAAGAATTGGTTCAAGCCGCATGCCGACTTCTGTCTTAATAGTATGCAAAAGTCTGAGGCATTCTTTTGGCTTAAATTCGTCGTGATGTTCCCGGATGGCTATTGTTCGAATATAAGTAAGGGAGTCAATATAAAAATAGGAAAAAGTCACCGGGCTCAAGAGTCACAACTATCATATATGGATTGAGCGGCTGCTACCGGTGATGGTTCGAGGGTATCTCCCCGACCGTATCTGGCGAGTGCTCGCGGAGTTGATGAAAGAACAACTATGCCCGGATGTCGCCTAGAGGGGGGGGGGGGGGTGAATAGGCAATTAAAACTTTTTCTAATTAGGGGCTTGATAATTGCGGAATAAAACTATGTGTTTAAATTAACAAGCCAACAACTTAATATTCTAGGTTCACCTATGTGCACCAACAATTTATGCTAAGAAATTTAAGCGACAAGGTGATAGCAAGATATGAACTTCAAGCACGAAGGCTATCACAATGTAAATTGCGTAAGTAAAGCTCGGGTATAGAAATAACCGAGGCACGCGGAGACGAGGATGTATTCCCGAGTTCCTCCTTGTTAAGGGAGTACGTCTCGTTGGAGGGGTGTGAGATCGCCACAAAAGGCCTACTCAAGATGCCACAAAGGCCTCACCCTATTCTCCGATGAACCGCACCCAAAGGTTTGGTTCACCTTCCACTATCGGAATCCTTCGAGGCGGATTCCGGAGCCCTTTACAACTTCTTCTTGGGGCACACACCCACAACTCAATTGGGGGCTCCCAAACTCGTGCCGAAGCTTCACAACTCGAAGTCTTCGCGGCACCTCCAACCGTCTAGGGTACACAATTGCACCCAAGAGGCAACAAGCCCTTGGGAACACAATGTACCCAAGAGTAACAAGCTTCTCAACCTTCAACTTCACGTATCACCGTGGAGAGAGCAACCCGATGCAACTAATGCAAAAGGCAAAACCACACAAAGTGGTCAAATCCTTCACTCTCAAATTCCAAACAAAGCAACCGATGCTTTGAGGGGAATGAGAGAGGAAGAACAAAGGGGATGAGCACAAAGCAACCCTAAATCTAGATCCACAAGGTTCCCTCACTTAGAGAGGATTTTGATCGGTGGAATGGTAGATCTAGATCTCCTCTCTTGAAACCCTAAATTTGGGCAAGAATCATTGGAGGGGAAGAGAGGAATCAACCTCACAAGGATTAGAGCAAAGGGGAAGAGCAAGAACAAGTGAGCAAGGTGTGTAACCAGGTTTTGGGGGGGGGGGGGGGGGGGAAGAGGCTTTTTATAGACTCCCCCAAAAACTAGCCGTTGGAGCTTGTCCAGGCCGGAGACTCCGGAGTAAGTGACCGGAGACTCCGGCCTGCTGGGTCATCGGGGAGGCCGGAGATTCCGGTCCTTGGGGCCGGAGACTCCGGCCAGGCCGGAGACTCCGGGCACCCTCCGGGGGAGCTTCGGACACCTATCCAGAGGCGCACCACACAGGTGCAAATGGGCTGAGAAAAAGAAGGGCCGGAGATTCCAGGTCCTAGGGGCGGAGACTCCGGTGGGCCGGAGACTCCGGTCCATCTCCGGGGTAACTCTGGACCCCTATACAGAAGCGCACCACAGCAAGGTCAAACCGCAACAAAAATCAAGAGACCGGAGACTTCGGTCCAGAGGGTCGGAGACTCCGGCCAGGCCGGAGACTCCGGAGCAACTCCGGGGTAGATCCAACAGCAAATCCAAGACCCCATAACTTTTGCATATGAACTCCGTTTTCGACAATCTTGGACTCGTTGGAATCGTCACAATGAGCACAACAAGATTATGTAGAGATTCATCATGGTCCAACAATATATTGTAAAACCAAATGGGGAACGATAAAAACTCTTTTTTCGCAAACCGAAAAACCGCTTCTTTTGCAATTGAAGTCCGAAAGAGATAAAACCAATTTTGTTGGAAAGAGGACGACAAATGCAACCTTTGTAAATGATAAGACAAGTAAAGGAGATTTTGCAAATAATTGGAAGAAGTAAATCTTCCGCACGGATGAACCGGCAAAATCTCCAATACCGAAAACGCAAATGAAGACGCATATGAAAACCGTTTTCGGTGAACTTGGCTTTCTCATGACAAGCACGACAAGCACCAAGACCACACCACGATAAGAGACGAATAAGAACAAATAAAGATGATTGCATGGATGCAAAGGTTTGAGCTCTCCATGAAGGATACGATCATGATACTCGGTCGAGAGCCCCTCTTGATAGTACGGCTATCTATCCTATAACCCGGTCTCTCAACTAACATTATGAGACTGGTGAAATAAAAGCCCTATCAAGATCATACCTTTGCCTTGCGCATTAATCCACTTGAGGTCGAAGAAGACGATCTTCATCTTCTCAAGATGCACCACCTTTCTTCATTGCGCTTCGCTTGGTGAAGATTCACATGTGGCTCCCCCATACACCAAGATGGGAGAAGCACCTCTTCGGCATAACTTCACTTGGCCTTGAGTGATGATCAACCCGCACAAATCCTTGATCAACACACACTTTTCTTCTTCCCTTAACCTTGACTCCAACATATGGAGAACAAGCAAACAAATGGAAAACCTACAAATATAGCTCAATGCAAATATTAGTCCATAGAGACTGTCATTAATTACCAAAACCATGCATGGGGGCAACCATGCACTTTCAATCTCCCCCATTTTGGTAATTGACGACAATCCCTTTTAAGAGGGTTTATATAATGAATAAAGCATCCTTGCATGACAAATAAGCAAGAAAGCAAAGCGCATTAAAGGCAAATGCAACAAAAGCATAAAACCAAAATTCCCTTAAACCCTCTAAACTTCTCCCCCATTGGCATCGTTTGCCGAAATGGGAAGAAAAATTTAGAGAGCCAATATAATATGAGTTCCTCCATAAAAGAGATGACAATCCCTTTTAACGAAAAATTAGAGGAAATCAAACTATATTGAGGATCAAAAGATTGCAAAAAGGATTAAATCATTTTAACCATCTCCACAAAGGAGAAAAGCAATCAAAAAGATCGAAAGCGAGAGTTCTAAATAAAAATGGAAGAAGCTCCCCAATGTTCATGGACAATTGAGGAGTGCACAAAAATGGCATCCTCGCTCCCCAAAATCATCTAGAACACGCAACAAGTGCAAGAGTGCATATTGCAAAAGCAAATCATAGCACTTGCACCAAAGATGTGGTTGAGCCATAAAAAGATACCAATTTTCAAAAATTAAACATAAAATAGGCCCAACCAAGATAAAAAGATCTTTTAAAGAAATATTTTCACACGCTTAGGGATACCAATTGGAAACTAAAACCAATTGAAAATGCCAAAACCTAGTGAGATTATTTAGTCAAATGAAAATTCAACATGCTCATCAAGGTAGGCATGAAGTAAAAAATCTTCAAGAAATCTTCAAGAAATACCAATAAACAATAAGACAAGCACTCATGATACAAATTTGGAGCCACCAAAGAATTATAGATGAAACACAAGGTGGCTCAAAAGGAATAGGATACCGACTAAAAGGTGACCTCTCTCATATGTATAGGTTTCTAATTAGGCAAACCACAAAGATATACATCCGCAAAGAAACATATACATACGAAATGGTTCGGGAAAAGGAGAACAAGGTATCCAAAAGGAAGTCATAAATATACAAACGAGATTATTGCATAAAAGCATAGCACATAGCTCAAATTTATCTCGTTGTATATAAATGAACTTCAAATATATCAAATGCATCACACATATCACAAAGGGAACAAGAGATAGTGGAGATGCTTTGAGTTAGGCAACAAGTATCAGAAGGAAATAATTATCAATTGAAGAAAAGGTTTTTGCAAATTCATCACACATATCACAAAGATATATTAAGTGAAGGAAATAGGCCAAAACCACAACAATTGCATATAAAAGCTTTTCATGCCAAGAGGCAACCTACACAAGGTTGGATACTAAAAAGTATGCATGGGATAGATACTTGTTACCGAGATGCATTGACGATGAAGATGATGAGAATTTTGATTATCATCAAAGCTTGACTCCGACAATCATATGGTGAGAACACCTTCCTTATGAATGAGACAAGCATCCAATGCTTCTCCATTGTACCTAAAACACAATTAGAGTACAAAATGGTTCCCAAACTCATTGGGTCCCATAGTAGTTAGATCAACTACAATATATAGGAAACACTCCATATAAATATGTGCATATATATATGAAATTGAATTTCATGCACATCTTAGCCGATTTAGGATTCGGTGGAGTATCCCCTATATATTGGAACTAAAAGGACTAGCATGCCATATAATTTATATGTTAAAGGATATACATAAAAAGCCTTTCAAGATCCAAACAAGATACAATTTGGACAAAACACCAAGTAAACCAAGAAGAGAGCACACAAGAGTGTGACACTAAAGGTTGTCCAAATTATATCAAACTCCAAATCAACACATGATTGAGGAAAAAACAAATCAACAAATGATTGATTACAAAACACATCAACACATGAAGTGTGATATCAAAAGGAATCAAATCAACACAACAAATGATCGATAAGACACCAATTGAAGATAAGATACCAATTAAAACAAAAAATATCAACTAGGAGAAAAAATACCAAGAATAGGATGATACTTGACTGAAATCAAGTAAAGTAAAATAAGGCAAAAAGGTATCAAGACTCCCACAATAAATATCAATTGGAACAAATATCTATGGAGATATTAAATTCCAATTAATACCAATTGAAGGTACCAAACATAAGATAAAGAATTAAATGCCAATTGAGAGGATCAAATATTGATAGATAGAATAGTGTTCTAACTAAAAAGGAATGCTCCCCCAAGATTAATGCATTATCTTGGATATTTTCCTTTGAATACAAAATGCATACACAAGGGATCATTACTCTCCATATTTTATTTACAACACTAGACACTACCGATTGAAAAAAAAATAGGATCCATTCAAAAGGCAAGGAAGGCAAAAGATAAAGCAAATTAACGCAGAAGCCAATGTGAAGATGGTCTACAAAATCTACCACAATTACTAGTATCACTTGTCATGGACAAGGAGTATATAGAGATATTTGTCAGTGGTATAAAGGAATGATATACAAGACCAACTTCACCACAAACTAGCAAATGGCAAAAGATAGGAATTAAAACACCATTTTTGAAAGAGGTTTGTTGGAAGTTTCAATTATTCGAACCAACCGGCAAAGCCATGGTTAGAATAAAAGGAAACAAATGGTTTCTCACATAATATATGGAAATGCATATTAGAGAAAAACCACACCAAGCAACCTCACTCAAACAAGAACCAAAGGGTAACCATAAGGGAAAATGGAGCTTGTTTGAGCAAACATGACACATAGGAGAAAGATAATTTGCAATATCAACTCTAAGTGGCAAACCTCAAATGTTCACATTTTTTATGGGATTGTAATATGCACATAGCATATTACTCCCCCATAATGTGATACTTCATTTTAATTTTAAACAAGAGGCAAATAAAACCAACTAGAGAAATTAATGGACATGTAGAATTTGAATTTCTCATGAATATGACATACCACATAGTAGCTAGATAATATTGAAATATCAATACTAGGTGGTGTCCTTCATGTACACACATTTTTAGGTTTGTGAAGTGCACAAAGCATTTCACTCCCCCAAAATGGGATGGTCCACTAATATCTCAAAAAGCCAAATTAAATCCACACAAGATCTAAAAAGCTCAACACACAAATTACACATACATGATACACAACTATCATACACAACCTTGGATAACAATACTAGTAGGAAAGAAGCATATCACATACAAGCACATATTAGGAACAAAACTAACACATGCAAGGGAGCAAGCAACTTTCAATGAATATATGAGTTAAATACAAGTTACCGCAAGGAGGAAGCATTGGATATGAGATAGAGCAATATATTCCAATTGACTTGGCTTGAGAAATAAACCATGAAGATCCCTCAATTCTTAAAAAATAGCCAAGTCACCAATGTCCTCCACTAACACCTATTGATCAAGTTGAAGTTTGTTGGTCCCCAACCAAGTTGGGTCCTAAGAGGTTAGTCACAATAGGCTTGGGAACCAAATGGTGCTTTTCTTGACACCACTTTGAGCTCCCACTTATTTGGCAAACACATTGCCACTTCTATCCTTCCCAAGAGAATAAGCATCATCAACTATAATAGGGTTCGATACGGTACCGATAGTGCATGAAGAAGCAAAATGACCTTTGCCACGACAAAGGTAGAAACACCGACTCTTCTTCTTCTTAATAGGCTCCTCAACTTGACGTGCATTGGATTGAGTCTTCTTAGGAGGTGGCCGTTGTTCAACTCGTGGTTGAGCACGAGATTGAACAAGAGGCCGCTTCCCTAGTTTCTTCTCACTAAAGAGGCTTCTTCTTCTTCATTGGGCAATCACGAACATGGTGCCCTTCTAGCTTGCACTTGAAGCAAATGATGTTGGTCGGATTCTTGATTTGAACTTGGCCCTTCTTCTTCTCAACCTTGGACTTGTTCTTGATGTTGGAGTTGAATCCAAGTCCACTCTTGTCATTGGGGGATTGTTGCACACTCAACATGTTGTCAAGTGCACGCTTCCCTTCATGACGCTTCTCCAAGTCATTCTTCAAAGAAGTGACTTGGGCCTTGAGGTCTTTTATTTCCTCTACATGGTTAGTGGCAACAAATGCACTAGAGGAAGTAGAAGCTTCATTGTTATGACAGCAAGGCAAAGTAAGTAATTCATCACATGATGTCCCAATATTTTTAGTGGATGAATTACTAGGACTAGCACATGGCATTTTAGCATTATTAGTTGAATTTGTGCTATTATCCACATGAGACTCACAAGATTCTACCTTGGTAGTGATTGTCTCGTGAGCTAACTTTAGACTAGCATAGGATGCTAGAAGATCATCATTAGAGCTAGATAGCTTTTTATGACTTTCTTCTAACTCCCTATACTTGCTAGTTAGCAACTCAAGTTGAGCCCTTAGCTCACCATTCTCCTTCAAGGTAGATGCTTCACAAGAAATTGAGTTAGTAGCACAAGCATCATTTACATTAGGGATAGAAGAAGACAACTTGGCAAGCTCATCATTTAATCTAGCATTTTCATTTTTCGTGACTTTATATTTAGCATGAGCATGGTCACGTTCTTTAATAATTTTAGCAATTATTTCATTATGAGACTCCTCGATAGATTCTAATTTCTCCTCTAGAGAAGCACGAGTCTCATGCTCTTCCTCAAGAGCATCTTCTAACGATGCCTTCTCCATAGCATCATCTCTTTGGATCTTACCCTTTTCTTCAAGGCTTGCTTCCAAGGCCTCAATAGTCTCCCCGCGCTCAATAAGCGTTTTCATAATTTCAAAGAGCATAGCTTGAGCATTTTTATTTTTAGGAAGGGCTTTAAGAATCATAAGACCGTTATTTTGAAGCCTAGCATTAACCTTTTCCACATCATCTTCTTCATCATTTTTATCATCATCATTATCATCATTATTATTATCATTGCTAGAAGAAGATTTAGCCATAAGGCAATGAGAGGTGGATGAAGATGAGCAATTAGTTTTTGAGCTACTTAAGTTCACATATTGTTCCACAATTAATTGGGTTTCCTCTACATTGACATTCATGCAAGAGTTAGAGGGAACACAAGCATTTTTATCATTGGAACAAGATAAAGCAAGCATATCATAGAGAGATTTATCCAAGCAACTTTTAGATGATATGCAAGGACTATCAACACTAGCATGTGAATCATTTATAGTGCTATGTGTGTTTAGGTCCAAAGATGAAGCATTGCAACAAGATAGAGATAAATGATCATCGACAATGAGCTCACTATGCAAGTTGAAAAACCCATCACTACTCACCATTACATTGGATTGTGGATTACCACATTTTGGTGAAGTAGATGAAGACGAGGGCTCGTCACGGCCGGAGGTGGAGGGAGGACAATCATCCTCAATAGAGTTGGACACTCCATATTTATCTTGAAGCTTGGTCCATAGCTCATGAGCATCCCGGAGAGGCATGATTGACTCAAACACAACTACACTCACAAACTTGCAAAACTCATTAGATGCTAGAGCATCTAGATATAAGTTTTTCTCATCCTCTAAAGTCGTACTTTCATAGTCCCTTGGAGGAGAAAAACCTATATCTAAGATCCGCTCAATATTGGGGTCAGAGACCCGTAAGTGACTAAGCATATGAGTTTTCCAAACATTAAAATTTGTGCCATTAAATCTAAACAAGGAATTGTGCACTAAATCCCTAGACGACATCATTACTCTCTAGGCGGTAAAGCCAAACAAGAGAGACGAGGCTCTGATACCAATTGAAAGAACAACTATGCCCGGATGTCGCCTAGAGAGGGGGGGGGGTGAATAGGCGATTAAAACTTTTTCTAATTAGGGGCTTGATAATTGCGGAATAAAACTATGTGTTTAAATTAACAAGCCAACAACCTAATATTCTAGGTTCACCAATGTGCACCAACAATTTATGCTAAGCAATTTAAGCGACAAGGTGATAGCAAGATATGAACTTCAAGCACGAAGGCTATCACAATGTAAATTGCATAAGTAAAGCTCAGGTATAGAAATAACCGAGGCACGCGGAGACGAGGATGTATTCCCGAGTTCCTCCTTGTTAAGCGAGTACGTCTCGTTGGAGGGGTGTGAGCTCGCCACAAAAGGCCTACTCAAGATGCCACAAAGGCCTCACCCTATTCTCCAATGAACCGCACCCAAAGGTTTGGTTCACCTTCCACTATCGGAATCCTTCGAGGTGGATTCCGGAGCCCTTTACAACTTCTTCTTGGGGCACACACCCACAACTCAATTGGGGGCTCCCAAACTCGTGCCGAAGCTTCACAACTAGAAGTCTTCGCAGCACCTCCAACCGTCTAGGGTACACAATTGCACCCAAGAGGCAACAAGCCCTTGGGAACACAATGCACCCAAGAGTAACAAGCTTCTCAACCTTCAACATCACGTATCACCGTGGAGAGAGCAACCCGATGCAACTAATGCAAAAGGCAAAACCACACAAAGTGGTCAAAACCTTCACTCTCAAATTCCAACCAAAGCAACCGATGCTTTGAGGGGAATGAGAGAGGAAGAACAAAGGGGATGAGCACAAAGCAACCCTAAATCTAGATCCACAAGGTTCGCTCACTTAGAGAGGATTTTGATCGGTGGAATGGTAGATCTAGATCTCCTCTATTGAAACCCTAAATTTGGGCAAGAATCATTGGAGGGGAAGAGAGGAATCAAGCTCACAAGGGTTAGAGCAAAGGGGAAGAGTAAGAACAAGTGAGCAAGGTGTGTAACCAGGTTTTGGGGGGGGGGGGGAGGAGGCTTTTTATAGCCTCCCCCAAAAACTAGCCGTTGGAGCCTATCCAGGCCGAAGACTCCGGAGTAAGTGACCGGAGACTCCGGCCTGCTGGGTCATCGGGGAGGCCAGAGATTCCGGTCCTTGGGGCCGGAGACTCCGGCCAGGCCGAAGACTCCGGGCACCCTCCGGGGGAGCTCCGGACCCCTATCCAGAGGCGCACCACACAGATGCAAATGGGCTGAGAAAAAGAGGGGTCGGAGATTCTGGGTCCTAGGGGCGGAGACTCCGGTGGGCCGGAGACTCCGGTGGGCCGGAGACTCCGGTCCATCTCCGGGGTAACTCCGGACCCCTATACAGAAGCGCCCCACAGCAAGGTTAAACCGAAGCGAAAATCAAGAGACCGGAGACTCCAGTCCAGAGGGCCGGAGACTCCGGCCAGGCCGGAAACTCCGGACCAACTCTGGGGTAGATCCAACAGCAAATCCAAGACCCCATAACTTTTGCATATGAACTCCGTTTTCGATAATCTTGGACTCGTTGGAATCATCACAATGAGCACAACAATATTATGTAGAGAAACATCATGGTCCAACAATATATTGTAAAATCAAATGGGGAACGATAAAAACTCTTTTTCGCAAACCGAAAAACCGCATCTTTTGCAATTAAAGTCCGAAAGAGATAAAACCAATTTTGTCGGAAAGAGGACGACAAATGCAACCTTTGTAAATGATAAGACAAGTAAAGAAGATTTTGCAAATAATTGGAAGAAGTAAATCTTCCGCACGGATGAACCGGCACAATCTCCAATACTGAAAACGCAAATGACGACACATATGAAAACCGTTTTCGGTGACCTTGGATTTGTCATGACAAGCACTACAAGCACCAAGACCACACCACGATAAGAGACAAATAAGAACAAATAAAGATGATTGCATGGATGCAAAGGTTTGAGCTCTCCACGAACGATACGATCATGATACTCGGTCGAGAGCCCCTCTTGATAGTACGGCTATCTATCCTATAACCTAGTCTCTCAACTAACATCATGAGACCGGTGAAATAAAAGCCCTATCAAGATCATACCTTTGCCTTGCGCATTAATCCACTTGAGGTCGAAGAAGACGATCTTCATCTCCTCAAGATGCACCACCTTTCTTCATTGCGCTTCGCTTGGTGAAGATTGACATGTGGATCCCCCATACACCAAGATGGGAGAAGCACCTCTTCGGCATAACTTCACTTGGCCTTGAGTGATGATCAACCCGCACAAAGCCTTGATCAACACACACTTTTCTTCTTCCTTTAACCTTGACTCCAACAAATGGAGAACAAGCAAACAAATGGACAACCTACAAATATAGCTCAATGCAAATATTAGTCCATAGAGATTGTCATTAATTACCAAAACCATGCATGGGGGCAACCATGCACTTTCAGTTGAGCCATTTCTTCCGCACGCTCTATGTAAGCAGATATGTCCCCTGATTATTCAGAAACTACATGACCTTGTGCCGGAGTTGCTATGTAACTTAGAGATGATATTTCCGCCACGCTTCTTTACTTCGATGGCACATCTTGTTGTGCATCTAGCGAACGAGGCACTCATGGGTGGACCGGTGCAGTTTCGTTGGCAGTTTTGTATTGAGAGAGAGTTCAAGTATATTTGAACCAAATGTGGAAACAAAAATAAGATTGAAGCATGCATAGCTGAGGCAACTATCCTCCAGGAGATGACAGATGCTAGCCTAACATACTATCCCGATGATGTTCCCACAATGCATAACTAGGCCTCTCGGTACAACATCGACGAGCCCAAGCTAGACCCCAAGCTTGCATTCTTCCAATTTCCCGGTGGCAAGGCCGGTGGCGCAAAAAGGTATACCTTGAGCAATGAAGAGCTGGAGTGCATAATGCTCTATGTGCTTATGAACATGAAGGAAGTGGTCCGCGACGGGGAGGAGGAAGACGGCAGTTTCCTTAGGTAAAATGGTGAACAAATTAGTTTGCAATTACTAACTCGGTTTTGGTCTAATACGCATTTTCTCCTTTTAGCCAATTCACGGATGAAATGTGGTCGGAAACATCAGAGGGACCCGATGAAGCCGAGTTGGACACTCTTTTGAAAGAGGGTGCCCCCGGAAAGAAAAAATTCACGGCTTGGTTCAGGGAAAAGGTAATTTCTAACATGTCCTTTCTACCTTTCAATCCGTGTCTTGTACCTCCTACTAATGCACAAACAATTTGTACTTGTAGGGAGCTGATCCCAACATTGTGATGTCGGATGAGTTGAGATGTGTTTCCCAAGGTTGTAACCGTAGAGTCGAGATGTATGAGAAGTATGATGTGAATGGGTACCGCTTCCATACAGAGTTTCACCAGAACAGTCGGCCAAATGCAAATACTATAAATACCTGGGTCTTCACCAAAGGAGCCGATGAATTTGATTATTACGGAAAGTTACAGAACGTATACGAGCTGACGTTCAATAACACGAACATAGAACTCAAACTTGTTGTGTTCAAATGCCACTGGTTCGACCCTGTTAATGGACATAGAAGTACCCCTTCCATTGGGTTAGTTGAAGTTAAGCCTTCAACCACCTACGAGGGTTCCGATGTCTTTGTTGTGGCTCACCAAGCAAGGCAAGTTTATTATTTGCCCTACCCATGCAAGAAAGAGGGACTCATTGGGTGGGAAGTCGTGTTCCATGTATCGCCACATGGTAAGCTACCCATGCCCTCCGAAGACGATTACAACAACATTGACCCTAAAACATACGAGGGGATTTTCTATCAAGAGGAACAAACCTTGGGGGAGTTTGGTATACAAGGTCCTGAGGACCGCGAGGACAATGCACAGACAGGTGGTGATTTAGTGGTGGATGTAAAGGACATAGATGTTCTCAACAAGTTTGATTGTGATGACGATGATGAGCCTCCACCGTGCGATGAGGTTCCAATTTACGCACGTGATAGTGATGTTGATAGTGATGATGAGAACGAAAGACATAACTATGAGAGTGATGGTGAGGGTCTTTTATGTCCTTATTATGCTTAGTATTTATTATGTCTTTATTATGTCTTTCATGTCTTTATTATGTCTTATTAATTGCCCTTCTACATGCTTATTATGCTTATTAATTACCCTTCTACATGCTTATTATGCTTATTAATTGCCCTTCAACATGCTTATTAATTGCCCTTCTACATGCTTATTATGCTTGTTAATTGCCCTTCTACATTTTATTATGTCTTTATCATGCTTATTAATTGTTTACCCTTTCTCAATGCAGGTGATTGACCAAGATGAGCCAAGGCAAAGAATCATCGTGCTCCTTCCTGAAGAGGTTTACCACTGTGATTCGACGGCGGCTGGCCCACGCGGTCGGTCGCCTAATCTCATGCGGTCGGAGATGGGTACCTCGAGCGACAAATAGATGGTAGGTTGTATCGGGTTGGGTCTGTTTCGATGAGTTCGAACAATGTTGTGGCATTTTGGACGAGTTCGACTTTGTATAAGTGCAATTTTGGACTATATGTGTGATTTGAAGTTTGTATGATGCTTTGGTATATGTATATATGATATTCTGTGAGTTTCTGTGATTTTTTATATTTTTGCAAATTTATTTGAATTTAAATTGGGCTGTAAACCTGAATCCAGAAAACCTGAATTCAGAAAATATGGTCACCCATACGCCGACGGCAATGGATGCCTGACAGGCTCCCAGGAAGCGGCCACGTCGCCTTATTGTCACACATACGCCGACGGCATTGCCGTCGGCGTAGAGTCACTGGCACCAGCGAGTGGTGGGGTCGGGTTGTCAGGAAGGGGAACGTACGCCGACGGCACTACCAGACGCGCAGGTGTGGGACCGGGCTGTCAGGAAGTGTCATATACGCCGACGGCATTGCCGTCGGTGTATAACAGGCTGACGGAAACGGAGACGGATGCCGTCTTGTGGGCCCCACTACACATACGCCGACGGCTGAGTTATACGCCGAAGGCATATATTGTACGCCGACGAACGGAAACGCCGACGGCAGCCGTCGGCGTATGGGTACGCCGACGGCTTCGGGTAATACGCCGACGGCTTCCGGCCGTCGGCGTTGCCACTACAAACGAACGGGCCCATAGAGGCACTATTTTGATCCTGTAGAGACACTTATATTGTCTTTTGTTAGTTGTAGAGGCATTTTCCATATTGTCTCAAAAGTGTCACTACGTGCAGTGTCTCTTAGACCGTAGAGTCATTTTGTGAAATGACTATATTGGCATAAGGTCAATTTGAAAGACATCAGATTGTGTGTCCACACACCTAGAGGCACTTCAAAGATACATTTGAAATGTGTATATATAGGTGTAGAGGCACTTTCATACATCATTTTAGTTTGTCTCTAACATCCATACAAACATTTTGGTGTGGCAAGCATCCATCTCTAGAATCTAGAGACATGTAAGCGAGGCGTTTTTATTAGAGACCCTAGAATAGACAGTCCATTGTGTCCGTGAGATGTAATTAATGCTTGCAAGGTATGGTTAATAGCAGCGGTAAGGGATGATTTGGGCAAGGGAAATCCATCTCTAAAGTATGGATTAGGTAGTGATGCTGATTTGTATTCACACTCAATTACATACAACATAAGATTATGTTACATAAACAACGTGTTAGATTGTAGATTCTGTTTACATAGGAGGACATTTCAGACGACTAAAACTTTATAGAGAAAGTGAAGTGGTATAGTAGGGGACGGGTGGTTTTGCTTGTTGCCTTGTCTTTGGCTATCAGTGGGCACTGTTTTCTTCGTCTCAGAGTTCTTCGTTGGAGGAGAGAATGATAAGGTCTTTTTGGCTGCCAGAGAGAGGGCGTGAACTGGAGCGAACTCTGCTTCGTCGTCGGAACGGATTGGGCTGGGCATAGTTGGCCTGCAAGAAACACAACGCACAGGGTGTCAGAAATTCATAGAGAAAGGTAAACAAACTGTAGGCGACGTACAACAGACATGAGTAGTTTTTTTTTTTTGAATTTACAGACATGAGTAGCTAGTAAACTGATGTCTAGAACAATTATAAAAAGACATTAAAACAAGGTTAAGTATTATTGTTGTATCAGAAATTCTTACTGTCCTTAGCGTGTGACCGAGTGTACATCTTTTTCTCTAAACTGAAACACCAACGAGGTAATGGGAGATGAACTTATATGCATATCCACAACATGCAGCCTCATTCAAGCACTGTACCTTTTCTAATCTGAAGCACCAATATTGCAAAAATAAAATAAAATAAAATAGTAGAAGTAGGTAGAGAAGTCTACCGGCTTTTTGGTGAATCCATTCAAGAAAATCTGAAAAGATTACAAACACTCCAATCTTAACATAAAGAAGGGGGAGGTGTAATAGTAATACTGGAATAATCAATCCGTGAGCAAAAGAAAACAAAGAGGAATGTTGAACTGAATTAGGAGTGAAAGTATGGTGTTCCCTCCGCCAGATAAGTCACCGCCACAGCCCGCACCGGACGAGGAGGTGCGGCCTGGATGGAGGTGCATCCCGGCCGTGCCGTGGGACCCGACATTGGCCGGGCGGGAGGTACCGACGCCGGCATCGACGAAGGACTGCGAGCCTGCGACAGCGAGGAGGTGCAAGCCATGTTCTACTTTGGTTGCGCCACCGTGGAATCAATTGTTGAAGATGGAGCAGGCGTGAGCAGGAGAGGTGTGCTTGATCTGCTCATAGGGTGGATGGATATATGTGGTATAGTCGTAGAGATCGTGGTGTACTGGTGTGTGGGCGACATGGGGGGAGAGGAGCTGTGACGGCGGGGTGGGGAGGTTAGTGTGGGATTATTTTGACGAACGCGCCAAAAGATCTAATTAATGGCAAGGAAAATCGCTTACCTTATCGAGCGGCTGGTAATTATTCCATACATCCCGACCTGGTTTTGAAACAATCTAATACGTACAAACTTCCATATACATCTAAAAAGGTACCCTCGCAAGAAAAAAACTAAAATGGTAGTACAAATTTTGGGGTCATTTTTGCGCGGCAAGCGAGAATTCCATAAATGTTTACTTTGAATGTGATTTATACCAATATTATGTGTTGGATGTCGGTTCCGTCGGTCCTTTTGATTTCCATAAAGTTCATTATAGAGGTTCTACAAGACATTATAAAGAATGTCTCCAATGAGATGTGTCTATTGTTTAGTCAATCTCGAGAATGTCTCTCGTAGTGTCTTTACATGCAGACTAAGAGACATTTTGGAGAATGTCTCTAGGTATATGTCTGTACTGCTAGGACACTCTCTAAGGTGTCTCTTTTAATGCCTCTACGGTAAATTGGATAGGATTTAAGAGACATAGTGGAGAGTGCCTCTAGAAAATTGTCTCTACTGCATGTTTTTGTTGTAGTGTGCGTGGCTTTCCCGTAGTGAGTTTGGCCTTTCGTCTTAACTGTTAGCGCAGTGTTCCTGGTCAACAGAGCTATCATCTTGTTATAAACATCACCATTAACGTTAGAACAGTGCCAAAATATCAGAAACAGATCCCATAACGACAAATTCACAATATTTGAAAAACTATCCGTAGAATACAATCTACAATAGAAACATTTATGGAAAGGATACTTCCAACACATTCGACAAAATCTGTAACATACATCATATAGATAGCAAGGTGAGACTGTTGCAACTACAATGGTACAACTCTGTTTATAAAGACAATCTATGAAAGGCAAATAGCTTGACCATCCACAAAAAATTGAAACAGATGCCTTAGCGAAGGTTCAGTAGGGTCGGCTGCTTGCTAATCCACGTCTGAAATGTATGTGGTGCTTCCTCTTCTACTTCATCCACCCAACACACAGCCAACACCCCAACACAGGCTTCAAACAAAAAAAAACACCCCAACACAGGCTTAAGTAGATCATGTAGCTGTTCACATATTATAACCATGGAAAGAGAAGGTCCATAGGCAAAACAGGCTCGCGAAAAGTCCACAGCTCATTCATGAAGATACTAACCAGCAGAACGTGAATCCATCCATACCTACCAGACCAGTAGCAATAAGCTGAAATCTAGAGCTTTTTTTCACGGGTAGCTAAACTCGCCTGCTGGGTCAACCCTTAGCTAAGAACAAGATGCGAGTTTTGCGCACCACATCGCGGTATGATGATGGCGTTCAAGAGTGTTTTGCAGGGAGGGAAGGAAGGGAATTGACGACTGACCGCGGGGTGGGGCTTGTAGGGGTGGTCTTCGTTGAGGTGGACGCAGAGGGAGCCGAGGTCGTAGTCCTCGTAGCAGTACGGGCAGGCCACCTGGCCTGCTCGAGCCGCATCTCCATCTCCATGTCCATCTCGCCGTCGTCCTCCATGTCCATCTCCACCTCCTCCATCCCCATCCCCGACATATCTGCAATCCGACCGAACGGGCCAGGAATTAGTAACAAAAAAAAGTGCATCTTACAGAGAAGGGCGGCGAGGGACGGGATGGGTGCACCGTCGATGTGGCCGAGCTGCGCGGCGTAGAAGCGTTTGGCGGCGGCGAGGCGCGAGATCCAGTGCTCCGAGTCCATGACTGGAAATCCTCTTCCTCCCCTCTTCCGCTCGCGGTAGACGCGGGGTTCTTGTTAGCCTCCTGAACAGCAGGCCCGTAAATTTAGTCTCCTTCCTAACTGCTCATGCGATCGTGCGAGGGGAAACTTTTCGTCCGTGGTCCGCCTGCTGAAATTGCTAGATGTACCCCGCGTATGGGTTGAGCAATTCTGGACGGTTGGATCTATTATTTGTATGGTCCTGATTGTTGGTGGGAAGTTTTGGTGTAGTTTTCGCTGGGTGGATTTAGCCGAACAACAGTTAGCTTGTTTATAAGTAGTGGAGATTTCTTGTGCTGGTTCAGTACGCTGATTCTTTCCTCCCGACGTGGTTAGTATTCTTTTTTTTTTTGCGATAACGTGGTTAATATTCGATCATTACAAAATATAGTTACGCTAAGATTGATGCAGTAGTGATTTTGTTGGATCGCTGCTAAATCTTAATGCATGTACTCCCTCCGTTCGGAAAAGGATGTTTCATGAATAGAGGGAGTATGTTTCATGAATGCTCCTTGTTCTGCTGATATATATGCCTGGTTTCCTATCCATTATTATTGAAGCACTAACTGTGGTAAATGAATTTATATCAGTAAAATTAGAATAAGTACATCTGAAATACAACTATTTTTGTGAGACAAAAACAATAATCCAACGGTATTAGTAACAGATTTATTGATTTTTGTGGCTGTGTTAGAATGATGTTGAATCAATTCACATTTATAAAGCTGGTTGTTACTTTTGTTGTGATCTTGAATCATTATGCATGGTATTAAGTTTTTGTCCAATTATTAATTTTGACTGATGTTGAGAAGTGGAGGGATGAGGATGAGAATACAAAAGATATATTTTTAATGAATCAGTTTAGTTATCCTTGTAAACGGATAGATCAAATAAATCAACAAATGTATTTAGTTGGTGTAAATATGTTGATTATCACTGACTTCTAATCACAACCATAAAATTAACGGATTATATATATGTAACCTATGTGGCTTAACGGGGTGACTTTATTTAATTTCATATGTCAATATACTAATTATGCGGTTAAAATTATACATTGTTGATCGGTGAAATTTAAATGCGCCATATATTTTGGATATATTAGTATACTTGACTACTACCACAGAAGCATTTTTTTACTTTCTGGAAAAAAGTCGGTATATTTTGTTGTACGTGTACCACTATAGTTTAGCCGGAGCAGTAACTTTTTTGTGTGGATGGTGACATGTCAAGTTTACTTTGGAGTAGCAGTTGAAATGATGCTATGAATTGCACACAAACGATATGCCCATTTTGTTTTTGAGATTCGATACACCTAGCCAATCCACCGAACGTGATATCTAGCTGTGTGCCACATTTTTTTCGGGCCGAACATGAGCAGTTTTTTTTAGTGCTATTGGCTTGGGCTGAGCTGGTAGTACGTACCTGCTCGGGTCTCTGTTTTTTTTCAGATCCGCGTATATCCAGATTAAACGTGTCAAGTTTCTTTTTTCCCCTTAGTCTGACAGTCAAGTTTCTTTTTTCCGGATCCAAGTCTTGCGTAGTGTCAAAATAAAAGTTACGGTTAGGTAACTACAAATCTTTTGTTACATCTTAGCCATATATTTTAGATCTAACAACCCAAATTAATTTAGATTATGTGGCTTATCGTGGTGGCTCTAAAAACTAACACATTTTGCTTTTAGTAGTATATAATAGATAGATTTCTAGTTGACATGCAATATATAGAGTGGTTGAGTTTAACTTTACATTTATTTAACTATATGAACCAGTACGTACTTGTTGATCTGGAGGACATTTTTTTTTCGAGAATTGATCTGGAGGACATCGTAGCTTGAAATGTATCCGTTTTTTTAATAATTTCTTGTGCTGGTTCAGTACGCTGATTCTTTCCTCCCGACGTGGTTAGTATTCGATCGTTACAAAATATATTTACGCTAAGATTGATGCTGGAGTAATTTTGTTGGATCACTCCTAAATCCTAATGCATGTATGCTTGATGTTCTTTATTTTCCCCTCTTAATCTCTCCTTGTTCTCCTGATATGTATGCATGGTTTCCTATCCATTATTGTTGAAGCACTAATGTGGTGAATGAATTCATGCAGGATTAATTCCCTGTCCATGCCAAGCAGCGGGTGTGAAATAATATCTGATGCGTGGGCGGCGTAGGTGCTAATCTGAAATAGAGTTGTAGCCAACAGGCTTCTAGTGTCAATTCTGGTCTGTGTTTTTAGTCAGTTTTCTAGTTTCGAAATGGACTAATGGGTATTAGGTGTAGCTAGCTAGTTTTCAAGGAAGTGTGCAACCTGGTCGAGTGGGACTCTCAATGATCTCATGTTTGTGGAGATTAATACTCCGAGATTATGTTATGTGATTTCGTTGTTGTCACTATTTACAAGAAGGATCAACAGCATCCAGACTTTAGGAATGTCAGGACACGTTTGTACTGTTGCTGATCTATTTCTTCGGCTTTCACTTCAAGATTATTTCTTTCACTACAAAATATAAGATACATGTGTACAGTAGGCAATACTCTCTATCTGCACCAAGCGTACTTCCATACACAAATGTTCCTGATTTCCAAAACCTATTTTCTTCCTTCTTGCTATGTTGCTTCGCTTTCTCTGCGAGATATATGCAGTCAAATGGTGTATACTGTATTTGGACAAGTCGTCTGCTTGTGCTGAGCGTATTTGGACAAACTATGCCATGAATATGGCCATAATATTCGCCATTTGGCCTTAAAGCCATTAATAGTTTATTTCTGAGAATATTTTTTAAATAAAATTGTCTTATTCCAAGTTTAATTTTTTTTCTGTTTTTTGGTTTTTTTATAATTGGTAATGCCAAATAAAAAATGCGGTCAAGTGGCGGGCAAGACCGCTCTTAGCTAGGGTTTAATCTTGCAGAACTTTTGGTGCATCTAAAAATAAATTTGAGATATAACTCAAATCTGACCCATTTTCGGCTGAATTAACAAAAAATGACTTTTTTTACAGGAGATGGATGGAAACATTTTGATACACAACCATTTAGTTATTTGTACATAAAATATGGTCTAATAGTTTCAAAAGTGGTGTAGTTTAAGTTTGCAACAAATAGTTGGTACGTTATTGTGACACCCCTCCCTGGCACATATCACCAGAGAGGCAGTCGCCCCGTGTGCCAACCAAGATATCTGGCCGCACGCCACAACAGTGCAACATAATAGAAATCATTACACAATCAGGCACAAAAGTGCTACAAATGGTTTAGAAGGCCATCAAGGCATGACAAAAATATCAAGCCAAGCATGGCTCCGGACAAAGTTCATCTGGCAGCGGAAGACGACTAAGGCAACGGCTTGGAGCGGCTCCACTCCACAGGCATCTGGCTGGGCTACTGATCCTAGCACGCTCTTGCTCCATCTCCTTGCTAAGGTAGAAGAGGATTCCTCGCCAACATCTGGCCACAAACACAAGGCCCGTGAGTACATTTGTATGCACTCAACAAGAATCGCCACTCACTACAAATAATCCAACAATCATGCAACAAGATATACATTGGAAATAAAATCTACAACATGGCAAGTGTCTACTCTAGGTAGATCAATATAATAACATGAATGTAGCATGACATCACAAGCAAAACATAGCATAAGCAAACAACGGGGGTATCCAGTAAAGAGTCCAAGCCAGGTGGGGTTGGATCGTATACTGGCAATCATATAAAGAAACTACCTGTGACGAGTATAATCGAGTGTACCAGTTGGTACTAAGTACAACAACTTATATCAACACAGCTAGGCCCACTGGCCTCCAGCCTCACCAGCCTCAATAAATCTGTCAACACTGCTAGGCCCACTGGCCTTATCACACCTCTTATCTCAAATAACATTCCATCCATCATCTTATTGTTTATTAAGTGGAGTCAGGTCATTCTTTAATTCTTTCAAACAAGACTTAAGTTTAATCTCCGGACACGACAAAGACACACAGTGTGACCGACACTGAACTGTTGTTCCATATCCCAGGAACGAGGCTAGCTTGCTAGGTTGAGTCTCTCGAGAGTTTGCTTTACCACCTATCAGAATGCACCCTACTCAGCCGACGCTCCAGGTTTCTCACGCCCAAAGTCGTACTAAGCAAAATACACTCTCGTGACGATCCACTTGCTGGGACACTCTCCTGACCCACCCTATACGCATGGTACAACGGGTAAGTAAGTCCGGCACATATCCCTCGGCGCGACCGAGTATGCCTAGCTCCGGACTCCTTATCGCAACTCACTCGACTGCGCCCAATGGATGGTGCAAAAGAGGCCCAACAACCTACTAGGCCACGGTTTTCCATGAGACAACGATGGTATCGCGTGCAAGGGTTCAGATTAGTGGCACTATGAAACGACCTTATCGTTGTTTGGAGGGTGTTTCATTTAATCAAGTTTCATCATTCACAAGTCCAAATAACAGAGGATTAGTCCAACACAACAACCGCAATAACACAATAATATATCATCAAACGACAAAACATTAGCAACACAATATTTCAAGAAATAGTAGTACCATGTCCAAACTTAGCAGAATAAAAAGAACGTCAACCAGAAGACTACGGCGGCGATTCCGCCGACCAGCGCCTTCTCGTTCGACAAGGAAAAAGAAACGTCAACCGAAAGGCTGTGGCATCGATTCCGCTGGCAAGCGCCTTCTCGTTCGACAAGGAAAAAGAAACGTCAACCGGAAGACTGTCCGCTGGCAAGCGCCTTCTCGTTCGACAAGGAAAAAGAAACGTCAACCGGAAGACTGTGGCCGCCTTCTCGTTCGACAAGGAAAGAGAAACATCAACCGGAAGACTGTGACAGCGATTCCGCTGGCAAGCGCCTTCTCGTTCGACAAGGAAAAAGAAACGTCAACCGGAAGACTGTGCCAGCGATTCTGCTAGCAAGCGCCTTCTCGTTTGACAAAAAGAAAGGGGGTGTTGCGATGATCCACAGATATATATATAAGTGCAGTAATATTAAAAATGCAACATGGCAGGAGCAATATTACAAGTTTCATATTTAAACATGAACAACAAAGAGACATGCATAAATATAACGGCACAGACAAAAATATTAACACTCAGCATGGCAATAAGTAAATCAGTAAACGAACACTGTTGAACGGCTTATAGCAAGGGGTTAGCTTGCCTGCAAAAATGGGCTCCAGATGATCCGGAAAGTCTCGGCGTCGTCACGCATCGGAAACTCGAGAAACGAATAAACCACGGAACGGTAAACGTCAGTTTAAATAAAGTCAACGAAATAAAGTATTTTCAAAAATAACAAAACCAGTACCAATGGAAAGATCTCGTTGAGACAAAGATTTAGAAATTTGAATCACTGAAAACGGAGCTACAGTTTGAGAGATATTGACGTTTGAAAACCTGTCCAGCGGGAAAAAGAAAAGGTTCCCCGAAAAAAAACAGCACGGGCTGTAAATGGGCCGCAACTGTGCTGCGCGCTGCGCTGCGCCTGGCTGGGCCGCTGGCAGGCCGTGGGCTGTTACGCTGCTGTGCTGTACTGGGCCAAAAAAAACGGTTCCATCCAGAAAAAAAGAAGAACAGGGATCGATCGATGCTTCTTCTTCCTCCTGCTGCCCACGTACTGGAACGAGCGAGGCTGGCTGGGATGGCCGGAGAGGCGGAGAGGACGCCGGGAGGCCGGCCGGCGGTGGTAATGGACCCGGGGCAGCGTCCCAAGGCCAGGGGAGGTGGAACCGGAGGCAGGGGAGGCCTCGCACGAGCTTGCCCGAGCTCCGGCCATGGTGGGCAAGATTTTGTGGGGGATTTTGTGTGGCTCTTCCTCACTCTTGGGAACTGAATGGAGAGTGGATGAGGAGAGGAGAGGATTGTGAATGGCTAGGGCTTGTTGGGCTGCTTGGAGGTGGCCATATATAGAGGGAGAGGAGGAGAGGTAGGTGGTGGCCATTAATGGCGGTTTGAGGTCATTGCTTACCTCACCTTCGTCTACAGGGGAGAAGAGGATGAGGATGTGGTGCTGGAAGGGCAGTAGGTCACAGGGGATCCACTGGAGCAAAAGGGTTAGGGCTAGGTTAAGCAAAACACGAATTCTAAGCGAGTTTGAAAATCTGCTCCGAACTTGTTCGATGAAATGTCCGAATGAACTTTTTGATTTAAATAAATTCCAGAAAAATTCCACTGGCTAGGTTTGGATGCTAGGAGATGGTCCACTGAGTTTGAGCTCAAATGGTTGCCTCCAAATATGGTTTTGGGTAAATGTCCGAAAATGATCATAAAGAGAGGATCATCGCCATTAGGGCTTTAACCCGGGGTTTTAGCTTTTAAGTGGATGGCTAAAGATCACATGGGGATACCAGAGGAGAAGGTGATGGTCTATCACCCTCCATGCAGAAATATCTTGCACAAAAGATAGGTTGGCAAGGTTCCAAAAGTGGGTGAAAACTTCTCCTAGCATGTGCTCAAATTCTCATAGGTTGGAAATGTCATGGTATTTATGCTATACCAACAAATGAGGTGGAGGGATTTTATTGGATGGAATAAATATACCCCTTAATTGGGTTGGTTTGGTATTTACCCCATGTGCTCAAATTCTCATGTGTTTGGTTTATTCAAAAGGTTGTCATGCAGAGAAATATCCCATGGCTATTTTGGAATAATTATGGGTGGTAGATAATGGCATAATGATTACATCATGGATTTATGAGGAGTGTAGAGGGGTACATGTTAGGAAAATATAATTTCCTGACCAACACATGCACTAAAATATTTGTCGGAGATCTGTCCTAGGAACTGGGGGTGTCTCCAAGGTATCGTGCAAGGGGCTGAACACGGAGTCAAACAATCCACAACGTGCTCCGGCGACGGTGCTCGTCAGGCTCGCTGCGGACGACACTGCAGAGATTGACACAAGGTCTTACCCAGGTTCAGGGCCCTCTTGTGGAGGTAAAACCCCTACGTCCTGCTCTGGTGTATTGCACTGCTTGGAGAGTTTTACAGTACAAGGAGAGCTTGTCGAGCTCGAGGTGTCTAACAATGGCTACTTGCTAGGCTTCAGATCTAGGGTTTTTGGGTGGGCTCCTAGACTCCAAAAACCGAACCAGCCAAGAGTCGGACCTAATCAAGAGTCGAACCCAATCCAGAGTCGAACCCAATCCAGAGTCGAACCCAATCTAGAGTCGAACCCTTTGCTTGGTTGTGCCCCTCCTCCTTTTATAGGCGTCCTGGACCTCTTCTGCCCAAACATTTGGGCGGGAAGGGTTACCACATGGCGACGAAAGAGGAGGCGCGGTGCACCGTAGAGGTGAAGTCCACCATAAAGGTAAAGCTCGTGGACGCGGTCCACGGCAGGGGAACGGCGTCACCAAAGCTGAAAAGAGGCACCGACCAGCTGGACAGTGGGCTGGCGCTTGCCGAGGTGGGAGGTGACCCACGGTGACGTCGTCCTTTGAGCGTAGCTGCAGACTGTCCCCTTGTCACCAAAGAGGCAATACTCGTTGTCCGCTTTGCTTGGCTCCGCTTTGTTTGACTGCTTTATACATGAAAACAGCAACTGCGGCGTCGTCGTCATCGCGCGTAGGCACGCGCGTCACTCTGCACATGGCGCAGAGCCCATGTGCGCTCTGCCGCGGGGGCAGAGATGGCTTCGCGAGGCGAAAAGCCTCGCCAAGCCCTTCAGCTTGGTCCTTAGCGGAATCGCGGGCGGCGTCGGAGACGCCTTGTCGAGGAGCGATCCCTCGCCAAGGGAGAGAACCCTTGTCGATGAGGAAAACCCTTCGCGAGGGGAGAAACCCTCGCGAGGCTCGCCAGGCTTGGAGAGCCTGGTCCTTAGTGAAAATCATCCAAAGAATCTTGTGGGCCCTGGCAGGCCGGCCCGTGGTACCCTGGTTTCCACTGTGCCGACAGTAGCCCCCGGGCCCGCGATGGGCACGCCGAGGCCCATGACGAAGGCGAAGCGTCGAGGGGCCAAAGATGCCTGACAGGGCCGCGACACGTGTCACGCGGCGGTTGCGCCCGCGGCCACGATCTCCTCGGCTCCAACGGGCGACGTGGCGGGGCCCGCCACGACTCGGGCGCTGGTCAATAAAGCCTGGGCGTGCAGGCGGCGCCCATCACTTCTCCCATTACTCCTGCGCAAACTTCCCCAAAAACCTCTTCTTCCTCCCAGAGCTCGCCACCTCCGAGGTCTCCGCCTTCGAGTTTCTCTTCCGGCGACCATGGCTCCCAAGAGGGCAACCGACGGGCAGAAGGGCAAGGCCGCGATGCAGACCGGCTCGTCTGCAGCGGCGGTGCGGGGCGCCGCGCCCCAGGGGACGATGCCGGAATCCCTCGTCGGCGCAGCAGCAGTTTCCAGGGTGCAGCACCTGGTGGCCGCCAACACCCACGAGCTCGGCGCTACCGGCATAGCGCCTGGCAGCAGCAAGGTCGGCGTGGGGTACTACCCCGTCTTCCTCCACACACTCTACGCCGGCGTCGTTCCTCCCTTCTCCAGCTTCCTCCTTGCAATCCTTGAAGCGTACCGGATCCAGCTCCTTCACCTCCACCCCAACTCCGTGCTCATTCTCGCCATCTTTGCCTACCTCTGCGAGGCATACGTCGGTGTCCACCCCTCGGTGGCCCTCTTCCGCAGCTTCTACTCCCTCCGGAGCACCAAGTCGAACGAACGGCTTGGATGCGTTTCCTTCCGCATCGCCGCCGCCAGAAGTGAGGAGTACATTCCCATCGCGTGGCAGGGCGAGAACGCCATCACCGAGGTGACGAAGAAGGTGGAGAAGTTCCGCGAGAAGTGGCTCTTCGTTCGCACCAAGTCGTCGAACCGCTACCTGGAGGTACCCGCGGCGCCGCCGAGGAAGTGGGCGCGCTGGGCGAGTGGTGACTTCGAGGGCCCTAAGCTCACGGCGGTATATGAGCGTATTCTGGTGCTTCGCAAGGCCGGGCTCACCGGCCGGATGGTGGCGAATGATTTCGTTGCACGCCGCATTGCTCCCCTTCAATGGCATTCGGCGCCGATGTGGACCTACTCATGCCCGGATGACAGGATGCGCCTTAGCCCCGATGATCTCTCCCCGGAAGAGCTGAAGCAGATCATGAGGGCCCTCTTTGCTGCGACGTCTATCTCACCCCCAAGCAACGACGACGCCTTGCCGCTGTGTGTCTATGTGGATGAGAACGTGCGCGAGGCCCGTAGGCTCCTACCCCTCTTTGACGAGTGGGGCATCAGACCCGCGAGGCTCGTCGGGTCCCGTCGCAACCCGTGGGCGGCGGAGCTGGAACAGGCGGGCGACGTGCTGGAGCCGGATGAGGACGAAGAATCCGGCGAGGATGAGGCTTCTCGAGGCGCCAGCCCCTCTGGCGAGGATGCAGGCTCGAGGAACGTGCCACCAGGCGCGGACCTCCAGGAGATTTCCTCCAGCGGCGACGAGGACGCCTTCCGCGTGGTCCGTTCGCATCGCCCCACGGAGGAGGGCAGCAGCAGGAGGGGGCGTCACGAGCCCCGCACCAAGGCCCTCCACGACAAGGACGCCAGGGCCGCCTCAAGGGATGCTCCTCCTGAGGAGGCAGTGGCGCCTCCCGAAGAGGCCGGAGCGAGCGCCCTCCAGCCGCCCAGGGGGAAGAAAAGGGTGTGGAGAGCGGCCGACGAGTAAGTTTGGTCCTTTCTTTTCTTTCAGCATTTGCTCCAGAGAAACTCCTCCTGAGGGGTTAATGATTTGCTTGTGTTTCTTCAGGGTTCCCGCGGCGCCGAGGAAACGGCGCCTCCGCAAGCTTGGGGAGGTCGCCAGCGCCGCCGAGGAGGCGTCTGTGGCCGACGAGCCGCAGCAGGCGGCCGCTGAGCCGCAGCAAGCGGCTAACGAGCCGAGGCTGGCGACCGACGAGTCGCAGCAAGCGGCCGTGGAGTCGCAGCAGGAGACAGTCCCTCCCGCAGGGTGAGCCCCGCGCGGAGGTGGTGGTGGTCGAGGAGGCGGCGACGTCTCCGCCAAGGGGAGCTTCTCCCCCCGCGGTTGAACACCACGAGGAGGTGATTGAGCTGGTGACGCCTCCGCCAACTCGGGCTGCTACTCCTCCTGCGGCCGAGCACCGCGAGGAAGAGGAAACGGTCGACGAGGAGATCGTCCTGGAGCCACCCCCAGAGGTGGAGGAGGCTCCAACAAGAGGGGCGGACGCGCCCGGGGCCACGGCAGGCGCGACCACCGTTGAAGGGGCGGGGAGCGCCCTTGAAGGGCAAGAGGCGGTGGTGCCCCTGGAGCCCCCAAGCGGCGGAGCCGGGGGCGAGGGGACGCCCAGCCCCCTGAGGGCTCTCGACGTGGGCGGCGAGGAGGGCGCCCCCACGAGCCCCCAAGCCGCGACGGGGGCCGCAACAAGCTCGGGGCAAGGTGCCCCGGGCGCCTCGTCGAGCACCGAGGCCTCTGTGCCTCACGAAGACGCGGGGGCCCTGGCGCTGGGTGAGCCGCGCCCCCGCGCGGTTCGCCGAGACATTGTCCTCCGCCAATCGCGGCAGGCGCTTGACGAGCTGGCAGCGCAGCTCGCCAAGGAAGATCTCGCCATGGAGAAGGAGCGGGCGAGGCTTGCCGACGCCTGGGCCCTTCTCCACGAGCGGGTGGAGATGTGTCGCCGGCAGGACGCGACGGCAAGGGTGGCGCGCGAAGAGGCGATGCGCTTCGCGAAGGAGACCCGTGACAGCGTCAAGCGGGAAGCGGCTGAGGTCATGGACCAGCTGGACGCCGCCCGGGAGGTGCTGGAGACGGAAACCACCGCCAAGCACCAGGAGTTGGCGGCGCGCGAAGAGAAGTTTGCCAACGACTCCGAGGCCACGAGGACAAGCTTGAAGGAGTTGCGCGAGCAACTGGACGCCCGCGAGGGGCAGCTGGCGCCTCACGAGGCCGAGCTGACACGGCGCGAGGAAGAGCTCTCCCTCCGGGGGAAAGAGCTAGATCGGCACGGGGAGCAGATCCACTCGCTGGAGGACGAGCAGGCCACCCGCGAGGGGCAGCTGCAGGAGCGCGAGAACTCAGTGGCCAGGAGCGAGGCTACCCGCAAGGAGAGCCACGACAAGGCCAACGCTGACCTTGCGAGGAAGCAGAAAAGGACCCAGGATGAGGCTGACGCCAGGGTTGAGCGCATCCGCGAGAGCCTCGCCAATGACTACGACGCCAAGGCCAAGATGCAGGAAGAGTGCTTCACAAAGAAATGCAACGAGTTCCTGCATCAGGTCGAGGGGCTCGAGAAGTCGGAGAGGGAGTTGACCTCTCGCCTCCAACGCGCCCAGGAGGCGCTGACTCGCGCGGAGAAGGAGATCGTGGCCCTGAAGGCGGACCTGAGTGACCTCCAGCAGCAGGTGGGACCGGCCGCGGACCGCGCGGAGCAAGCGCAAGACTCCGCGCGGCACAGCCGGGCCATGACGCGCCAGCGCCAGCTCATGCTCCACGAGTTGGCTCGCCGCGCGAACGCCATTGGGGACGACCTGAGGATCGAGGTCCCCCACCTTCCCTCCGGAGGGGTCGACGACGAGGTAGCATACGCGCAATTCTTCGGGCAATTCCTCGGGGAGATTGAAAAGGTCGCGAAGCGCTTCGACGAGCGCGTTGTGGCGGAGAGTCGCGACCTCCTCGTCCTTGCCATCAGCCGCGTCTTCAGCAACCTCCTGAAGATCTGGCCCTCGTTCAACCTCGAGGCCGTGATGGAGCCGGTCGAGATTCGCAGCAAGGCGGAGGAGGCTGCCGAGGTGCTCGCCAAGAAATACGACCAGGTCTTGGTCGATGAAGACGAAGGCGACGGCGAGGAAGGCGCCCTGGAGGCGGGAGCTGCCGCGGGCGGAGCGGGCAACCCAGGAGGCGCGACGGCCTGAACTCCTTCCTGTAGCTGGTTATGCATGAGGCACATTATCGTGATATTTTGGTTGTAATAACATTTGTAAAGACTTGCTTTTGGCTTTGGAACATGCTTGCGAATGTCCCTCGGGTGGCTTTTGTCTTTTCCCTTCATGTCTTTTTCGCTCTACGTCTTAGGACCCTCTCTTAGCGCTACACCACCGCCGCTTCGGTATGCGCGAGTCAGTGCTCCACAAGTCCGGGGGGTGCGTGAGGCTTCAAGAAGTAAGAGCTCCGCGAAGCGCGATGCTTGGGGCTCCCCTTTGACGTGCAAGCAGCCCATGAGGCGTGGGAGAGAGAAAAGGGACTCGAGGGGCAAAAAACCCGCAAGGGGAAATTCGACCAAGTTCTTGTACTTAGCTTGACGAGGCGTTTCCGCCTTGGAGAGGGTGTTGGTTCCCTGGCGAGGTGTTGTTGCGTTGGAGAGAGTGCCTGATGCTTGTTACCTGCACTTGGACAGACAGGCATACCTACAAGCAATAGATAGCTATAAAACTTGAGCCCGTAGGTTTCTTCCTGTGTGCCTTACGAGGAGAACGAGCACCAAGGTTTCGGTGATCCTTGGTGAGTTGACGTGCGCGAGAGCTGACCCATGAGTTCAGAGCTCCTTGGGAGTTGACATGCATGAGAGCTGATCCGCAAGTTCAGAGCTCGGATCCCTTGGGTTTAAGGCGCTGCCGGGATGCTCCCGTGGCATGGCACCCTGCTAGCCCCCGCTCGTGAGATGCACAGGAGGGATCATACGAGCGAGAATAAATAGTGATGACAGCTTTGCCGAGGCCGCGAAATATGTTGGCGCGATGCGCAAGAGTTTAAGTTGTCCTGAGACATAAGTTCATTACACTGGCATGGCCAGAAGCACAAAAAATCCGCCATGCTCTTGGCATGGGGCCCACATTCTGTGGCTGAGACTCTCGAGGGGCGTGCCCGAGGCAGACGCATGTAGAGAGAGCTCAGGGGGCCCCTATGCGGGGGTGGCTTTTTAGCCTGCATTCCACCATGACCGGCATGGGGATCCACCTTGCCAAGACATGGTGCCTGAAGAGGTTACCATGCCGAGGCTTGGTGGCTTGGGAGTCTTCTCGAACGGCCCGCGGCAACGTATAGTAGAGAGGGGAGCCCGAAGTTTTTCCTCGTGGAGGATGATGGCGCGTGGCTCTCCCTTGATGCAAAAAATTGCTCGCCGAGGGCGATCAGGGGTAGAACTTGCGCAGGTGCTGGATGTTCCAGGGGTTGGCGACAGGGATGCCATCCTCCGTCTCGAGCCGCGCGGAGCCAGGCCTGGCGATGTGCACAACTCTGTAGGGGCCTTCCCACATTGGGGAGAGCTTGTGGAGGCCTGCCCTAGAGAGGATTCTCCTTAGGACAAGGTCTCCTGCCTCGAGAGTGCGCGGCCGGATGTGGCGGATGTGGTAGCGACGGAGGTCTTGCTGGTACCTTGCCGCTCTCAGGGCCGCATTGCGGCGGAGCCCTTCAAGCAGCAGCAGGTCGTCATTGCGGAGTTCGTCCACCTCAGCCTCCTTGAAGGCCAAGACTCGCGGAGAGCCATGAGTGATCTCGCTGGGGAGGACGGCTTCCGCGCCATAGACGAGGGAGAACGGCGTCTCACCAGTTGGCTTTGTTGGCGTGGTGCGGATGGACCAGAGCACCGAGGGGAGCTCATCGATCCAATGTTTGCCGCTGGCCTTGAGGCGATTAAAGCTTCTCGTCTTGAGGCCCTTGAGCACCTCGGCGTTGGCTCGTTCGGCCTGCCCATTGCTTCGTGGATGCGCCACCGAGGCATAGCAGATTTGGGCGTCGATGTTGCCGCAGTAGGACTTGAAGGCGCCGCTGATGAATTGCGAGCCGTTGTCGGTGATGATGCGATTGGGCACGCCGAAGCGGCAGACCAGGCTCCTTATGAATTTTACCGCCGACTTTGCCGGAATGGTGCGCACGGGCTCCACCTCAGGCCACTTGGTGAATTTGTCGATGGAGACGTAGAGGTAGCGGTAGCCCGCGAGCGCTCGCGGGAAGGGTCCCAGCAGGTCCAGCCCCCAGACCGCGAACGGCCAGGAGAGCGGGATCGTCTGGAGTCCTTGCGCGGGCTGGTGAATTTGCTTGGCGTGGAATTGGCATGCGTCGCAGGACTGGACGATTTCGGCAGCATCTTGAAGCACTGAGGGCCAGTAGAAGCCACTCCGGAAGACCTTGCCCGCAATGGTGCACGAGGAAGAGTGGTGGCCGCACTCGCCGCTGTGTATGTCGTTGATGAGCTGGCGGCCTTCCTCGGCAGGGACACACCGCAGCGCAACCCCATTGGGTCGCTTGCGGTACAGGTCTCCGTCGTGGAGGCAATAGGACTTGGCCTGGCGAGCAATTCTCTCGGCCTCTGCGTTGTCCTCAGGAAGGGCTTGGTTCTGCAGGTAGTTCTTGATCTCGTCGATCCAACCAGTGTCTTGTCGTACCAGAGTCAGCAGCAGGCGATCGCCCGAGGGCAACCCACAATTTGGTGCTCCACTTGGTGGGGCGGGTGGGAGCTCCTCGTCGACGCTGATGTTGACCACAGGTTGCTTGACCAAGGCCTTGGTGAGCCTCTCTTCGAATACTCCAGGCTTCTGGGCTTCTCTTCTTGCTGCTCGCCGAGCAATTTCATCTGCCTCTTGGTTTTCTGCCCGCAGGATGTGCTTGAGCTCCCTTCCCCTGAAGTGCTTCTCCAGCTTGCGTACCTCTTCAAGGTAGGCCACCATGTAGGTGTCCTTAGGCGTGTAGCTTTTGTTGGAGAAGTTGACGAGGAGCTGGGAGTCGCCCTTGATGAGGATGTACTTGATGCCGAGGGCGATGGCGGCTCTGAGCCCGGCGAGGAGGCCTTCATACTCGGCGATGTTGTTGGAGACCTTGTCGCTGTCCTTGAAGAACAGTTGGACGGCGTAGTAGAGCTTGTCGCCTGTCGGTGAGGTGAGGACGGCGCCAGCCCCTGCACTCCTGGCCGCAAAGGCGCCGTCGAAGTGCATGGTCCAGTGGCTTGGTGTCGTTCCTCCTGAGGCTGTAGCCTCCTCCTCTGAAAGCTCTTCTTCTTTGCGGGTGTCCGTCCATTCGGCCATGAAATCAGCCAGCACTCTGCCCTTGATGACCCTGGTGGTGTCAAACTCCCGCTCGAAAGGTTGTAGCTCAATGCCCCAGCCTGCGACGCGATCTGTCGCGTTCGGGTTCCGCAGGACCTGCTCCAGGGGATATGAGGTGACCACCTTGATGGGGTGACCCTGGAAGTAGTGGCGCAGCTTCCTGGAGGCGATGAGGAGCGAGAAAAGGAGCTTTTGCTGCATGGGGTAGCGCTCGCGAGCATCCCGCAGCACTGTGCTGACGAAGTACATGGGGTGCTCGACGAGGGTAGTCGTTGGTGAGGTAGCGGCTGGCTCCTCCCCAGGCCCGGTGGGGTCCTTGGCAAGGTTTTCTTGGGGCTGGAGGCTTGGCGATGTTGCTTCCTTGTCGGGGGGTTCAGGGCTTGGTGAGGCGGAGTTCTGCTTGTCGAGGACTGGCTCCTCTCTTTCAGCCACCAAGACCGCGCTTGCCGTCTGAGGAGTGGCTGCAAGGTACAGCTTCAAAGGCTTGCGAGGGCGTGGGGCAACCATGATGGGTGGGCTCGCCAGGTATTTCTTCAGGTCTTCAAAGGCCTTTGCTGCTTCGGGGGTCCACTTGAAAGGACCGGACCTCTTCATGATCTTAAAAAATGGCAGCGCCCTCTCGCCGAACTTGGAGATGAAACGGCCAAGGCTGGCCATACATCCCGCTAAGCGTTGCATGTCCTTGAGGCGACGAGGGGGCTGCATCTGCTCTATGGCCTTGATCTTGTCGGGGTTGGCCTCAATGCCGCGGTGGGATACCAAGAACCCGAGGAGCTTGCCTGAAGGGACCCCGAAGACGCACTTGGCGGGGTTCAGCTTGATGTTAACCTTGCGCAGGTTGGCGAAGGTCTCCTCGAGGTCCTGGATAAGCGTGTCCTTCTCGCGGGTCTTGACGACGATGTCGTCGACGTAGGCCTCTGCATTCCTCCCCATTTGAGCTCCCAAGGCGGTCCTCATGAGGCGCTGGAAAGTGGCGCCAGCGTTCTTCAGACCGAAGGGCATGCAGACATAGCAAAACACACCGCAAGGGGTGAGAAATGCTGTCTTCTCCTCGTCCTCCTTCGCCATCTTGATCTGGTGATAACCAGAGAAGGCATC
Organism: Puccinellia tenuiflora; assembly: GCA_012064385.1. Classification (NCBI taxonomy): domain Eukaryota; kingdom Viridiplantae; phylum Streptophyta; class Magnoliopsida; order Poales; family Poaceae; genus Puccinellia; species Puccinellia tenuiflora. The sequence goes on from QRDG01001050.1 coordinate 2,808,901, forward strand.
CAGAAAACAGAGGAGTGCGCAGCCGGCGGTGGAGTCTATGATCTGGTCGATCCTTGGGAGGGGATAGGGGTCCTTGGGGCAGGCCTTGTTGAGGTCGGTGAAGTCGATGCAGAGGCGGCTCCCTCCGGTGTGCTTGGGGACGACCACACCGTTGGCGAGCCAAGTGGGGTGGACCACTTCCTTGATGATGCTGGCCTTCTTCAGCTTGTCTACTTCCTTGACGATGAAGTCTTGCTTCTCTGGCGCTTGGCGCCGCGCTTTTTGCTTGACGGGGCGTGCGTTTGGACACACGGCTAAGTGGTGCTCGATCACCTCCCTCGGTACTCCGGACATATCTGACGGTGTCCAAGCGAACATGTCAGAGTTTGCCCTGAGGAAGGCGATGAGCGCGCTTTCCTATTTGGGAGGCAGGTTGGCGCCGATGGTGACGCAAGCCCCCGAGCCGTTCGCCTCCAGAGACACTTGTTTTGTCGCGGCCTTCTCCTGGGAGAACAGCTGCTTCTTCTTCGCAGGGGGCCTCGGGAGGGGTTCCTCGTCCTCGTCAGCGGGTGACGCCACCGCGGCAGCCTTGTAGGCCGCTTGCGCAGCGTACAAGGCGTCCGAGACCACGCCGCGGATGACAATGGTGCCACCCGAGCCAGGGAGCTTGACGAGGTTGTAGGCGTGGTGGGTCACCGCCATGAATTTGGCGAGGGCGGGGTAGCCGAGTATGGCGTTGTAGGGCAGGCCGATGTGCGCGACGTCGAAGTCGATCAGCTCGGTGCGGTAGTTGGCCTGGGTGCCGAAAGTGACGGCGAGCCTCACCTGTCCCCAAAGGGGTGGTGAGACCCTCAATCACTCCCGAGAAGGGCCTGGTAGGCATGAGCCGCTCGTAGGGCACCTGCAGCTTTTCGAATGTCTCGACGGAGATGACGCTGAGGCCGGCACCCCCATCAATGAGCGTCTTAGAGACGGCGATGTTGTTTATGGTGGGGGTGCAGACCAACGGGATGGTGCCAACTGCTGAAGTGGACTTGGGGTGGTCGCCGGAGTCGAAAGTAATGGGGCACTGGGACCACTTGAGGGGCCTAGAGGGCTCGACGCCAGGAAGGGCTGCTGCGATCTCGCGAGCGAGTTGCTTGAAGTGGCGGTTGGAGCGAGGGGCCTGAGCCCCGCCGAGGATGCAAGCGGCTCCACGAGGCACCTGGTAGCCTTCGTCAGCCTCGGCAGGCAGGTTGTCGTTCGCGGGCTGGGCAGCGTTGGCCTGAGGGTTCTGCTGGTAGTTGTCGTTGTAGTTGTTGTTCCAGCGTCGCCCCCCGCGGCCGCTGCGGCCTCCGCCGCGGCCTCCGCGGCCTCCGTTTGCCTCGCGAGCCTCGCGAAGCCTCTTGATGTCAAAGCAGTCCTCGGTGGCGTGAGAGTGCCTGTTGTGGTAGATGCAGAATGGACGATCATCCTTTTTCTCAGGTCCCGCGGCTGGAGCGGCAGCTTGGCGAGGCTGCTTGGTGTCAGGCTCTGCCGCGAGGACCGCAGTAGTCTTGCGCTTCTCGGAGGATTTCTTCTTTTTGGACCCCTCGGTGGGGTCCCCTGGCTCGTTCTTGACGAACAAGCGGCCCTCTTCAGCCTTGGCACACTTGTCCGCCAAGTCGAAAAGCTTGACGACGGTGGTGATGTTGTCGTGGATGCCAAGCTTCTCGAGCATCCGCACATCTGTGACCCCAGCCTGGAAGGCCGAAATGACCTGTGCGTCGCTGGCGTTGGGGATCTTGTTGCGCACTTGGCTGAAGCGCTGGATGTACTTGCGGAGGGTCTCGCCGGGCTTCTGACGCACGGCGCGGAGGTCGTTGTAGGTGAGGCCATGCTCGTACGTGCCCTTGAAGTTGGCGACGAAGCACCGGCAGAGCTCCTCCCAGGTGTTGATGGACTCGGCGGGGAGGTTGGTGAGCCATGAGGACGCAGAGTCCTTGAGGGCCATGGGGAACCAGTTCGCCATGACCTTGTCGTCGCCCCCGGCGGCCTGGATGGCCAGAGAGTAGAGCTGCAGGAACTCCAGGGGGTTGTTCTTGCCGTCGTAGCGCGGAGGGAGATCCGGCCTGAACTTGACCGGCCAGATGACGCGACGGAGGCTGCGAGTGAACGCGGCCGTCGTGCCGTAGGTGACCGTGCCGTTGGCAAGGGTGGCGCGGAGGTGGCGCCCGGCGGTGGCGACGTCCTGGACGACGCGGTTGCGGCGCTCTTGCCCGCGCTCGATGCTCACGCGTGCGTCCTCAGGGGCTCGCTGCACGATCTGGCAGTCGCGCGGCCGTCGCGAGGAGGAGCCCCCGCTGGAGCAGGTTGTGGTGCAACCGGTGGAGCTGGAGCGGGTGCGGGATGGAGAGGGGGCGCGGGAGGTGCGCCGTGCGCCACGTCCCCCACGAGTGCAGAAGGAACCAAGGAACGAGACGGTGCAGGTGCCGCGGCGCGAGCGGTGCCGATGAGCTCGGCAACGCGGTTGAGCCAGGCCTCCTGAGCCGCCGGCGTGGGGTGGTACTGCAGCAGCTCCTGCGCCATGAGAAGCGCAGTCGCCGGGCTGGGTGCAGGGTGGCCCAGCGAAGAGGCAGCACGGTCCCGCGACGGAGGCAGGGAGGAGGCCTCCTCTTTGCCGAGGTCGTCCTCAGCGTGGTCGATGACGTCGTCGTCCGGGTGCTCGACGCGGGGCTCGGGGTCGACACGGCGCTCCGGAGCAGAGCTCCCACGCGGGCGGCCGCAAGGGCGGCCTGCGGGAGCGGTGGCGGCGCTAGCCGTCCGGCGAGCGAGACGTTCAGCACGAGAACCGGCCATGGCTGTGTCGAGGATGAAGACGCGCCTCAGCCCCCTACCTGGCGCGCCAAATGTCGGAGATCTGTCCCAGGAACTGGGGGTGTCTCCAAGGTATCGTGCAAGGGGCTGAACACGGAGTCAAACAATCTACAACGTGCTCCGGCGACGGTGCTCGTCAGGCTCGCTGCGGACGACACTGCAGAGATTGACACAAGGTCTTACCCAGGTTCAGGGCCCTCTTGTGGAGGTAAAACCCCTACGTCCTGCTCTGGTGTATTGCACTGCTTGGAGAGTTTTACAGTACAAGGAGAGCTTGTCGAGCTCGAGGTGTCTAACAATGGCTACTTGCTAGGCTTCAGATCTAGGGTTTTTGGGTGGGCTCCTAGACTCCAAAAACCGAACCAGCCAAGAGTCAGACCTAATCAAGAGTCGAACCCAATCCAGAGTCAAACCCAATCCAGAGTCGAACCCAATCCAGAGTCGAACCCAATCCAGAGTCGAACCCTTTGCTTGGGCGTGCCCCTCCTCCTTTTATAGGCGTCCTGGACCTCTTCTGCCCAAACATTTGGGCGGGAAGGGTTACCACATGGCGACGAAAGAGGAGGCGCGGTGCACCGTAAAGGTGAAGTCCACCATAAAGGTAAAGCTCTTGGACGCGGTCCACGGCAGGGGAACGGCGTCACCAAAACTGAAAAGAAGCACCGACCAGCTGGACAGTGGGCTGGCGCTTGCCGAGGTGGGAGGTGACCCACAGTGACGTCGTCCTTGGAGCGTAGCTGCAGACTGTCCCCTTGTCACCAAAGAGGCAATACTCGTTGTCCGCTTTGCTTGGCTCCGCTTTGTTTGACTGCTTTATACATGAAAACGGCAACTGCGGCGTCGTCGTCATCGCGCGTAGGCACGCGCGTCACTCTGCACATGGCGCAGAGCCCATGTGCGCTCTGCCGCGGGGGCAGAGATGGCTTCGCGAGGGAGGTGCTTCGCGAGGCGAAAAGCCTCGCCAAGCCCTTCAGCTTGGTCCTTAGCGGAATCGCTGGCGGCGTCGGAGACGCCTTGTCGAGGAGCGATCCCTCGCCAAGGGAGAGAACCCTTGTCGACGAGGAAAACCCTTCGCGAGGGGAGAAACCCTCGCGAGGCTCGCCAGGCTTGGAGAGCCTGGTCCTTAGTGAAAATCATCCAAAGAATCTTGTGGGCCCTGGCAGGCCGGCCCGTGGTACCCTGGTTTCCACTGTGCCGACAATATTTATCGAGTGTTTTGGAAATATTGCATTTGGTAACTATGCAATATTTTGCGTGTGGAGGATAATAAATGGATCAGGTGATCTTGGAATATTTGGTGGAGTTTTCCAAGATAGGAAAATAGGGTTCAGAAGGTAGATGGAATATTAGGATTTTTAAATCCCAATATTTAGGCTATGAGGTTTTTAGGAAAAACCCTAGCGGAGGTTTTCAAAGTGGCAAAGAATTCACCGGAGTTTCTCTGGAATTATTTTAGAGAAAAAGAACACGAGGGCATCATCTAGCACCAGAGGGTAAAATAATTTTGAGATACGAGGAAAAGTTTTTGGGGTGTTGCAGACCCTCCCCCCTTAACAGGAATCTCGTCCCGAGATTCGGGGAGTTACACAACATAATTCGTGTATGATCCATAAAACCCCACTTAGAAAAACTTTTTCTACAAATTATTAGGGTTTAACATTCAGAGGGAACACCACTCAACCAGATCTTTATTAAAACATATATTTTTAAAGGTATGATATTTCTACCATACCCAATGCATTTAAAAGATGGCATGGCAGGGGCTCACACAATCAATCAACATAGGATCTACTAGCAGATTCATAAAAAAATTAAATCTAAAGTTTTGCTCACCAAGCACAAACATGGCAAGATTAAACAAGGTCTATAACCAAACTATCAACCAACTACCAAGGATTTCTTTGGCCAATTAATTAACTCAAGTTTGGGAACACAACGGTTTACGGTTTTATTTAAGGAAAGCTGTATATCATTTTCATGCATACACAGGTTTCGAAAAATAACAGGGTTTCTTTTAAAAGAAAATATTTGTGCCGCCGATAATTGGCTCACAGACACTGTGGGATTGGATTATCCCCAAAATCATTCGTATTGGTATGGCATAATCATTTCGACCATACCGGTTAACAAGCACATAACAACTACTAGACAAAAACTTTTTACTTGCGTGTGGCACATGATTTGTTCCAATTGGGGAACCATGTATAACACCAAGTAGGTGGTTTTCCAAACCTACACACGAGTTAACATCAAGTGAGCGAGGCACCGTGGTTACAGTGTCTCATTAAATACTTCCACTTAATAGTTAAACTTGTGCAACACACACAAAATAATTCCCATACTAGAAAATAATATCATTCGAAGTTTGCATTAATTTTTTTTACAAGGCGTGCATATGTGTCTGGGTTCACATATACCACTTCTGTTTTTATGTGATCTGTCATTTCTTCAAAACCTTTCAACTGAAGAAAAGGACATGATATTCCGTCACATGTCAACCAAGTGGTTAACAAGGGAATCAGAACACCAAGTTTCATTATGGCTGATTCGACATCAACCAGAAAACATACAACAAACTTACATTACAAGCCAACACAAACAAACAAACAACCAACCAAACAAAGAACCTCGCCGCTTCTCACCTACCAACATAAAAGCGCCACTCAGGCTAACTAAACATGGGTTCTACTTCGCTTGACGGCCTCTGGTAGTTAGTGGAGTGTGGCCGAGACGAAGAGTGGTGTCCACATCTCCATCTCCCGCGGGGTGGGGAACTGCAGGCATGCCTTCGAGGATTATACCTCCTGCTTGGAGGTGCTGCTGAATTGGGGCTAGTGCTTGTGTCCCAGAGGCATCAATACGGGGTTCCGGCAAATCGTATGGGAACTGGAGTCCTGTACTCTGAGCTGGCTCAAGGTTGAGGTTAGGTAGGACGTTCCTTGCTCGACACAGTTGCGGGTGAGCGCGACCAAGGTTGCGCCTTGTGATGAAGAGTTCATCCCTCAGAGATTGGCAAAGCTTTGTCATTGCAGCCCCGTAGGTGACCAGCGTGATTACGGCAGGGTTGACTTCTTCTGTAATGGAAGTTTGGATGGCCTCCGCACCATGATGGGGTCTGGCTGGGAGAAGGTGGAAAGCTCGACTTTCCACCATTGCCGGTTCCGAGTACCGTAGGCGGGCGAGACCTTCCCAGGCTGCTACCTGGATGGCTTGAGGAAGAGTGGGCATGCTCCTACCTTGGATCACGTAAGGCTGACTTGTGCCCATCGGGCATGAGCCAACATGTACGTCTGCTTGAAATTCACTCCCGGCAGGTGAGAGTGAGTTCTCGTACACCACATATCAGGGGCGAGCTGGCCTGCCAAGAAGACCACAGATGACCTCCCAAAGCATCAGTGGAAATCCGCCATGATCCTCGGCAGTGGTTTCCAGGACGACCTTGGGTTTCGCCATCGGATTGTTATGGCTCTGGGTGTAGGATGAGATAAGAACGCGGGATTCCTTTGTGGGATCCTGCCTCACGAGAGCTGGGTTGCCAAGGATAGCAGGCGAGGGTGGGGATAAATGGCAGCTAAAACTGGGGTCTCGTATATGTTGGGTTGTGTCGGCTCCTTCTCTTGGCAGAAACCGGTGAGCCTTGATACGTCTCCAACGTATCTATAATTTTTTATGTTCCATGCTTGTTTTATACCAGTTGCTACATGTTTTGCATCTACTTTATGGCACTTTTATACATTTTTTGGGACTAACCTATTAACAAGATGCTGAAGTGCCAGTTCCTGTTTTCTGCTGTTTTTGTATTCCAAAAAAGCTAGACTGCAAATATTCTCGGAATTGGACGAAACTTCACGGGGGATGCGATTTTGCCGGAACACACCAGATGGAGCAAAGGAGCTACATAGGAGGGCCACCAGGAAGCCACACGCCACTAGGGAGCAGGCCCCCTTCTGCCGCGCCCTGGGGTGGTGTGGGCCCCTCGGGGGTCTCCAGCCGCCGCACTTTCGCCTACTTATTCCCCCCCCCCCCCCCCCCCGAGAAAATAACCCTAAGTGCCTGAGCCAATATCCACGAAAAGTTCTAGAGACGCCGCCGCCATCAACCCTAGCTCAGGAGGGTCCAGAACCTCTTCCCGGCACCCTGCCGGAGAGGGGAATCGTCACCGGAGGCTTCTACATCGCCATGCCTGCCTCCGGAGTGATGCGTGAGTAGTTCATCCTTGGAGTACGGGTCCATAACAGTAGCTAGATGGTTGTCTCTCCAATTTGTGCCATCGTGTTTAGATCTTGTGAGCTGCCCTACATGATCAAGATCATATTATTGTAATGCTACATGTTGTGTTTGCTGGGATCCGATGAATATTGAATACTATGTCAAGTTGATTATCAATCTATGCCTATGTTATTTATGATCTTGCATGCTTTCCGTTACTAGTAGATTTTTGGCCAAGTAGATGCTTGTAACTCCAAGAGAGAGTATTTATGCTAGATAGTGGGTTCATGCCTCCGTTTAATCTGGGACAGTGACAGAAAGTTCTAAGGTTCTGGATGTGCTGTTGCCACTAGGGGTAACCTAACGATGCTATGTCCACGGGCATATGTGTTTGTTTACATTACGCGCTTTACTTAATGCGATTATCCATTGCTTGCAACTTAATACCAACGGGGAACTCGGATGACAACCCAGCGGTGGATCATAGACGCTGTTGGATAACGGTCTATGTATTATGTCGTAATGCCTGATTAAATACCATAGTAATCATCATGTCATATTTATGCATTGTCATGCGCTCACTATTTGTCAATTGCCCAGCAGTAATTTGTTTACCCAGCATGTTAGTTATCTTTTATGGAGAGACACCACTAGTGAACTGTGGACCCCGGTCCATTCTTTTACACTGATTAAACAACCACAAACTGCAGACTGTTTCTTTTTCATTCTCTGCAATTTAATACTCATTTTCCACACGAGACGTTCAATCCTTTGTTTTCAGCAAGCCGGTGAGATTGACAACCTCACTGTTTCGTTGGGGCAAAGTACTTTGATTATGTTGTGTGCAGGTCCATGTCAGCGCCGGAAACCCTGGTGTTGCGCCGCATCATATTTCGCCATTGACAACCTTCTGAAGAGTTGCTGCTCCTACTGGTTTGATAACCTTGGTTTCATACTGTGGGAAAACTTGCTGCTGAACTGCATCATACCTTCCTCTTGGGGTCTCCCAACGAACGTGTGATTCACCGTATCAAGCTATTTTTCTGGCGCCGTTGTCGGGGAGACAGCAGTCTTCTGCAAGGGGAGTTTCACGCTTCCGATCTCTTTACTTTGTTTTTGTCTTGCTTTGTTTATTTTATTTTATCTTGTTTGCTTTCAATTATCAAAAACACAAAAAAATTAGTAACTTCCATTTAGTTTATTTTCAGTTTTGTTTCCTGTTAGTTATTATGTCTAGCTCTTTACTTGCTATCAATGGTTACTTTCCTTGAAACTAGTCCTATGGCTGAAAACAACATGAGAGAGCTTATTGAAATTTATCTTGAGTTGGGACATGAAGTGTTTGAAGAGAAAATTAAAAAGTCTATGGAACTTTATTTGCATAACAATCATGATGGTAGCAATGTTATTAGCATACATTCTTTGAACACCATTATTGCTAATGCCATGGAAAGCTCTAAGCTTGGGGAAGCTGGTTTTGATAAAAATGATATTTTTAGTCCCCCAAGCTTGGAGGAGGAAGAATGCTATACTGTTGAATGTCATGATTCTATTGGAATATCTCTTTTTGATAAATTTGAAGTAAACATCCTCCTTGACTCAGTAAAAGAGGAAATTGCAGAAAGTAGAAATGTGCTCCCTAATGTTATATATGATAATTCTCTTGATGATGGTCCTATATTGCCTAATGATATTTATTATACTACTACTGTGAAAAGTGGGTTTACTGACCCTACAGTTTTTGAGCTTAATAAAAATTATGTGTTTGAAGATCATGAAAAGCATGCTTTATGTGATATTTATATTGTTGAGTTTATTCACGATGCTACTGAAAGTTATTATGAGAGAGGAAAATATGGTTGTAAATGTTTTCAAGTTACTAAAACACCTCTCTTTATGTTGAAATTTTGAAGTTGCATTTGTTTCGTCCTTCTATGCTAGTTGCTTTATGCTTCAACAACTTATTTTATTACAAGATTCCCTTGCATAGGAAGTGGGTTAGACTTAAATGTGTTTGATATTTGCCTCTTGATGCTCTCTTTCGTTTGTCAACTCTTATTCTTATGAGAGCATCATTAAAATCTTCTAGCCTAGCTTAAAGGCATTAAAGAAAGCGCTTTTGGGAGGCAACCCATTATCTTTTGTTTTCAGTTTTAGTCAAGGAGATTGTTTACTTCTGTAGCAACTCCTTTGTATCTTTATTTTCTCGCATTTTTGTGCCAAGAGTAGCCTCTAATGTTAAGATGATGCTTAATTTTGATTGCTGTGCAGAAACAGATTTTTGCTGTCCACTGTACGAAAATCCTAAATTCACCAGATTGTTGAAAAAATATGAAATGTTTTGTGCGTAATCTTTATGAATTTCTGAATCTTTCATTAGTTCAAAGTTTTTTTGATCTGAGTGTCGTAAGTGCCTCGAAAAAATTCATCTTTGCGGACTGTTCTGTTTTAGACAGATTATGCCTTTTTATTTTGCATTCTCTCTTTTACTAGTGTTGAGTGAAATTCTTTTTGGTGGAAGAGCTTCACATAACATCAGTGGCTGTAGCTAATGTTTAAAGTAATGAGTTATATTGCGTCTTTATAGAACATGTGAGTTTTTTATTATGCACTAACCCTCTAATGAGATTTACTTTGAGTTTGGTGTGACGGAAGTTTTCAAGGGTCAAGAGAGAAGGATGATAATAGGATCAGGAAGAGTGAAGAGCTTAAGCTTGGGGAAGCTCCCATGGATCTCCCCAACATATTTCAAGAAGACTCAAGCGTCTAAGCTTGGGGATGCCCAAGGCATCCCCTTCTTCATCGTCAAATTATCAGGTCATTTCTAGTGAAACTATATTTTAATTCTTTCACATCATATGTGCTTTTCTTGGAGCGTCTGTGTGCTTTTATTTTCAGTATTGTCTTTTATTTTCAATAAGCTTGACTGGACCCTAGCATTATTGATTGGGAGAGAGACACGCTCCGCTTTTTCATGAGAATACTCCTATTCTTCACTTATATTTGTTGAGTATTCATATCTAGCGCTGTTCATCTTTTAGCTCTTGTTTTCATGAATCTCTTGTCAGAGCTATTAGCTTTCTTTTGTAGAAATTACTCTCTTGCTTCGCTTATATTTATTTGGAGAGTGGATGAAATAAATTGATTGGTGTTTGGTTGGTTCAGAAAATGTTGCATGTGGTAATTGGTATAAGGAAAAACTTGCTTAATCTTGTGGATCACTAATATGGATAACTTGATGCTTGCCAATTGTTTTGAGTTAACAAGTAGATCATGATTAAATTTGTGCATCACATGAGTTAAGCCTATTAGTGAAGAACTACCGTAAAGCTTGTTGTAAATTTGGTTTGCATCGGTGGTATCTCTAAGGTCTAGATATTTTCTAGTAAACGGGTTTGGTTAACAAGGAAGACGGTATGAAGTCTTATAACGTTTGCAATATGTTTGTCATATAAAACTTGGTGTATGGGTTGATATTATTGTTTGCTTACATAAACCTTGCTAGCCAAAACTGTGTACTCAGAGGGAATGCTTCTCGTGAATCCAAATCCTTGAGCCAAAATCCATGCCATTTGTGTCCACCATAACTACCTATATGTGGTATTTCCTTGCCACTCCAAGTAAATTTTTCATGTGCTATCTTTAAATTATTCAAAATGTTATTACTCCCTTTTTGTGTCAATGTTTACCAGCTCATGAGGAATTAGTGTGGTTATTCTTTATTCTGGTTGTCAAATGGACTTTTACACCTGGACTAGCGGCATATACATCCGCTTGTCCTCTAATTTTGCAAAAAGAGCTTGAAAGGACACGGATGTCGCCTAGAGGGGGGGGGGGGTCAATAGGCGCACTAGTAGGAAATAGCTTATAGACAGAAGCCTTTTAGTGGCGCACCTATTTGCCGTGCGCCACAGAAATTATTTCTGTGGCGCACGTTTTTGGGTGCGCCACAGAATTTTGCAATTATGTGGCGCACCGAAACAACATGCGCCACAGAAAGTCAGGTTTCTGTGGCGCACGGGGCTGGTGCGCCACAAAAATATGACATTCTGTGGCGCACCATCACCCAGTCACGTGCGCCACAGAAAACAACATTTCTGTGGCGCACCCTACCACGTGCGCCATAGAATTCTGTGCCACAGATTTGTCTCCACCTACCTCTCATCCTCTCCACCACACACGCACACTGCTTTTCTTTCCCTTATCTCCACCTACCTCTCATCCTCTCCACCAAACATGCACACAACACATCACATCACGCGTGCTCTCTGCACCACACATGCACACCGCACGGCAAGCGGGGTGCGGGATCCGGCTAGGCGCATGGTCGCCCGGAGCAGCGCCGGCCAGGGCGTGCGGAGCGCGGGAGCCGGCCAGGGCGCGGTGGAGCGCGTTGCAGCCGGCAGGGCGCGGTGGTCGGCCAGGGCTCCGGCGCCGTCGGCTCCCTTGACCTCGAGCTCCACCCACGCCTCCACGTCGTCCTCCCCCGTCCTCGACATCCCCCGCCCGCGAGCCCTTCCTCCTCTTCCTTGCCTCCCGCGCGGCCGCAGCCGCCCCCGCACGACCTCCTCTTCCTCGACTCCATGCGGCACGGCCGGCCCCATTCCAGAAACTCCAGAGCTCGTCGACGGCGACCGCGTCGGGCAAGTACATAGCGAACGCGTCCCCGACCATGGTCAAGGCGAGCTGGGCCTTCCGACCCACCGACCGAGTCTTCCGCGGCGAGCGAGGTCACCACGGAGCTGGTGGTCCCCGCGGTGGTGGTGGAGGAGGATTCCTTCACTGACCTTCTCCAGCACGGGGATGACGCCGTCGCGCTCGACCTCGGCTTCTCCGACTACCCCGTCAGTGGTGGCAAGGCCCTGGGCGGGGACCCGTACTCGTTCGAGTGGCCGACCGGTGTTCGACCTGGGCGCGTGCTGGGGTGGCGCGGGGTTCGCCTTGCCCTCACCGAGCTCCTCACTGAGCTGAAGGAGCTCTCCTTGCCCTCCCGCGGCCTGTTCGGCGAGATCCCTACTGAGATCTGGAGGTTGGAGAAGCTTGAGGTGGTCAACCTCGTCGGGAACCTCGTCGGTGCTCGAGATGGCATCGGAGGAGGCACGGGTGGGGTGCGGCTGCTGGCCGTATTTTTTTTAATCGAAAACGAGATTCTGTGGCGCATGGTTGCATAGTGCGCCACAAAAACCCTGGCTATTTCTGTGGCGCACCAAATCCGTGCACCACAGAAAAAAAAATTAGTGGCGAGGATTCTGTGGCGCACCACCCGTGAGCCACAGAATTCCAAATCCGTGCGCCACAGATAAGCCTTTCTGTACTAGTGGCGATTTAAAATTATTACGGTTAAGGCTTCAATAAATGCGGAATAAAACTAACGTTTAATTTATCAAGCCAAAACTTAAACTAGCTAGGTTTACCTATGTGCACCAACAAATTATGCTAAGCAATATAATCAACTATGTGATAGCAAGATATATAACTTCAAACTCTATGGCTATCACAAAGTAAATAGCATAAGTAAGAAACTCGGATATAGAAATACCGAGGCACTTGGAGACGATGATTTATCCCGAAGTTCACTTCCCAATGGAAGCTAGTCTCCGTTGGAGCGGCGCGGTGTTCACCGATGTGAAACACCGAGTAGCCTTGATATGGCACACCGTATCTCCGTTGTGTCTTACCACCGATTGGGCAAGGCACTTGTCACTATGTTGCCGTTGAGGTTGACAACTAGAACCTTTACAAGGATGAAGCACACTGCACAAGTTGGAGGGTCTTCAGCAAATGCACCGAGCCACCAAGAATCGATGCCCAAGGCCGAGGCACACACCACAACTTAATTGGTGGCTCCCGGCAATGTCTTCGTAGCAACCAAAGCTCCGAAGCGAACAAGGTTGGGCCTCCCTCCACAACCTAATTGGAGGCCCCCAACAAATCCCGTGAGCCACCAAGACTTCGAGAGATCAACAACCGTCTAGGGTACCAACGTGTGTCGGAGAGCTGTCCCAGGAACTGGGGGTGTCTCACGAGGTATCGTGTAAGGGGTTGAACGCGGAGTCAAACAACCCTCAACATGCTCCGGGGACGGTACTCGTCGGACTCGCTGCGGGACAACACTTCAGAGATGAACACGCGGTCTTACCCAGGTTCAGGGCCCTCTTTTGGAGGTAAAACCCCTACGTCCTGCTATGGTGTATTGCACTGCTTGGAGAGGTTTACAGTACAAGGAGAGCTTGTCGAGCTCGAGGTGGCTAACAATGGCTAACCCTAGATCTCATAGTTGCCAAGGATGAACTAGGATGCGAACCCCTTGCTTGAGCGTGCACCCTCTCCTTTTATAGGCGTCTTGGACCTCTTCCGCCCAAACATTTGGGCGGGAAGGGCTACCACATGGCGACGAGGGAAGGAGCAGGGCGCACGATAAAGGTGGAGTCCATGGACTCGGTCCATGGCAGGGACGATGCTGCCAAAGCTGGAAAAGCCACCGGCCAACCGGACGGTGGGCTGGCGCTTGCTGAGGTGGGATGTGACCCACGGCGACGTCATCCTTGGAGCGTAGCTGCAGACGGTTCACTTATCACCAAAGCGGCAATACTCGTTGTCCGCTTTGCTTGGTGCCGCTTTGTTGACTGCTTTATACATGGAAACGACAACTGCGGCGTCGTCGTCATCGCGCGCAGGCACACGCGTCATCGTGCACATGGGCTCTGCCCATGTGCACCCTGCCGCGGAGGCAGGGATGGCTTCGTGAGGAAGGAGCCCCGCGAGGCAAAAAGCCTCGCCAAGCCCTTCGGCTTGGTCCTTAGCAGGATTGCGGGTGGCATCGGAGACGCCTTGTCGAGGAGCGGTCCCTTGCCAAGGGAGAAAACCCTCGGCGAGGAGAAAAGATCCCTCGCGAGGGAAAAACCCTCGCGAGGCTCGCCAGGTTTGGAGAGCCTGGTCCTTAGCGAAAATCGTCCGAAGAATCTTGTGGGCCCTGGCAGGCCGGCTCGTGGTACCCTGGTTTCCACTTTGCCGATAGTGGCCCCCGGGCCCGCGATGGGCACGCCGAAGGCCGTGGACGCAGGCAAAGCGTCGAGGGCCCAAAGACGCCTGCCAGGGCCGTGACACGTGGAGCGCAGTGGTTGCGCCGCGGCCACGATCTCCTCGGCTTCAACGGGCAACCCGGTGGGGCCCGCCACGACTCGTGAGCCGGTCAATAAAGCATGGGGCGCAGACTGCGCCCATCACTTCTCCCATTACTCCGCCGCCCCCTTCTTCCAAACTTCTCCTTCCTCCCAGAGCTCATCGCTTCCGAGGTCTTCGTCTTCAGCGCACCCATGGCGCCCAAGAGAGCAGCAGCTGACCCGAAAGGCAAGGCCACAGTGCAAGCCGGCATGTCGGCAGCGGCGGTGCGGGGTGCCGCGCTTGTGGCGTCGCTGCCGCCGTCACGCATCAACGCGGCGGGGATTGCGAAGGTGCGCTACCTGGTGACCTCGAACACCAACGAGCATGGTGTCACCGAGATGAGGCCGACCGGCAGCAGGCTTCCTGAGGGGTACTACCCCTTTTTTCTCCATACTCTCTACGCCGGTCTTGTTCCTCCCTTCTCCGACTTCCTCTTCACGATCCTGGAGACATACCAGATCCAGCTTCTTCATGTCCACCCCAACTCCATCCTTATCCTCGCCATCTTCGCCTACCTCTGCGAGGCCTACGTCGGCATCCGCCCCTCGGTAGCGCTTTTCCGCAGCTTCTATTCCCTCCGGTCCACTGCGCAAAATGAGCGGCTCGGATGTGTATCCTTCCGCATCGCCGACGCCAGGAGCGAGACCTACATTCCCATCGCATGGTGCGGTGAGAATGCCGTCACCAAGGTGACAAAGAAGGTGGAGGGCTTCCGCAAGCAGTGGTTCTTCGTCGACACCGAGGGGACCAACCCTCTCCTGGAGGTGCCTGAGGCGCCGCCGAGGAAGTGGGCGCGCTGGGCGAGTGCAGACTTCGAAGGCCCAGAGCTCGACAGAGTGTACGAGTGCATATGGAGGCTTTGCGCTAGCGGGCTCACCGGCCAGATGGTGGCCAAGGACTTCACGAAGCGCCGCATCGCGCCTCTCCAGCAGCATTCGGAGCCGGTGTGTCGATACACTGGCAAGGATGACAGGATGCGCCTATGCGTGGACAACTTCGCGCGGGAGGTGCTGTACCTGATCATGGGGATCCTCTTTGCCACGAAGGAAATCCCGTCACCCGCCACCGAGGAGGCCAAGACGCTCTTCAACTTTGTGGTAGAAAGCGTGGAGGATCACCGCCAGCGCCTGCCAGTCTTCGACGAGTGGGGCATCATGCCCGCAGGGCACCGCGGGCCCCGCACCAACCAGTGGGCGGCTGAGCCGGAGTACATGGACGAGTCGTCGGAGCCGGATGAAGGAGAAGACTCTGGCGAGGACGCGGCCCCGAGAGATGCCGACCCCTCTGGCGAGGACGAGGCCTCGAGGGGCGCTAACCCCTCAGGAGGCGACACGGGCACCTCAAGGAGCGCACCGGCTGGCGAGGACGTCGAGGTGATCTCCTCCGGCAGCGATGAGGATGCCTTCCGCATGGTTCGGCGCACCGCGGAGGAGAGAAGAGGCGGCACGGGGGGACGTTGCGAACCCCGCTCCAAACTCCTCCACGACAGAGACGCCGGGGCCACCACGAGGGATGCTCCTCACGAGGAGGCAGCAGCACCTCGCGAGGAGGCCGGAGCGAGCACCCTCCAGCCACCCAAGGGGAGGAAGAGGGTGTGGAGGAGCAATGACGAGTAAGCTTTGGTCCTTTCTTTTCTTTCAGCATTTGCTTTTGAGAATCCCCTCTAGAAGGGTCTTTGCTTGTTTGTGTTTCTTCAATGCACCCGCGGCGCCGAAGAGGCGGCATCTCCGCAAGCTTGGGGAGACCGCCAGTGCCGCCGAGGAGACGCCTGCGGCCGATGAGCCGCAGCAGGAGGCTGACGAGCCGCAGCAAGCGGCTGGCGAGCCGCAACAAGAGGCTGTTCCTCCCCCGGGTGAGCACCGCGCGGAGGTGATGGTGGTTGAAGAGGCGATGTCGCCTCCAGCTAGGGCTGGTTCTCCCCCCGCGGTTTAGCACTGCGCAGAGGAGGTGATTGAAGTGGCGACGCCTCCGCTAACTCGGGCTGCTACCCCTCCTGCGGCCGAGCACCGCGCGGAAGAGGAAGTGGTGGATGAAGAGATCGTCATGGAGCCGCCTCCAAAGGCGGAGTAGGCTCCCACAAGGAGGGCGGACGCGCCCGAGGCCGCGGCGGACGCGGCCACCATGGAAGGGGCGGGGAGCGCCCCTGAAGGGTAGGAGGTGGAGGCGCCTCTGGAGCCCTCGAACGGCAGAGCCGGGGGCGAGAGGACGCCCAGCCCCCAGAGGGCTCTTGCCTTGGGCAGCGAGGGAGGCGCCCATACCAGCTCCCAGGCCGTGCCAGAAACAGCCGTGAGCCTGAGGCAAGATGCCCCGGGTGCGTCGACAAGCGTCGAGGCCTCTGCGCCCCGCGATGACGCGGGGACCTTGGCGCTGCGGGAGCCGCGCCCTTGCGCGGCCTGCTGCAGGGTTGTCTTCGGCCAAGCGCGGCAGGCGCTTGACGAGCTGGAGGCGCAATACGCCGAGGAAGAAAACGCCCGGGAGGAGGAGCGAGCAAGACTTGCTGACGCTTGGGCCCTCCTCCACGAGAGGGTGGAGATGTGCCGCCGGCAGGACGCGACAGCCCAGGTGGCGCACGAAGAGGAGGTGCAATTCGCCAAGGAGACCCGCGACAGCGTCAAGCGGGAGGCGGCGGAGGTCATGGACTAGCTGGACGCCGCCCGGGAGGCGCTTGAGGCGGAGACCACCGCCAAGCACCAGGAGCTAGCGGCCGCCGAGCAGAAACTCGCAGCTGAGTCCGAGGCCGTGAGGGCCAGCTTGAAGGAACTCCACGAGCTTTTGGACGCCCGCGAGGGGCAGCTGGCGCCGCGCGAGGCTGAGCTGACGCGGCGCAAGGAAGAGCTCTCCCTCCGGGAGAAGGAGCTGCGCTAGCACGAGGAGTAGGCCCAGCTGCTCGAGGAGGCCCAGGCCACCCGCGAGGGGCAGCTGCAGGCTCGCGAGAGCCTGGTGGCCAGGAGCGAGGCCACCCACAAGGAGCGCCACGAGAAGGCCAACGCCGACTTCGCGCTGAAGCAGAAGTGGATCCAGGAGGAGGCTGACGCCAAGGTTGAGCGCATCCGCCAGGGCCTCGCCAACGATTATGACGCCAAGGCCAAGAAGCAAGAGGAGCGTTTCACAACAAAGCGCAACGAGCTCCAGCACCAGGTCAAAGGGCTCCAGAAGCAGGAGAAGGAGATGACCTCCCGCCTCCAGCGCGCCAAGGAGGCGCAAACTCGCGCGGAGAAGGAGATTGCCGCCCTGAAGGCTGACCTGAGTGACCTCCAGCAGCAGGTGGGGCCGGCCGCGAACCTCGCGGAGCAGGCACGAGACACCGCGCAGCACGGCCGGGCCATGACGCGCCAGTGCCAGCTCATGCTCCACGATCTAGTGCTCCGTGCGAACGACGTCGGGGACGACATGAGGATCGAGGTCCCCCACTTTCCCATCGGAGGGATCGACGACGAGGCTGCATACACGCTCTTCTTCGGGCAATTCCTCGGGAAGCTTGAAGAGGTCGCGAAGAGCTTCGACGAGCGCATCATGGCGGAGAGCCGCGATCTCCTCATCATCGCCACCAGCCGCATCTTCGGCAACCTCGCGAGGCTCCAGCCCTCGCTTGACCTCAAGGCCGTGATGGCACCGGTCAACATCAGCAGCAAGGCATGGGAAGCCGCCGAGGTGTTCGCCAAGAAATACGACCAAGTCTTGGTCGACGAAGAAGAAGGCGACGGCGAGGAAGATGCCCTGGAGGCGGAGGCTGCCGTGGACGGAGCGGGCACCTGAGGAGGCGCGACAGCTTAAACTCCTTCCTGTAGCTGGACGTGCATGGGGCGCATTTTACCTTAGTCATTTTGGTTGTAAGACTTTGTAAAGACTTGTTAAGTTTATTGGAATGTGCTTGTGAATGTCCCTCGGGAGGCTTTTGTCTTTCCCCTTCATGTCTTTTTCGCTCTACATCTTAGGACCCTCTCTTAGCGCTACACCACCGCTGCTTCGGTATGTGAGAGTCAGGGATCCACAAGGCCGGGGGGTGCGTGAGGCCTCAAGAAGTAGGAGCTCCTCGAAGCGCGATGCTTGGGGCCCCCTTTGACGTGCAAGCAGCCCATGAGGCATAGGAGAGAGAAAAGAGACTCGAGGGGCAAAAACCAGCGAGAGGAAATTCAAACAAGTGTTTAGACTTAGCTTGACGAGGCGTTTTGGCCTTGGAGAGGGTGTTGGTCCCCTGGCAAGGTGTTTTCCTCCAGAGGTTGCCTGAAGCTTGGAGAGCCTGTTTTCCTGCACTTGGAGAGATAGGCATACCCACAAGCAATACATAGCTAGATAACTTGTGCGTGCTCGTAGGTTCCTTCATGTGTGTCTCACGAGGAGAACAGGCACCAAGGTTTTTGGTGATCCTTGGTGAGTTGACGTGCGCGGGAGCTGACCCATGAGTTCAGAGCTCCTTGGGAGTTGACATGCATGAGAGATGACCCGCAAGTTCAGAGCTCGGATCCCTTGGGTTTTAGGTGCTGCCGGGATGCTCCCGTGGCATGGCACCATGCTAGCCCCCGCTCGTGAGATACACAGGAGGGATCATACGAGCGAGAAAGGAAAGCAATAACATTAGAGCTTACCGAAGCAACAAAATATGCTGGCGCGATGCGCGAAGGTTCAAATTGACCTGAAACATAGGTTCATTACACTGGCGTGGCCAGAAGCACAAAAAATCCACATTTAGTGGCTGAGACTCTCGCGGCCCGTGGCAACGCATGTAGAGAGAGCTCAGAGAGGGGGCCCCTAGGCGGGGGTGGCTTTTAGCCTGCGTTACTCCATGACCGGCATGGGGATCCACCTCGCCAAGCCATGGTGCCTGAAGAGGTTACTGTGCCGAGGCTTGGTGGCTTGGGAGTCTTCTCGAACGGCCCGCGGCAACATATAGTAGAGAGGGGAGCCCGAAGTTTTTCCTCGTGGAGGATGATGCGCGTGGTTCTCCCTTGATGCAAGAAGTTGCTCGCCGGTGGCGATCAGGGGTAGAACTTGCGCAGGTGCTGGATGTTCCAGGGGTTGGCAACAGGAACGCCGTCCTACGTCTCGAGCCGCGCAGAGCCAGGCCTAGCGATGTGCACGACTATGTAGGGGCCTTCCCACATCGGTGAGAGCTTGTGGAGGCCTGTCCTGGAGAGGATTCTCCTCAGGATAAGGTCTCCTGCTTCGAGAGTGCGCGGCCAGATGTGGCGGCTGTGGTAGCGACGGAGGTCTTGCTGGTACCATGCCGCTCTCAGGGCCGCGTTTCGGCGGAGCCCTTCAAGCAGTAGCAGGTCGTCGTTGCGGAGTTGGTCCAGCTCAGCCTCCTTGAAGGCCAAGACTCGTGGAGAGCCATGGGTGATCTCGCTGGGGAGAACGGCTTCGGCGCCATAGACGAGGGAGAACGGCGTCTCACCAGTAGGCTTTGTTGGCGTGGTGCGGATGGACCAGAGCACCGATGGGAGCTCGTCGATCCAGTGCTTGCCGCTGGCTTTGAGGCGGTTGAAGCTTCTCGTCTTGAGGCCCTTGAGCACCTCGGCGTTGGCCCGCTCGGCCTGCCTATTGCTTCGTGGGTGCGCCACCGAGGCGTAGCAGATTTGGGCATCGAGGTTGCCGCAGTAGGACTTGAAGGCGCCGCTGATGAATTGCGAGCCGTTGTCGGTGATGATGCGGTTGGACACGCCGAAGCGGCAGACCAGGCCCCTGATGAATTTCACCGCCGATTCCGCTAGGATGGTGCGCCCGGGTTCAACCTCAGGCCACTTGGTGAATTTGTCGATGGCGATGTAGAGGTAGCGGTAGCCCCCGAGCGCTCGTGGGAAGGGCCACAGCTGATCCAGCCCCCAGACCGCGAACGGCCAGGAGAGCGGGATGGTCTAGAGTCCTTGCGCGGGCTGGTGAATTTGCTTGGCGTGGAATTGGCAGGCGTCGCAGGATTGGACGATGGCAGCTGCATCGTGAAGCACTGAAGGCCAGTAGAAGCCACTCCGGAAGACCTTGCCTGTAAGGGTGCGCGAGGAAGAATGGTGACCGCACTCGCCGCTGTGGATGTCGTTGATGAGCTGGCGGCCTTCCTCTACAGGGACGCACCGCAACACAACCCCATTGGGGCGCTTACGGTACAGGTCTCCGTCGTGGAGGCAGTAGGATTTGGCCTGGCGAGCAATTCTCTCGGCCTCTGCATCGTCTTCGGGGAGGGCTCGGTCTTGCAGGTAGGTTTTGATCTCGTCGATCTAGCCAGTGTCTTGGCGCACCAGGGTCATCAGCAGGCGATCGCCCGAGGGCAACCCACAGTTTGGTGCTCCACTTGTTGGGGCTGGTGGGAGCTTCTCGTCGATGCTGGTATTGGCCACTGGCTGCTTGACGGAGGCCTTGGTGAGCCTCTCCTCGAAAACTCCAGGCTTCTGGGCTTCCCTTCTTGCTGCTCGCCTGGAGAGGTCATCTGCTTCTTGGTTTTCTGCTCGCCGGATGTGCTTGAGCTCCATGCCCCTGAAATGCTTCTCCAGCTTGCGTACCTCTTCAAGGTAGGCCACCATGTAGGTGTCCTTAGGCATGTAGCTTTTGTTGGAGAAGTTGACGAGGAGCTGGGAGTCGCCCTTGATGAGGATGTGCTTGATGCCGAGGGCGATGGCAGCTCTGAGCCCAGCGAGGAGGCCTTCATATTCAGCAATGTTGTTGGAGACCTTGTCATTGTCCTTGAAGCATAGCTGGACGGCGTAGTAAAGCTTGTCGCCTGTTGGAGAGGTGAGGACGGCACCAGCCCCCGCACTCCGGGCCGCGAAGGCGCCGTCGAAATGCATGGTCCAGGAGCCTGGTTCCGTCCCTCCTGAGGTTGTAGCTTCCTCCTCTGGAGGCTCTTCTTCATGCATGTCCGTCCATTCGGCCATAAAATCAGCCAGCGCCCTGCCCTTGATGACCCTTGTGGTGTCAAACTCAAGATCAAAAGGTTGCAGCTCGATGCCCCAGCTTGCGACGCGATCTGTTGTGTTTGGGTTGCGCAGGACCTGCTCCAGGGGGTAGGAGGTGACCACCTGGATGGGATGATCCTGGAAGTAGTGACGCAGCTTCCTGGAGGCGATGAGGAGCGAGAAGAGGAGCTTTTGCTGCATGGTGTAGCGCTCGCGAGCGTCCCGCAGCAGTGTGCTGACGAAGTACACGGGATGCTCGACGAGGGTAGTCGTTGGCGTGGCAGCGGCTGGCTCCTCTCCAGGCTCGATGGAGTCCTTGGCGAGGTTTTCTTGAGGCTATAGGCTTGACGAGGCTGCTTCCCTGTCGGGGGGTTCTGGGCTTGTCGAGGCGGAGTTCTGCTTGTCGAGGACTGGCTCTTCCCTTTCAGCCACCAAGACCGCTCTTGCCGTCTGAGGAGTGGCTGCAAGGTACAGCTTCAGAGGCTCACGAGTGCGTGGGGCAACCATGATGGGTGGGCTCGCCAGATATCTCTTCATGTCCTCAAAGGCCTTTGCTGCTTCAGGGGTCCACTTGAAAGGACCGGACCTCTTCATAATCTTGAAAAATGGCAGCGCCCTCTCGCCGAACTTGGAGATGAAACGGCCAAGGCTGGCCATACATCCCGCTAAGCGTTGCATGTCCTTGGGGCGACGAGGAGGCTGCATCTGCTCTATGGCCTTGATCTTGTTGGGGTTGGCCTCGATGCCGCGGTGAGATACCAGGAATCCGAGGAGCTTGCCTGAAGGGACCCCGAAGACGCACTTGGCGGGGTTCATCTTGATGTTGACCTTGCGCAGGTTGGCAAAAGTCTCCTCGAGGTCCTGGATAAGCGTGTCCTTCTCGCGGGTCTTGACGACGATGTCATCGACGTAGGCCTCTGCATTCCACCCCATTTGAGCCCCCAAGGCGATCCTCAGGAGGCGCTGGAACGTGGCGCCGACGTTCTTCAGGCCGAAGGGCATGCAGACATAGCAAAGCACACCACAAGGGGTGAGAAATGCTGTCTTCTCCTTGTCCTCCTTTGCCATCTTGATCTGGTGGTAACCAGAGAAGGCATCCAGAAAACAGAGGAGTGCGCAGCCAGCGGTGGAGTCCACGATCTGGTCGATCCTCGGGAGGGGATAGGGGTCCTTGGGGCAGGCCTTGTTGAGGTCGGTGAAGTCGATGCAGAGGTGGCTTCCTCCGATGTGCTTGGGGACGACCACACCGTTGGCGATCCAAGTGGGATGGACCACTTCCTTGATGATGCTGGCCTTCTTTAGCTTTTCCACCTCCTTGAGGTTGAAGTCTTGTTTCTCTGGCGCCTGGCACCGCGCCTTTTGCTTCACGGTGCAGGGCGTTTGGACACACGGCTAAGTGGTGCTCGATCACCTCCCTCGGTACTCTGGACATATCTGACGGTGTCCAAGCGAACATGTCAGAGTTTGCCCTGAGGAAGGCGACGAGTGCGCTTTCCTATTTGGGAGGCAGGTTGGCGCCGATGGTGACGCTAGCCCCTGAGCCGCTTGCCTCCAGAGACACTTTCTTTGTCGCGGCCTTCTCCTGAGAGAATAGCTGCTTCTTCTTCGCGGGGGGCCTCGGCAGGGGTTCCTCGTCCTCGTCGGCGGGGGACGCCACCGCGGCAGCCTTGTAGGCCGCTTGCGTGGTGTACACGGCGTGAGAGACTACGCCGCGGATGACGATGGTTCCACCCGAGCCAGGGAGCTTGACGAGGTTGTAGGCGTGGTGGGTCACCGCCATGAACTTGGCGAGGGCGGGGTAGCCGAGGATGGCGTTGTAGGGCAGGCCAATGTGCGCGACGTCGAAATCAATCAGCTCGGTGCGGTAGTTGGTCTGGGTGTCGAAAGTGACCGCGTGCCTCACTTGCCCCAAAGGAGTCATGAGGCCCTCCGTCACTCCCGAGAAGGGCCTGGTGGGCATGAGTCGCTCGTAGGGCACCTGCAGCTTCTCGAATGTCTCGACGGAGATGACGCTGAGGCCAGCACCCCCATCAATGAGCGTCTTGGAGACGGCGATGTTGTTGATGGTGGGGGTGCAGACCAGCGGGATGGTGCCAATAGTGGAGGTGGACTTGGGGTGGTCGCTGGAGTCGAAGGTGATGGGGTGCTCAGACCACTTGAGGGGCCTGGAGGCCTCAACCCCGGGAAGGGCTGCTGCGAGCTCGCGAGCGAATTGCTTGAAGTAGCGGTTGGAGCGAGGGGCCTGAGCCCCGCCGAGGATGCAGGCGACGCCGCGAGGCACCTGGTAGCCCTCGTCAGCCTTGGCAGGCAGGTTGTCGTTCGCGGGCTCGACAGCGTTGGCCTGGGGGTTCTGCTGGTAGTTGTTGTCATAGTTGTTGTTCCAGCGTCGCCCCCCGCGGCCGCTGCGGCCGCCGCCGCGGCCACCACGGCCTTGCTCCCGCTCGCGCGCCTCGCGAGCCTCGCGAGCCTCGATGAGCCTCTTGAGGTCGTAGCAGTCCTCGGTGGCGTGGGAATGCCTGTTGTGGTAGACGCAGAAAGGGCGGTCGTCTTTCTTCTCGGACCCCGCGGCTGGAGCGGCAGCACGTGGCTGCTTGGCGTCGGGCTCAGCCGCGAGGACCGCAGTGGTCTTGTGCTTTTCATTGGACTTCTTCTTTTTCTTGGACCCCTCGGCGGGATCCCCTGGCTCGTTCTTGACGAACAAGCAGCCCTCTTCAGCCTTGGCGCACTTGTCCGCCAAGTCGAAGAGCTTGACGATGGTGGTGATGTTGTCGTGGATGCCGAGCTTCTCGAGCATCCGCACGTCCGTCACTCCAGCCTGGAAAGTCGAAATGACCTGCGCGTCGGTGGCGTTGGGGATCTTTTTGCGCACCTGGCTGAAGCGCTGGATGTACTTGCGGAGGGTCTCGCCAGGCTTCTGATGCACGGCGCGGAGGTCGTTGTACGTGAGGCCACGCTCGTACGTGCCCTTGAAGTTGGCGACGAAGCACCGGCAGAGCTCCTCCCAAGTGTTGATGGACTCGGCGGGGACGTTGGTGAGCCATGAGGACGCGGAGTCCTTGAGGGCCATGGGGAAGCAGTTCGCCATGACCTTGTCGTCACCCCCGGCGGCCTGGATGGCCAGAGTGTAGAGCTGCAGGAACTCCAGGGGTTGTTCTTGCCGTCGTAGCGCGGAGGCAGGTCCGGCCTGAACTTGACTGGCCAAACGACGCGACGGAGGGTGCGAGTGAACGCAACCGTCATGCCATAGGTGACCGGGCCGCTGGCGAGGGTGGCGTGGAGGTGGCGCCCGGCGGTGGCGACGTCCTGGACGGCGCGGTTGTGACGGTCCTGCTGACGCTCGATGCTCACGTGGGCGTCCTCAGGGGCTCGCTGCACAATTTGGCAGTCGTGCGGCGACGACGCGTGCGATGCAGCGCGGTTGTCACGAGGAGGAGCCCCCGCTGGGGCTGGCTGCGGTGCAACCGGTGGAGCTGGAGCAGGCGCAGGATGGAGAGGAGGCACGGGAGGGGCGCCTTGCGCCACGTCCCCCACGCAGCCCGAAGGAACCAGCGAACGGGACGGAGCAGGAACAGCGATGCGAGCGGCGCCGACGAGCTCCGAGAGGCGGTTGAGCCAGGCCTCCTAGGCCTCCGGCGTAGGACGGTACTGCAGCAGCTCCTGCGCCATGAGAAGCGCAGTTGCTGGGCTGGGCGCAGGGCGGCCCAGCGAGGAGGCAACACGGTCCCGCGACGGGTGCAGAGAGGAAGCCTCCTCTTCGCCGAGGTCGTCCTCAGCGTGGTCGTGGTGGTCGTCGTCCTCCGGGTGCTCGACGCGGGGCTCGGGGTCGACGTGGCACTCCGGAGCAGAGTTCCCATGCGGGCGGCCGCGCGGGCGGCCTGCAGGAGCGGTGGCGGTACTAGCCGTCTGGCGAGCGAGACGTTCGGGACGAGAGCCGGCCATGGCTGTGTCGAGGATGACGATGCGCCTCAGCCCCCTACCTGGCGCGCCAAATGTCGGAGAGTTGTCCCAGGAACTGGGGGTGTCTCACGAGGTATCGTGTAAGGGGCTGAACGCGGAGTCAAACAACCCTCAACGTGCTCCGGCGACGGTGCTCGTCGGACTCGCTGCGGGACAACACTTCAGAGATGAACATGCGGTCTTACCCAGGTTCAGGGCCCTCTTTTGGAGGTAAAACCCCTACGTCCTGCTATGGTGTATTGCACTGTTTGGAGAGGTTTACAGTACAAGGAGAGCTTGTCGAGCTCGAGGTGGCTAACAATGGCTAACCCTAGATCTCAGAGTTGCCAAGGATGAACTAGGATGCGAACCCCTTGCTTGAGCGTGCACCCTCTTCTTTTATAGGCGTTTTGGACCTCTTCCGCCCAAACATTTGGGCGGGAAGGGCTACCACATGGCGACGAGGGAAGGAGCAGGGCGCACGATAAAGGTGGAGTCCATGGACTCGGTCCATGGTAGGGACGGTGCTGCCAGAGCTGGAAAAGCCACCGGCCAACCGGACGGTACGTGGGCTGGCGCTTGCTGAGGTGGGATGTGACCCACGGTGACGTCGTCCTTGGAGCGTAGCTGCAGACGGTTCCCTTATCACCAAAGCGGCAATACTCGTTGTCCGCTTTGCTTGGTGCCACTTTGTTGACTGCTTTATACATGGAAACGGCAACTGCGGCGTCGTCGTCATTGCGCGTAGGCACACGCGTCATCCTGCACATGGGCGCAGAGCCCATGTGCACCCTGCTGCGGAGGCAGGGATGGCTTCATGAGGAAGGAGCCCCGCGAGGCAAAATGCCTCGCCGAGCCCTTCGGCTTGGTCCTAAGCAGGATTGCGGGTGGCGTCGGAGACGCCTTGTCGAGGAGCGGTCCCTCGCCAAGGGAGAAAACCCTCGGCGAGGAGAAAAGATCTCTCGCGAGGGAAAAACCCTCGCAAGGCTCGCAAGGCTCGCCAGGCTTGGAGGGCCTGGTCCTTAGCGAAAATCGTCCGAAGAATCTTGTGGGCCCTGGTAGGCCGGCCCGTGGTACCCTGGTTTCCACTGTGCCGACAACGTGCCCTAGAGGAACAAGCTCTAGGGCACCAAAGCACCCAATAGTAACAAGCTTCTCAACTTCACTTCCACGTATCACCGTGGAGAACTCAAACCGATGCAACTAATGTAATGGCAAGAACACACTAAGTGGTCAAATCCTTCTCTCTAAAATCCAACCAAAGCAACTAATGCTATGGAGGGATTTAAGAGGAAGAACAAAGGAAAAACACTAAGAAACTCCAAAGATCTAGATCCAAAAGGTTCCCCTCACTTAGAGGAGAAATCGATCGGTGGAAACGCGGATCTAGACCTCCTCTCTCTTTTCCCTAAAAAACTAGCAAGAACTATTGGAGGGATTGAGAGATAGCAAAGCTCAAAGGTATGGCAACAATGGAGAAAAATGAGCTCAAGAGTTGGGCAAAAAGTGTGGCTCATTTGGGGAAGAACCCCCTTAAATAGGAAGGGTAAAATTCTGCCCGTTGAAGGCAAACTGCACGAGGCCGGCCAAGCTGGCCAAATGGCTGGCCAGGGCGTTGCGTAGCCCAGCCAGTATCCCGGCCATTAGCCCAACCATGATGGCCGGCACCCTACAGAGGAGCCCCGGCCATTTGCCCAGCCAGGCCGGCCAAGTGGCTGGCCAGGACTGTCTATAAAATGGCCGACACCGAAAACGCAATAACTTTTGCAACCGGACTCCGTTTTCGACGAACTTGGACTCGTTGGAATCACCACAATGAGCACCACAATATTATGCATAGAAACATCATAGTCCAACATGGGAGGTTAAAACCAAATGGTGAAATGTTAGATCTCTCTCTAAATGAATAACCGGCAAACCCCCAAAATCAAAAACGCAATAAGTCTTTCATACGAAATCCGTTTTTGATGAACTTGAGCTTGTATTGAAGATCAAGACAAGCTCTAAAACCACATCTAGATAAAATCCACAGAAGAATAGGCAATGGAGATTTTGGTATGGGTAGGAAGGTGTGAACCTTTCCTCACTTAGTGAATCGGCAAAATCTCCACCACCGAAAATGCAATAGACGATGCAACGAAATCCGTTTTCGGTGAACTTGGTCTTGTCATGACAAGCACGACAAGCACCAAGACCACACCACGATAAGAGCCAAATAAGAACCAATAAAGATGATTGCAAGAATGCAAGGATGCAAAGGTCTAAGCTCTCTACGATTGATACGCTAAAGCTCACTTGAGAGCCCCTCTTGATAGTACGGTTACCTATCCTAAAACCCGGTCTCCCAACTACACTGCAAGACCGGTAAAATAGAAACCCTATCAAGATCATACCTTTGCCTTGCGCATTCCACTTGAGCTAGATGATGACGATCTTGATCTCCTCTCAAGTGGATCACCTTTCTTTGTCTTGCGCATTTCACTTGAGCTAGATGATGACGATCTTGATCTCCTCTCAAGTGGATCACCTTTCTTTGTCTTGTGCAGTTAAGTGGATCTCCTCTCAAGTGGATCACCTTTCTTGATTGCGCTCCGCTCGGTGAAGCCTCGCATATTGCTCCCCCATACACCAAGATGGGAGAGGCACTCTTCGACATATCTTCACTTGGCCTTTATCTTGATGACGATCACCACGTGACGCCATCCTCCATGGGCAACATAGGATCTTCCTCTTGATTCATGCTCATGGAGAAACACATCGGCCATGATCAACAAATGGTCTTTTCTTCTTTTAGCCTTGACTAAAACATATGGAGTTCAAAGCATGCTAATGGACCAACACTGCAAATATAACTCAAAGCACAAATTAGTCCATAGAGATTGTCATCAATTACCAAAACAACATATGGGGGCAACCATGCTCTTTCAATCTCCCCCATTTTGGTAATTGATGACAATCCCTTTTGAGAGGGTTTATATAATGAATTAAGCAACCTTGCAAGACAAGGATGCATGAGCATGAGAGGTAAATGTTTAAGAACCAAACGAAAGCATAAAACCAAATTCCCTTAAACCCTCTAAATCTTCTCCCCCATTGGCATCGATTGCCGAAATGGGAATAAAAAATTTAGAAGGCCAATATATGAGTCCCTCCAGAAGGTATGCATTTCTCAAGATATGAGTGAAATCAAATGCACGTATCCATTCACGAATAATAGAGGAAATCAAACTATATTGAGGATCCAAAGATTGCAAAAGGATGAAATCAATCTAAACATCTCCACAAAGGAGAAAAGCAATCAAGAAGATCCTAACCGAGAGTTCTAAATAAAAATAGAGAAGCTCCCCAATGTTCATGCACTATTGAGGAGTGCACAAATATGGAGTCCTCACTCCCCCAAAATCATGTAGAACACTCACCAAGTGCAAGGATGTAAAAAATTAAAGCAGAACAAAGTACTTGCACCAAAGATGTGGTTGAGCCATAAGGAGATACCAATTAAGAGAAACTATCAATAAAGGCCCAACCAAGAGTATGTGTGTGTGACAAGACAATTAATTTGGTAAGACACATAGTCTTAACCAAATGGAGATAAGTTATATATCAAGTATTGACACACACAACTTACAAAGAAGATTTTTCAAAAAGAATATGTTCACAAGCTCAAGGGTAACAATTGGAAATTAAAACCAATCGAAAAAAACCAAGAGATAGTGAGAACATTTAGCCAACAAAATCAACATACTCACCGTGACAAGCATGAAGAGAAAGATCTTCAATAAAATGTGAGTGCGCAAGGATGTGAATAGAAATAAGACAAGCACTCACGAGACAAACTTGGAGCCACCAAAGAATTATAGATAAAAGACAAGGTGGCTTGAAAGAAAATAGGATATACCAAAATAAAAGGTGACCTCTCTCATATGTATAGGTTTCTAAGTAGACAAATCGTTAATGATATATATCGATAAAGAAACTTACACATATAAAATGGTCGAAGAAAGGAGACCATGGTAACCAAAAGGAAGTCATGAATATAAAAAAACAGATTATTGCTTAGAAGCATAGCACATAGCTCAAATTTATCTCATTGTATATAAATGAACTTCAAACACATCAAATGCATTACACATATCACTAAGGGAACAAGAGATAGTGGAAATGCTTTGTGACGAGCTTGTGACTCGGCAAATCCCTAGGTCGAATACCCCGGGTTGATTGAAGGAGAAAGAGAGAGATCAGGCTGGTGAACACAACGGCTAACAGGGGGCGATTTTACCCAGGTTCGGCCCCTCGAGTTGAGGTAAAGACCTACTCCTGCTTGTCTGGAATTATCGATTGGTGGCTACAATGCGATGTTCAATGATTCGATGCCCTAGACGGCGCACCCCTCCCGGCCTTTATACTACAGGCCGGGTCTCGGGTGGACGGTGCGGATTGCACGTACAAGATAAGGAAAGCATCACCGACCTAAGTCGACTACTTGTGCCACACGGTGTCCTTCTTGGGCTTCGCTGGGCCTTCATTGGCGTGACCCAGGTACCACCACCGTGGGGGACCCGAAAGGTAGCCCCACGACAGTAGCCCCCGAGTGCTCAGTCGAATCGTAGAGTCGGGTGGAGGACTCCCCCTTTCAGGGCACGCCACATGGAATCGTCGAAGCTTGCTTCGAGTGAGCTTGTCTTGATTCTTCGGGTGCACCGATTTGATCTTTCGGAGTCGCAGCATTTCGACTGCCCTTGTCCACAATCATCGGGTGCGCGAACAGCGCTCCCGATGGAGTAGCCCCCGAGATTAAGCTGAATTGCTTGCAATTGAGATTAAACTCAAATTTCCCTCAGTCGAAAAGCCCGCTCCCGATGGGAGTAAACAGATGACTCGAATTTGTCCGAGTCGAAACTGTCCTGGCTCGACTTACTCTTCACTCAGCCTTGATGGCTACTAGTCATAACATCAGCTTTAAAAAAGCTTACTTCGTCTTATTCCACTCGAACGTTTGGTTCGAACGTACTTGGTTCAGTCGAATGACTGTCGAATGCTCAGCCAATTGCTTGGCTTACTTGACACACTTCCATGATGACGTCAGGGATGACGCTTTTGATGACATGACTCGACACGCTCTGCGCCCGACGGGACGTGACGATGGTGGGCCCGCTGTCACAGCGGCGACCGCTGAATATGGACCGTTGGGCGCGAAAACTCCGCGGCGTCACTACTAGGGAAAAGCTTACCCGTGGCGCACCAAAAAAGCTTACCCGTGGCGCAGGGGGCTGCGCCACGGATTGCCACGCCACGGGTAACACAATAGCCGTGGCGCAGGGGTCCTGGTGCGCCACGGGTATGTGCACATACCCGTGGCGCACCTAGTTTTGGTGCGCCACGGCTATATGCACATACCCGTGGCGCACCTAGTTTTGGTGCGCCACGGCTATGAATTTCTGAATTTAAAAAAAAAAAGAGCCACCGGCCACCCACGTCGGCGTGTCCGGCAGCTCCCGTCCTGCGCCGCGACATGGAGGTCGTCGTGGAGGTGCTCATCACGTTGTGGAGGTGCTCGCCGGTCGTCGGTCCTCGCCGGCGTGGAGGTGCTCGCCGGCCGTCGCTCCTCGTCGTCGTGGAGGTGCTCGCCGGCCGCCGGTCCTCGTCGGCGTGGAGGTGCTCGCCGGCCGTCGCTCCTCGTCGTCGTGGAGGTGCTCGCCGGCCGCCGGTCCTCGTCGGCGTGAAGGTGCTCGCCGGCCGCCGGTCCTCGTTGGCGTGGAGGTGGACGCCATGGTGGAGGTGCTCACCGGCCGTCGTGGAGAAGGCCAGCAGTATGGTGCCATGGTGGAGGTGCTCACCGGTCGGCGGTGGAGAGAGGAGGATGGAGAAGGGAGAGAGGAGAAGGGAGAGGAGGATGAGATAGAGAGGAGGAGGAGGAGTAAGAGAGGAGGAGGAGGAGTATAGGAGGAAGAGAGGAGGAGTTGTGCCAATCCAGTCCTTTATCCTCTCAACCAATCAGAGACAAGAATGGACAAGCACACGGATTGTGTGCTAGTTTAAGTCACAGTGAGCCGTCGGATCGCTGGGAGCCGTCGGATCGTGGTGTTGCCCCCCCATGTTACTCGTGGCGCATCTCATATTGGTGCGCCATGAGTATTACAACTACCCGTGGCGCACCATCTCGTCCATGCGCCACGGGTAAGTTTTATTTATTTTTCCTGCCAGAAAACTTAAACTTCAAAAAAATAGGTCTTCCCTTTCGAATTTGGTGATTCTGTAGGCAAAAAACGGCTCAAAAGGCCGTAGGCAATTTGGATTGGATGTGTTTTTTTCTCTAGTTTTTTTTAAGGTATTACACGTCGAAATCCGAGTTCGTATGCAAAAGTTATCGCCGTTTTACTCTTCCATAATGATTTTTTGCAAAATACATCGAAATTCATGTTTCAAATTTTTCCTAACACCTAGTTTACGTAATATAACCACATCTCAAAGGATTTTATTTTTGATTTTTTAACATTTTCTTTTAGCTTTTCCAAAACTGAAAAGGCGATCACGGGGGGGGGGGGGGGGGGGGGTGCATGGGAGCACAAAACAGGAAACTTACCCGTGGCGCACCACTATTTCGGTGCGCCACGGGTAAGAGGTTACCCATGGCGCACCACTATTTTGGTGCGCCACGGCTATGTGGGGTCAAAATTTGGCCCCGAGACCATTATTTTGGTGGCGCATTGGAGTAAGGTGCGCCACGGCTATACTCTTACCCGTGGCGCACCGAAATAGTGGTGCGCCACGGCTAAGGAGGGTGCCCCTCCGTCAGCCCAGCCTGCACTTAGCCGTGGCGTACCACTATTTTGGTGCGCCACGGGTAATGTCCTATGCGTGGCGCATCTGTGTCTGGTGCGCCACGGCTATATACTCGTGGCACACCAAAATAGTGGTGCGCCACGGCTAAGTAATCCACCTATAAGCCTTTTCCTAGTAGTGCGTGATGATGATGCTTCGGTTCCCGTGCGTAGTGGAGCACGACCAATGTGTCCTTCGTGCGACACGTGGACGGCAGGATCCTTGCGGCGCCTTGCAGTTCCGCGATTGACGGCCAAAATGAACTGCCCCGCGGTATATAATTTTCACCGCGGCGCAAGGGCAGTTCACCAAGCCGCCAGTTCTTGCCGTCGCTGTTCCTCGCGAAAAAGCTTCCAAAAATCCTCCCCTTTCCCCTCCGGCGACATGGGCCACAAGAGAGTTAAGGGTACTGAGAGCTCCTCCGCCGCCGGCAACGACGCCGGGATGAAGAAGGTGGAAGGCGACTGGGGCAAATCCTCAGTCAGAGCGGCGGAGCTCGACAACCTCCGCCAGCAGGGGCTGCTGCTGTCGGAGAGCACGGCGACGACGCGGGCGCCCGGTAAGGATACCATCCCTGCTCCCCGCAATGGGGAACGCGTCTGCTTCGTGGAGTTTCTTCCACGGGGATTCGGGTTCCCCCTTCACGATTTCGTCCGTGGGCTTCTGTACGCCTATGGGATTCAGATCCACGATCTGACTCCCAACAGCGTCTTAAGCATCACGAGCTTTATCGTGTTGTGCGAATGCTTTCTGGGGATCGCACCCCACTGGGCACTTTGGAAGTCGCTCTTCCAGGTGCGCCGGATGGTGGGTAAGTCGAAAGAGGCATACCCAGTCGGCGGTTTTGGCATCCAGCTTCGTGGCGACACGGTCTTCTTCCATATGAAGAAGTCCGACTCCGTGCAAAACTGGAGAAAGAAGTGGTTCTACGTCAAGTGGAACCAAGCCGGGCTCCCCGACTTCGCCGCTGATCGGCCCTTGAGGAAAACCAACGCCTGGTCGCACCCCCTGTCGGCGGAGGATAAGGAGTCGATCAAACCGCTGACGTCATTGCTTCGCGGGTTGTTGAAGTCGATGGGACGCGAAGCGGGCGGGATCCAGCTGATCGCCATGTTCCATAGGCTGAGGGTACAGCCGCTTCAACAACGCCCTCTCCCGATGTGGGAAATGGCAGTCGACCCGGCGGTTGACGATGCGCAGGTCGCGATCAAGGTGAGGAATATCACCAGTCTGCGGGTCGCCGACCCGTGCAACGTGACTTGCCCAGTCGTGCCGTTCAGCTCGACGAATCCGATCCCAGAGGTAAGTGTTTGAATCTTGATTTCTTCTTTGTGTGTCATTCGACTGTCTTTTTTCTGATTTTCCGACTGTTGCTTGCTGCTCTTCAGGATCGTAAGAACTACGTGAGCCTTCCTCCGTTGATGGAGAATGGCGCTCACGATGAAGCCGCAATCGTTGCCGAGCAGGACGGCGATGAAGAGAGTCCTCCCCCTGCCTACTCGCGTAGCGAGGAGGTGGAGGAGGAAGAAGAGGAGGACACGGCTCCAACCGCGAAGCGGCGTAAGCAGAAGAACGTCGACTTCACCGCGGCGACGTCTCCCTTGAGGGAGGCGGCAGAGGAGAAGAAGGACTCTAGCGGATCTTCTTCAGTGCCGAAGGAGCCGGTGAACCCGCTGATAGCGACTCCGCTGGACTCCGCGCCTCCCGCGGGGTTTTGGAGGATGCCGTCTCCTTCCATGAGCAGCAATGGTGAAGATGCTGACAGGTAAGCTTTCTGCGACTGAACCTTTCTGATTCGCTTCTTCTTTCTGTTCCTTGGGTGTTTTCTGAATCTTTTGTAAGCAGCCATCAAGGTGGTAATGTCCATGTTTCGCCTCGTGAGGAGGAACACCAGTCTGCTGCCCCGGAGCATGCGACTGGTACAACTGAAGAGGCGCCACAGGCGAACGATCCTCCGGTGCTGGACCCTTCGACGGCCACCCGGCCGGATGGTGCCGCTGATGCGACTGTCGTGGATGCTGATCTGACCCAGCATGTAAGTATCTTCTTTCTTATCTTGCAAATTCTTGTATCGGGTGCGCGAACAGCGCTCCCGATGGGAGTAGCCCCCGAAGATGTGCGTGACTAGAATAGTCGGGTACAGATTTATACTTCTTTTTCCGCAGCCCGTCTATCGTCAGCAGATGGAAACGGCCACCCGCTTCATTCGTCTGGAGCAGGAGGCTAGTCAACTTCGTGCTGCGCTTGAGCAGTCGAAGAGTAAGTATCCCTTGTCGAGTCTTTTGAACTTTCTTCGACTGTCTGCAATTCTGAACTTTTGCTCGGGTGTTCTGCAGAAGACAACCAAGGCTTGGCGAAGCGGGTCCAGCAACTGGAGAAGTCGCTTGAGACCCAAACTGAGGCAGAAAAGGTTCAGGTCGAACGCCTGATTAGCATTGCCACAGTCCTTGGTGGTAAGTTCTCGGCTGATAGAAGCCTACTTCTCGGCTTGGAAAAAACCTACTTTTGCCTTTATTGCCTGCAGGTAACCTTACTATTCGCGTTATTTCTGAATGTAGGTGTTGGTGGTGGTGCTCCCCCTGAAGGGACGTCCAGCGCGAATACCACCTTGTCGGCGGCAGTCGACCTCTGCAACCGGGTTTGCGCGTGCGCCGCGGACGTTGTGAAGAAGTCCTCGAGCGCCCTGGCCAACATCTATCAAGGTGTTTTCCCTGGTCAGGCTGCGCCTAAGGAGGCTGACGCGCTGGCGGCTCCATTTGCTGAGGCGAATGTGATGGCCAACTACACCCGCACCCAGACGGTACGCGGCTCCGAGCTCACCTTCCGTCTGTTACTCGGTCATGGGATCTCGGGTGACTTTGAGGCGGCTGTGCGCGACTTCCCTCGAAGGCCCGATGGAAAGTCCAAATCCCTGGCCAGTGTCAAGGACAAGGCGACTCAGTTAGCTGGAAGGCTGATTGACACCTTTGAGAGGAAGCTTGCGGAGTCAGCCGCCAAAAAAGGCCGCACACCGTCGGGTTCTGCCGTGTAGTGTTGTAGTAGGGGTCTTCTTTTGTCTTTTGTAATGAAACTCGATGAAATCAATGGATATGCTGATTCTGTCATGCGACTGTGCTTTTGTCTAGTCTTGCTGTTGAAAATAGTGCTCTCTGATGTTCTTTAAATTGACAGCCTGACGGAAGTGCTCCTCCTGAAGTCGCGGAAGATATCCGTGCGTACTGGGATGAGGGCACCTCTTCGGCTGCACCTGCGTCTTCGCGTTGTACGACTTCTCCAGCTCACGCGCGTAGCGCGAACGACCAGCGAGTGTTCGGCTTCATGAAGAGCAAGATTGGAGAACTTTGAGATAGGCAACACGTATCACAAAGAAATAATACCAATTGATGGAAAGGTTTTTGCAATTTCATCACAAATATCACAAAGATATACCAAGTGAAGTAAATAAGCCAAAACCACAGCAATTGCACATTTAAAGCTTTCATGCCAAGAGACAACCTACACAAGGTTGAATACAAGAAAGATATTCATGAGATAGATACTTGTTACCGAGATGCATTGGTGATGACGAAGATGATCCTTTGTTAGTCATCATAGCTTGACTCCTAAAATCACAAGGTGAGACCACCTTCCTTATGAATGAGGCAAGCATCCAACGCTTCTCAATTGTACCTAAAACATAATTCAAGTACAATATGGTTCCCAAACTCATTGGGTTCCATAGTAGTTAGATACACTACAATACATAGGAAACACTCCACATAAATATGTGCATATAGATATTAAATTGAATTTCATGCACATCTTAGCCGATTTAGAATTTGGTGGAGTATCCCCTATATATTGGATCATGAAAGACTAGCATGCCATAAAATAGATATACTAGTAAATATGCATGCATGAACTTACAAGAACCAAATGAGATACAATTTGGACAAAACACCAAGTAAACCAAGAAGAGAGCACACCAAAGTGTGACACAAAAAGGTTGTCCAAATTATATCAAAATCCAAATCAACACATGATTGAGAAAAAATCAAATCAACAAATGATTGATTCCAAAACACATCAACACATGAAGTGTGATATCAATAGGAATCAAATCAAACAACACATGAGAGATAAGACACCAATTTAAAAATAAGATACCAATTAGGAGACAAGATGCCAAAAAGAGGATAATACTTGACAGGAATCAAGTAAAGTAAAATAAAGTAATAAGGTATCAAAATTCCACAATAAATATCAATTGAAACAAATATCTATGGAGGAGATATTAAATTCCAAATACCAATTGAAGGTACCTAGGCAAGGCCAATGAGCATATAAGATAAAAGAAAGAGACATGCTCAAAGGGTTTTCTCATTCTATAGGATAAACATAAAACAAGAAATGAGAAAGCAAGACTCCCAAGAGAGAACAAGGTTACACCAAATAAACCAAGCACCCTCTACACTTTTCATGATGGCACAAAGCATCAAGAGAAAAAGATTTGTCTTCCATAAGCACATACGATAGAAATCAAATGCCAATTGAAAGGATCAAATATTGATAGATAGGATAGTGTTCTAAATAAAAAGGAATGCTCCCCCGAGATTCATGCATTATTTTGATATTTGCATTTGAATACAAAATGCACGCACAAGGGATCATTACTCTTCATATTTTATTTACAATACTAAGCACTACCAATTTAAATTTAGGATCCATGCAAGAGGCAAGGAAGGCAATGGGAGTCAAAATAAATATTTTGGCAAGAGATGGAGCAAATAAAAGCCAATGCCAATGTAAGGATAATCAAACATATTCTATCACAAACATAAATATGGATTTGTTCAAGGACAATGACCATTTGGGAATTATTTTCTCGGTGATAGGGGTATTCAAGAATATCCTCACATGATAAAACATATGGCAAGAGATAAGAAATAAAACACCATATTTTAATAGGGTTTGTTGGTTGTCCCAACTATTCAAACCAACCGGCAAGGCCATGGTTAGAATAATATGGAACAAATGGTTTCTCAAATAATATATAGGAATGCATATTAGAGAGAAACCATACCAAGCAAACTCACAAAAACAAGAGCCAAAGGATAGCTAAAAAGCAAATTGGAACTTGTTCGAGCTAATATGCCACATAGAAATAAGATAATTTACAATATCAAATCTAAGTGGCAAAACCTCAAATGTTCACATTTTATGGGGTTGTAATATGCACATAGCGTATTGCTCCCCACAATGTGATAATTCATTTCTTCTTAACAAGAGGCAAATAAAATCAACTAGAGATAATTAATGGACATTATAAAATTTGAATTTCTCATGAGCATGACACACCACATAGTTACTAGATAATCTTGATATATCAATACTAGGTGGTTGTTCCTCATATACACACATTTTTAGGTTAGTGAAGTGCACAAAGCATATCACTCCCCCAAAATGGGATAGTCCATTAATCTCTCAAAAGAGCCCATTGAAATCAACACAAGATCCAATAAAGACTCAACACAAAGTTTACGCATATATGGGGCGCACATTAACATACACAAACTTGATTGCTCAAGGTAAGTAATAAGCACAACATATACAAGCACATGCTAGGAACAAAACTAACACATACAAGGGAGCAAGCAACTTTCAATGTATAGGTAATTTAAATATAAGTTACCGCAAGAAGGAGCATTGGATATGAGATAGATATGTGATAATCCAATTGACTTGGCTAAATGAGATATAACCATGAAGATCCCTTAATTCTTCAAATGATAGCCAAGTCGCCAATGTCCTCCATCACAACCTATTGATCAAGTTTGAGCTTATTGGTCCCCAACCAAGTTGGGTCCTAAGAGGTTAGTCACAATATGCTTGGCAACCCAAATGGTTCTTTTCTTGACACCACTTTGAGTTCCCACATATTTGGCAAACACATTGCCAACCCTATGCTTTCTAAGAGAATAAACATCATCGATTATTATGGGGTTGGATAGAGTACCATTAGTGCATGAAGAAGCCAAGTGACCCTTCTCACGGCATAAGTAGCAACATCGACTCTTCTCTTTCTTCTTAATAGGTTCCCCAACTTGAGGAGCAATAACTTGATTCTTCTTAGAACTTGGCCCTTGTTCAACACGAGGTTGAGCATGATATTGAACAATAGGCCGCTTCCCTAGTTGCTTTTCACTAAGAGGCTTCTTCTTCATTGGACAATCCCTAACATGCTGCCCTTCAACTTTGCACTTGAAGAAAACAATCTTGGCCGAGTGATTGACTTGTTCTTGGCCCTTCTTATTGCTACTCTTGGACTTGTTCTTGATATTGGAGTTGAATCCAAGTCCACTCTTTTCATTGGGGGATTTTTGCACACTCAACATGTTGTCAAGTGTGGCCTTCCCTTTATGACGTTTCTCCACATCTTTCTTCAAAGAAGTGGCTTGTGCCTTGTGCTCTTTAGTCTTCCCTACAAGATTAGTAGCTACACAAGTACTAGTGGAAGTTGAAGCTTCATTGTTAGAGCAACTAGGCACAAAATGTAATTCAACATATGATTTACCACTAGTGTGAGATGAAGAATTACAAGGACTAGCACATGGCATTGTAGAATCTTTAGTAGAAGTTGTGCCATTGTCCACATGAGGCTCACTAGATATTACCTTGGTAGCAATAGCCTCATGAGCTAACTTTAGCTTATCATGAGATACGATAAGATCTTCATGAGAGCTCGAGAGCTTCTCATGGCTTTCTTCCAATATCTCATAATTGCTAGTTAGCAATTTAAGTTGAGCCCTTAGCTCAACATTTTCCTTAAAAATGGATGCTTCACAAGAAATAGAGTTAGTAGCACAAGCATAAACATTAATAGCAATGGGAGAACAAGTAGGAAGCTCTTTAGTAATTGAGCTTGGAGTTGATCATGGGACTTAGTGAGATGTACAAGAGAATCTTCCAAGGACTCAACATCCTTTTCAAATTTCTTATTAGCCTCAAGGAGTCTAACAATTTCAACAACAAGCTCATCATTTTTTATTTTAAAATCATTAGCCACCTTGTGAGCTCTATCATGGGTTTTATTTACTTTAGATAACTCTAGAGTAAATATATCCTCAAGAGATTTCTTGGTGGTTTGTTCTTCTTCAAGAGCTTCCTCAAGATCCGCAATCGTGTTCGCATAATCATGTTCGCGGCTAGGACTTTCATCTTCACGTGCTTCCAAATTTTCAATAGTAATCCCTCGCTCAACAAGGGTGCTCATGATTTCATGGAGGTTCTCACAAGCATTTTTATTATTTGAAAGAGCATTAAGAATCATTAGGCCTTTCTTACTAAAGTAAGCATCATCTTCTTCATCATCATTATTATTGTCATGATCATCATTACTTGACGATTTAGAAGATATGCAAGGACTATCAACACAAGCATGTGAAACATTTATAGTTCTAGATGTGTTTAAGTCCAAAGATAAATTATTGCAATAATATAGAGATGAAATATCATCTATAGGAAGCTCACTATCATCATTGCGAAATTTATCCCTACTCACCATTGCATTGCTTTGTGGCTTGCTACATGTAGGTGAGGTAGAAGAAGTTGAGAACTCATTACGCCCGGAGATGGAGGGAGAACAATCATTCTCACTATCAATGGACACACCATAATTGTCTTGAAGCTTGGTCCATAGCTCATGAGCACTCCGATAAGGAGAGATCGACAAGGCAACTGCATTTCTTAAAGACATGAAAACAACTTTAGAAGCTTGAGCATCTAGATAAGAATTTTCCTCATCCTCCAGAGATAATCTTTTCGGATCCTTTGGAGGAGGAAAACCCATATCTAAGATTTGCTCTATAGATGGATCAATATCCCTAAAATAATTTAGCATGCGATTTCTCCAATCATTATAATTAGTGCCATCAAATATTAAAGAGGCATTGTGCACTAAACCACTAGACGACATCTTTACTCTCTAGGCCGTGAAGCCCTATAATGAGAGAACCCGCTCTGATACCAATTGAAAGGACACGGATGTCGCCTACAGGGGGGGTCAATAGGCGATTTAAAATTATTACGGTTAAGGCTTGAATAAATGCGGAATAAAACTAACGTTTAATTTATCAAGCCAAAACTTAAACTAGCTAGGTTTACCTATTTGCACCAACAACTTATGCTAAGCAATAAAATCAACTATGTGATAGCAAGATATATAAATTCAAACTCTATGGCTATCACAAAGTAAATAGCATAAGTAAGAAACTCGGATATAGAAATACCGAGGCACTTGGAGACGATGATTTATCCCGAAGTTCACTTCCCAATGGAAGCTAGTCTCCGTTGGAGCGGCGCGGTGTTCACCGATGTGAAACACCGAGTAGCCTTGATATGGCACACCGTATCTCCGTTGTGTCTTACCACCGATGTGGAGAGGCACTTGTCACTATGTTGCCGTTGAGGTTGACAACTAGAACCTTTACAAGGATGAAGCACACTCCACAAGTTGGAGGGTCTTCAGCAAATGCACTGAGCCACCAAGACTCGATGCCCAAGGCCGAGGCACACACCACAACTTAATTGGTGGCTCCCGGCAATGCCTTCGTAGCTACCAAAGCTCCCAAGCGAACAAGGTTGGGCCTCCCTCCACAACCTAATTGGAGGCTCCCGACAAATACCGTGAGCCACCAAAACTCCGAGAGATCAACAACCATCTAGGGTACCAACGTGCCCTAGAGGAACAAGCTCTAGGGCACCAAAGCACCCAAGAGTGTAACAAGCTTCTCAACTTCACTTCCACGTATCACTGTGGAGAACTCAAACCAATGCAACTAATGCAATGGCAAGAACACACTAAGTGGTCAAATCCTTCTCTCTAAAACCCAACCAAAGCAACTAATGCTATGGAGGGATTTAAGAGGAAGAACAAAGGAAAAACACTAAGAAACTCCAAAGATATAGATCCAAAGAGTTCCCCTCACTTAGAGGAGAAATCGATCGGTGGAAACGCGGATCTAGACCTCCTCTCTCTTTTCCCTCAAAAACTAGCAAGAACTATTGGAGGGATTGAGAGATAGCAAAGCTCAAAGGTATGGAAACAATGGAGGAAGATGAGCTCAAGAGTTGGGCAAAAAGTGTGGTTCATTTGGGGAAGAAACCCTTAAATAGGAAGGGTAAAATTCTGCCAATTGAAGGCAAACTGCACGAGGCTGGCCAAGCTGGCCAAATGGCTGGCCAGGGCGTTGCGTAGCCCAGCCAGTAGCCCGTCCATTAGCCCAGCCATGATGGCTGGCCCCCTACAGAGGAGCCCCAGCCATTTTCC
Organism: Puccinellia tenuiflora; assembly: GCA_012064385.1. Lineage (NCBI taxonomy): Eukaryota > Viridiplantae > Streptophyta > Magnoliopsida > Poales > Poaceae > Puccinellia > Puccinellia tenuiflora. The sequence continues at coordinate 2,850,037 of QRDG01001050.1, forward strand.
CAGCCAGGCCGGCCAAGTGGCTGGCCAGGACTGTCTATAAAATGGCCGACACCGAAAACGCAATAACTTTTGCAACCGGACTCCGTTTTCGACGAACTTGGACTCGTTGGAATCACCACAATGAGCACCACAATATTATGCATAGAAACATCATAGTCCGACATGGGAGGTTAAAACCAAATGGTGAAATTTTAGATCTCTCTCTAAATGAATAACCGGCAAACCCCCAAAATCAAAAACGCAATAAGTCTTTCATACGAAATCCGTTTTTGATGAACTTGAGCTTGTATTGAAGATCAAGACAAGCTCTAAAACCACATCTAGATAAAATCCACAGAAGAATAGGCAATGGAGATTTTGGTATGGGTAGGAAGGTGTGAACCTTTCCTCACTTAGTGAATCGGCAAAATCTCCACCACCAAAAATGCAATAGACGATGCAACGAAATCCGTTTTCGGTGAACTTGGTCTTGTCATGACAAGCACGACAAGCACCAAAACCACACCACGATAAGAGCCAAATAAGAACCAATAAAGATGATTGCAAGAATGCAAGGATGCAAAGGTCTAAGCTCTCTACGATTGATACGCTAAAGCTCACTTGAGAGCCCCTCTTGATAGTACGGTTACCTATCCTAAAACCCGGTCTCCCAACTACACTGCAAGACCGGTAAAATAGAAACCCTATCAAGATCATACCTTTGCCTTGCGCATTCCACTTGAGCTAGATGATGACGATCTTGATCTCCTCTCAAGTGGATCACCTTTCTTTGTCTTGCGCATTTCACTTGAGCTAGATGATGACGATCTTGATCTCCTATCAAGTGGATCACCTTTCTTTGTCTTGCTCATTTAAGTGGATCTTCTCTCAAGTGGATCACCTTTGTTGATTGCACTCCGCTCGGTGAAGCCTCGCATATTGCTCCCCCATACACAAAGATGGGAGAGGCACTCTTCGACATATCTTCACTTGGCCTTTATCTTGATGACGATCACCACGTGACGCCATCCTCCATGGGCAACATAGGATCTTCCTCTTGATTCATGCTCATGGAGAAACACCTTGGCCTTGATAAAAAATGGTCTTTTCTTCTTTTAGCCTTGACTCCAACATATGGAGTTCAAAGCATGCTAATGGACCAACACTGCAAATATAACTCAAAGCACAAATTAGTCCATAGAGATTGTAATTAATTACCAAAACAACATATGGGGGCAACCATGCTCTTTCAGAGCTGGCAACGGGGTGCCCAGTCCCAATTAATTGCAACTTTAACCATTAATTCTCTTCACACTTTTGCCCTAATTCATCAGTAAGCAATGACAAAACAGTGAAATACCTGCATGTGTGTAAACCAAAGAGAAAAAGGGATGATCTACCTTGCTGGTAGAAATAACATCCTCATGGGAGCCCCTCTTAAAAGTCCGTTTTATAGGTAGAATATTGTTATCACCCGCTACCATTCATTGACAATTAACAAACACCTCTAAAAAAATAGATACTCCTCCATGGTATGTGATTGATGGAAGGCACCCGAGGATTCGGCTAGCCATGGCTTGTGTTAGCAAGGTTGGGAGGAGTATCAAATATTTTATGCAATCTCTATATGCTTTCAAAAACCTAAAAGCTCTAGCACATGACTTAATCCCTGCTTCCCTCTGCGAATGGCCTTTCTTTTACTTTTATGTTGAGTCAATTTTCCTATTCTTTCTGTCTTCCACAAGCAAACACTAGTGTCAACTTTGTTACAACATGGGTTATATGCTACGTATTGGACTTGTTATACTACTTTGTGTTGACGATATCCATGAGATAAATATGTTGAAAGTTGAAGCAAATGCTGAAACTTAATTCTTCCTTTGTGTTGATTGAATACCTTTTATTTGAAACTATTGCTTTATGAGTTAACACCTATGCAAAACAGTTTGATGCTTGTCTTGAAAGTACTATTCATGAAAACGTTTAGCTTGTGTGATTCATTGTTGACTCATTATCCAATTGGTAGCAAATTATAGACCATTGACTTGGATCACTTCATTCATTTACATGTGCCTTGCAATATTATATGATGAAGATTATGATGGTAGCATGTCACCTAAAAAATATTTTGTTTTTATCGTTTACCTACTCGAGGACGAGCAGGAACTAAGCTCGGGGATGCTGATACGTCTCCAACGTATCTATAATTTTTTATGTTCCATGCTTGTTTTATACCAGTTGCTACATGTTTTGCATATACTTTATGGCACTTTTATACATTTTTTGGGACTAACCTATTAACAAGATGCCGAAGTGCCAGTTCTTGTTTTCTGTTGTTTTTGTATTCTAGAAAAGCTATTCTGGAAATATTCTCGGAATTGGACGAAACTTCACGGGGGATGCTATTTTGCCAGAACACACCAGATGGAGCAAAGGAGCAACAGAGGAGGGCCACCAGGAAGCCACACGCCACCAGGGCACGGGCCCCCTTCTGCCGCGCCCTGGGGTGGTGTGGGACCCTCGGGGGTCTCCAGCCGCTGCCCTTTCGCCTACTTATTCCCCCCGAGAAAATAACCCTAAGTGCCTGAGCCAATATCCATGAAAAGTTCCATAGACGCCGCGGCCGTCAACCCTAGCTCGGGAGGGTCCAGAACCTCTTCCTGGCACCCTGCCGGAGAGGGGAATCGTCACCGGAGGCTTCTACATCGCCATGCCTGCCTCCGGAGTGATGCGTGAGTAGTTCATCATTGGACTACGGGTCCATAGCAGTAGCTAGATGGTTGCCTCTCCAATTTGTGCCATCATGTTTAGATCTTGTGAGCTGCCCTACATGATCAAGATCATATTATTGTAATGCTACATGTTGTGTTTGCTGGGATCCGATGAATATTGAATACTATGTCAAGTTGATTATCAATCTATGCCCTATGTTATTTATGATCTTGCATGCTTTCCGTTACTAGTAGATGCTTTGGCCAAGTAGATGCTTGTAACTCCAAGAGAGAGTATTTATGCTAGATAGTGGGTTCATGCCTCCGTTTAATCTGGGACAGTGACAGAAAGTTCTAAGGTTGTGGATGTGTTGTTGCCACTAGGGGTAACCTAATGATGCTATGTCCACGGGCATATGTGTTTGTTTACATTACGCGCTTTACTTAATGTGATTATCCGTTTCTTGCAACTTAATACCAACGGGGAACTCGGATGACAACCCGGCGGTGGATTATTAGTCATAGACGCTATTGGATAACGGTCTATGTATTATGTCGTAATGCCCGATTAAATACCATAGTAATCATCATGTCATATTTATGCATTGTCATGCGCTCACTATTTGTCAATTGCCCAGCTGTAATTTGTTTACCCAGCATGTTAGTTATCTTTTATGGAGAGACACCACTAGTGAACTGTGGACCCCGATCCATTCTTTTACACTGATTAAACAACCACAAACTGCAAACTGTTTCTTTTTCATTCTCTGTAATTTAATACTCATTTTCCACACGAGACGTTTAATCCTTTGTTTTTAGCAAACCGGTGAGATTGACAACCTCATTGTTTCGTTGGGGGAAAAGTACTTTGATTGTGTTGTGTGCAGGTCCACGTCAGCGCCGGAATCCCTGGTGTTGTGCCGCATCATATTTCGCTGTTGACAACCTTTTGAAGAGTTGCTGCTGCTACTGGTTCGATAAACTTGGTTTCATACTGAGGGAAAACTTGCTGCTGAAATCCATCATACCTTCCTCTTGGGGTCTCCCAACGAACGTGTGATTCACCGTATCAAGCCTCTCTCAGGGAATGGGACAAGTCCTACAGCACCTTACTGTGGACCGACACCAGCCATGCCAGTTAGGCGGAGATGGGTTAAATCCATCGGCTCACTGTCAGGCAAAAGTAAGGTGGGGCTTTCCATGCTAGGGTAGTCTACAGCCAGCCTGGTGCTCTGATACCACGTCTGTGACACCCCTCCCTGGCACATATCACCAGAGAGGCGGTCGCCCCGTGCGCCAGCCAAAGATATCAGGCCGCACATCATGATAGTACAACATAATGGAAATCATTACACAATCAGGCACAAAAGTGCTACAAATGGCTTACAAGGTCATCAAGGCGTGACAAAAATATCAAGCCAAGTATGGCTCCGGACGGAGTTCAACTGGCAGCGGAAGACGGCTAAGGCAACGGCTTGGAGCGGCTCCACTCCACAGGCATCTGGTTGGGCTACTGATCCTAGCACGCTCTTGCTCCATCTCCTTGCTAAGGTAGAAGAGGATTCCTCGCCAACATCTGGCCACAAACACAAGGCCCGTAAGTACATTTGTATGCACTCTGCAAGAATCGCCACTCACTACAAATAATCCAACAATCATGCAACAAGATATACATGGGAAATAAAATCTACAACATGGCAAGTGTCTACTCTAGGTAGATCAATATAATAACATGAATGTATCATGGCATCACAAGCAAAACATAGCATAAGCAAACAACGGGGGTATCACCAGTACAGAGTCCAAGCCAGGTGGGGTTGGATCGTATACTGGCAATCATACAAAGAAACTACCTGTGACAAGTATAATCGAGTGTACCAGTTGGTACCAAGTAATACAACAACTTATATATATGTCAACACTGCTAGGCCCACTGGCCTTATCACACCTCTTATCTCAAATAACATTCCCTGCATCATCTTATTGTTTATTAAGTGGAGTCAGCTCGTTCTTTAATTCTTTCAAACAAGCCTTAAGTTTAACCTCCGGACACGACAAAGACACACAATGTGACCGACACTGAACTGTTGTTCCATATCCCAGGAATGAGGCTGGTTGAGTCTCTCGAGAGTTTGCTTTACCACCTATAAGAATGCACCCTACTCAGCCGACGCTCCAGGTTTCTCACGCCCAAAGTCGTACTAAGAAAAATACACTCTCGTGACGGTCCACTTGCTGGGACACTCTCCTGCCCCACCCTATACGCATGGTACAACGGGCAAGTAAGTCCGGCACATATCCCTCGGCATGACCGAGTATGCCTAGCTCCGGACTCCTTATCGCAAGTCACTCAACTGCGCCCAATGGATGGTGCAAAAGAGGACCAACAACCTACTAGGCCACGGTTTTCCATGAGACGACGATGGTATCCCGTGCAAGGGTTCAGATTAGTGGCACTATGAAATGACCTTATCGTTGTTTGGAGGGGTGTTTCATTTAATCAAGTTTCATCATTCACAAGTCCAAATAACATAGGATTAGTCCAACACAACAACCACAATAACACAATAATATATCATCAAACGACAAAACATTAGCAACACAATATTTCAAGAAATAGTAGTACCATGTCCAAACTTAGCAGAATAAACAATAAGATGATGCAGGGAGCTCCGCCCATGGTGGCCATGGTGGGCAAGATTTTGTGGGGGATTTTGTGTGGCTCTTCCTCACTCTTGGGAACTGAATGGAGAGTGGATGAGGAGAGGAGAGGATTGTGAATGGCTAGGGCTTGTTGGGCTGCTTGGAGGTGGCCATATATAGAGGGAGAGGAGGAGAGGTAGGTGGTGGCCATTAATGGCAGTTTGAGGCCATTGCTTACCTCACCTTCGTCTACAGGGGAGAAGAGGATGAGGATGAGGTGCTGGAAGGGCAGTAGGTCACAGGGATCCACTGGAGCAAAAGGGTTAGGGCTAGGTTAAGCAAAACACGAATTCTAAGCGAGTTTGAAAATCTGCTCCGAAGATGTTCGATGAAATGCCCGAATGAACTTTTTGATTTAAATATATTCCAGAAAAATTCCACTAGCTAGGTTTGGATGCTAGGAGATGGTCCACTGAGTTTGAGCTCAAATGGTTGCCTCCAAATATGGTTTTGGGTAAATGTCCGAAAATGATCATAAAGAGAGGATCATCGCCATTAGGGCTTTAACCCGGGATTTTAGCTTTTAAGTGGATGTCTAAAGATCACATGGGGGTACCAGAGGAGAAGGTGATAACCATCACCCTCCATGCAGAAATATCTTGCACAAAAGATAGGTTGGCAAGGTTCCAAAAGTGGGTGAAAACTTAATGCCATGGTATTTATGGTATACCAACAAATGAGGTGGAGGGATTTTATTGGATGGAATAAATATACCCCTTAATTGGGTTGGTTTGGTATTTATCCCATGTGGTCAAATTCTCATGGGTTTGGTTTATTCAAAAGGTTGTCATGCATGAGAAATATCCCATGGCTATTTTGGAATAATTATGGGTGGTAGCTAGATAATGGGTGGTAGAGGGGTACATGTTAGGAAAATATAATTTCCTGACCAACACATGCACTAAAATATTTATCAAGGGTTTTAGAAATATTGCATTTGGTAACTATGCAATATTTTGCGTGTGGAGGATAATAAATGGATCAGGTGATCATTGGAATATTTGGAGGAGTTTTCCAAGATAGGAAAATAGGGTTCAGAAGGTAGATGGAATATTAGGATTTTTACATCCCAATATTTAGGCTATGAGGTTTTTAGGAAAAACCCTAGCGGAGGTTTTCAAAGTGGCAAAGAATTCACCGGAGTTTCTCTGGAATTATTTTAGAGAAAAAGAACACGAGGGCATCATCTAGCATCAGAGGGTAAAATAATTTTGAGATACGAGGAAAAGTTTTTCGGGTGTGAGAAAACACCACTAAATTAGGGATCCAAAATTTGGGGTGTTACAGTTCTTCACAAAAAAACACCTTTTTGCCACTTGGAAATTGAAAAATTATTAGCCATGATTTTTATCTTAATCCGAAATACCCGTCTTCAAGATTTATGGCAGATTGAATATACATTTCTATTAGCTTTGATTTCTTAACTAACTAGAAAGGAACTATTATGTAGAAAATGAGTGTTAAAGTTTAAAAAGGTTAAAAGAGGTCAAATAAACGAAGCAAACAACTAACTACTAGGTTGAGACCCTCTCTGACATGCACCGTAGTGTCAAGAAGCAGTAGGTCCCACCTACACCCAGTTTGATTTCAAAGGGTACGTGAGAGAATGTGGATAATAACAAGTGGAACTGCACAATAAATAAATTTCAAAAGGTTTCGTATCCCTTTGAAAATGTTTTCCAATCATCACTCGTTTTTTTCTGAGATTTAAAACTGTTAATAATGAGAAATAAGAAAGGAAGCAACACCTGGCAGCAGCCCTATCTCGAAGCCCAGCCCACCAGGAGGCCCATTACCAAAACAGAACAGAGCAGGAGCGCTCCACATCATCCTTCTTCTCCCGTATCGGGCAAAATGGGGTTGCCACCATTGCCACGTCCTGAAGCTCTGGATCCGGCGGCCACTAGCGCTCGCCGTCCACTATAAACATGCCCGGCGGTGCAACCCTAGCTACTCTTCTCCCTCGCGCCGCCTCCCCCCTGGTAGGTAAGCTCTCAACGCGCACAGCCGAGATCGAGCACCGGAGAGAGGACATCCACCTCTGCTTCAGTTTCGGACGCCGGCGTCTTCCTCGAATTCCCGCAGCCGTAGACGACCTCGACCACAATCTACTCCAGATTCATCGCCGCGGTGAGATTCCCTACCAATTCCCTCCGGAATCCAGCCCGATTGGCCCCGCCTCAGTGCTCTGACTCACCCAACTGTCTGAAAGTTCAGCTCTTTTCTTACCAGCATCTATTCAAGTGATGACCTACAATTCTATGTAGTACATAATTGTACGCTGAAGAGTTGACTGTTCGTAACATATTCTTAACACGGAACAACATTCTGAATTTTACTTATAAACTTTTTACACAAAGAAAGGAAGCTGCAGAAAACTTGTCTCTAATCACTATCTTTTGTTACAATCAAACAGGTTGGCCACCCCCAACCTGAATACGATAGATTAGCTGGTCTGAAAGTTCAGTTCTGACGCTCCTGGTTCTTGTGCACTCGCAGGCCCGTTTTACATGCACAGACAAACATGTTAACTGCATATCTTTTTGCACCACCATCTGTTCAAGTGATGATCTACAATTCTACATCATTGTGCGCTCAAGAATTAATTGTCTGTTCATAGTATATTTTTAACACGGAACAACATTCTGAATTTTACTTATAAACTTTTGGACCTTCCTTTTTTAATCATACAACATGGATACTTATGCATTTTGCATTTCTGCCAAAAATCTCAAAATTCTCCCCCAATATTTTATAAACCTCTCAAGTTTTTCGCCACCGTCGCCGCCCACCTACCCGTCCTCGTCGTCGCCGCCGTCACCTTGCATTATTCGAATACAGTAGGTTATTTGGTTTCTAAATGATTCTTGATTGATCACGCACCTTTCCCGTCACCTTGCATATTCGAATCAGAATTGTCACACAAGTAATTCAAGCGATTCCTTGTTTCCCTGAGATCACACAAACAAAGCATTCTCTTGTGTCTCTCGCAGAGCGGGCAAGGAATAAGCATTCTCTTTGTACTGAAAGAAAGAAAGAAGAGGTGCAGAAAACTTGTCTCTAATCACTGATTTTTGTTCCAATGAAACAGGGTTGAACCCAAGATGCCAAATGCCAAGGACGAGCTGCTGGCCGCCCAGCGGACCTGGATGCGATGGTGCCTCCTGTTTTGGGCGGCCACGGTGGCATACGTCACTTTCCGGGCCGGTGTCATCCAGCCTCCGGCAAGGTTCTACAAGGCCGGCGAGCCGGTGATGTTCCCAGAAAGCTACGACCGCTTCATCACCTTCAACTCCCTGGCGTTCATCATCTCGTTCATCATGCTGGTGCTCCTCTCGACCGACCGCCTCCTACGGACGAGCGCCATGAGGGCGTCAATGCTGCTCATCGCCCTCATCGACATGGCCTTCCTCTTCGCCGCCTTCATATTCGGCAGCAGCCCCGAAGACCCACTCAGGGCCTTGACATACATCGTCGCAGTTGTCGTTGTCTCCGTCATGATCCTCTCCCTCGTGTACATCGCAAGGTAATGAACCTGTCATAGCTTGCCAATACTAGTGTTTGCTGGTTTAGTGTGTTCTTGGATTCCTTGCCCCTCACCTATCAGTATATCAACTTACATTTTTGTGTGGCAGAAATTTTCCTTGGAGGAACCAGAATTGCGAAGGTTAGCAGTCTGCTGCAGAGACTGTAAGATTTCTTACAACCTAATCCCCATTTTAATTTGAGTAGGATACCTCCAACGACCTCTGAAACAATCTGCACTTCCCCACATTTTTCTTTTCTTTTTGAGAGCTCTTGCACTATAGCTGCTAGCTTGCACCGTCCCATCCCCACGTAGATCAGGAATTGCACCCAACTTAGAGATGTCTAGTAGTCACTAGTCAGACGCTTGATTTTTTTCCACGCTGTCCTGTCTTCTTCTATATATTGTCATACTCCTAGGACTATTTTTCTTATTAGTCCAGGTCTTGTGAGCTCTCTAGATGTGCATCTGCTCACTGACTAATGCTCTTGATTAGGCTAGTTAGATTAGTATCATGTGCTCTATGAAAAAGGAAGACACCGATTCAGATATATCTCTATACCTTGTACCCTGTGAACATGGAAGTCATTAAATTCGATATCGTATGATACTTTGGGATGGGAAACCCCTCTTCTTACTCTGTTGTGCCTGGACAGAGTATGATCTTGTTGGTTCAAAGTGGGCTATCTTTTCAAGTTTCGTTGATCTGTATTGTTGACAACAGTAATACTAGTGTTTAAGGAGCACAGGTGTAAGCGTATTTACACAAGGGTGTGCAGTTCCAGACCAAAGTGAAAAAATTAGAGTCACTAGTTCAGGAACCAGTTAACAGGTAGAGTAGTAATTTCACCGTTGTGTCAACAAGTTTATGATACTAGCGTCCTGCTGGCAGCACTAGATAATATATGATTGATGCTTATTTACTTAGCTTGGTAATTTGTGATAGATATTTGGTTCGATGATATTTGTCATCTTAAATCATGTAGATAAGTGCAATTCATTCGTATAAATGCTTGGCTTGGCATGTCTGCTGCTGAGGTTTAGATATACTAGTGTTGTCTGTTTATAGTCTCTTACTGAACATTGCATGTTAATTCCATGCCTTGGCCGGGCGTACGTGGAGTTGAACCTTTCTTGGTCCGTTGCTGTGCAGGTGATGGATGGATGATCCATGCTTCTTTTCAGCCGGTGATAGTCGTGGTGCTGGCAGCCAGACACATCCTGCAATTCCGTAACCTGAAGTGTGAATCTGCTATAATATAGTACTAGCTACAATTCTTAATTTGTAATGTGACTCCTCGTTGAGATTAGGAATTCGACCTTGATCTATATATGAACTTTAACCCGAAGGGTGTCGCCGTGCTGTAACCTGAAGTGTGTAATCTTAATTAGACCTTGATCTATGACTTTAAATTGTAACGCATCCTGCGATCCTGTAACCTGAAGTGTGTCATGGCGCTTGAGCCGCAGACTGCTATAGGGGATGGCAGTGTGCGGCGAGGGACTGCTATATTTCTCTCTCTTCTAGAATTGGCTGATGTATTTACTTTGTGTAAGCTGGTATTGGTTGTCTCATGTTGAAGCTTGCTTGATCTGGAGAAGATGTATCGGTGATCCGTCTGGTGTACTTTATCTAAAAAAAATCTTTGAAACTATTTCATCTTACTTCCTGTAGCAATCTCCGCTGGCACTTTGGTACAAAGCATCTTGAAAGATTGGAATGTTTTTCACAAATTTCTCGGAAACTTACAGGCACAGATTCTGCCGAATTTTGAAATGTGAGATCATGTGCTAGTATTTTCCAAAAGGGGTGCTGGTATTATTCTTTTTGTATTTGGGTTACCCTCCAAAGAAGCAGGGCTCTTCATTAGAGAAACGTAGATGAGCAAGCACATCAAAACATTGCAGTACGTGGACGTGAACCAGGAGTTGAGGTAATAAACTGATCGATCTTCTTGGTCACTGTCAACTCCTCCGTGGCTCCATGAATCAGGAATTGGGTTTCCTCTGTTTCGGCGTGCATGTTCATCTTATAGTCCTAGGTCACACACTCCCACGACATCTGAGGAACGACGCATCCTGACCCCTGAGCAGTGACGCGCGTTACAGTACATATTAACATCCTCTTGCTTTGAAAACTGAAAGCAGCAGCCTCTTGCTTTGAAGACAAGCAAGGAATAAACATTCATTCTCTTGACAAGGAACGAATAAACATCCTTGTAGTTCGATCGTACCAAAAAAAGCCGAGGAGAGGAAACGTACGTCTCTTGTATAGTACGCAACACAAAGCTTAGGAGAGGAAACATCTTATAAAGCTGTAGCCAGTCTTGTGTTATCTCAATTCTTTCTCCGGTTGTCCCTCCCTTCTGGCCAGCGCGCAACTAGATAAGACGGATGCGTGGGTGGCTTATGATCTTGGCGGCCTACTTGGCCAACAGGTGATCCAGCCACGCATTTCGGTTTATCCAGTTCATGGTTTGGGTAACCGGGCGGGATTTCCGGTTACCGGTCGGTAACCGCAAATTCCGAGCACCCCCGGGAAATGGTCATACCGGACAAAAAATCCCGAAATTTTTGAATTTTAACGTATTTTGACAAAACAATTACCAAAATTTAACTTTTTTTTTTTTTGAATTTCTGAATTTTGGTTTTCAAATTCGTCCGGTAACCGGTTGGGATTTTCCGGTAATCGCGGTAACCAGAAATCCCGACCCCCCCAGATTTTTTTTACATCCGGTATCCAAAACCTATTCCAGTTACCGCACATCCTCAGACCCAGCCACTCCCGTACGTCTCTTCTCGTGAATGCCGGAGGAGCCGTCAGACAGTGGTTTGGTAGAGGCAACGGCGGCCTTGTCGATGAAGTCGCCGCGGGTGCCCGGCCGGAATCGATCACCACAAGCTACGTACGAGACGACGATCGAGCTAGGTAATCTCCGAGACTCCGACCTTGCTGCTTTGGCCTGCGTGCATCCATCATGATTCCATTAGAGAGTGGCTCCGCGTGCCCTTGTCTCATGTCTCCTCTCTTTCACTATCTCTCCGGCCCAGTGCAGATCGACGGCGGCGAGGTACCCATGGCTATTGTTTCGTAAATTCCCTGTTTGTTCTCAAATCCCTGTTTATCTCACGACGGGTGAGACCCGAGATCAAATCCCTGTTTTTCTCAAATCCCAATAACTATTGTTTCCTAAATTCAAACTTGAAAAAATAAGAGTTAAACGCTTGGGGGGTCACGAAGTTGCCACGGATGAGCGCATTGGTCACCAACTCAAAAAATGCTAAATTTTGGTCACGAAGTTGTGTGTATGAGCTCCGTTCGTCACTCTGTCAAAATGGCGTTAAGTCGCTGACGTGGCAATCTGTCTTTTTACAGAATACACCCTACATTGTTTTTTCTTCACATATATTTGTCCTGTTAAAAAATTTGTTTAGGAATTTTATCAAACAGGTGATGGACGCCCCGAACGCCGGCCGGCCGCCATGCTCGCCACCGTCTCCGACCGTCCCGGACCAAGGCGCCGCGTGCAGAAGCTCCGCCTCGACATCCTCTGCCTCCGCATCGAGCCACGCTTGCTGGAGTGGCCGTAGCCGCCGGAATCGACCCCATCTTCCCCGCCTCCGACCGCCGGCGCGCAGCTAGCTAGCTAGCACAGCTCTCGCACGCGGGAGGGACGTACGCACAGCTAGCATGCACGCGGCATCGCGCACGCACGCGCAGCTCGCCGGCCGCCGCCGCGCCTGATGGTCCTCGCCGTGCGTGCTCACCGGCCGCCCCCGTCATGGTCGCCCCCGCGCCTGCTCGTTCGCGCGCTGGAGGAGCCGGAGTGGCCGCGCCCGTGCGCTCGTCCGCGTCGCGCCGTCGTGCTCGCCGGCCGCCCCCGAGGCGCGCTGGAGGAGCGGCCGCGCCGCGCCCGTCCGCTCGTCCGCGCGCTGGAGGAGTCGGAATGGCCGCGCCTGTGCGACCGTCCGCGCCGCGCCGTCGTGCTCGCCGGCCGCCCCCGTCACGCTCGCCCCCGCGCCTGCTCGTCCGCTCGCTGGAGGAGCCGGAGTGGCCGCGCCCGTGCGCTCGTTCCTAGGGAGATGCCGCCGTGCTGGAATCCCGGCGCCAACCTCCGTCTCTAGATCCGGCCGCCGTGGGGGTCGCCGTCGCCGCCGCCTCGTTCCTCTGCTTGGGGCAGACTGGAGCGGCCGGGAGCTTCTGTCGTGTTCGAGCGATGCCAGACGAATAGAGCTGCTCCAATCGATCCACCCAGGGAAAGTAAATGCGTGTGGGCCCGGTCTGTCAGGTGGACGTGGTCAACAGGCTGGTCCACGTGCTGGCGTGGACGTGTAAATGAGAAGCCCAAAAGGACTCAGGGGGTTTTCTGCAATTTTCATCCTCCGTGGCGTTCGCACGTGCCGCTCACGTGACAATTAACGGCGACACGTCAGCAAGTTAACGTCCGAACCGCCGGAATGACTAACGGGGCTCTTACACGCAACTTCGTGACTGAAATTTAGCATTTTTTGAGTTGGTGACCAATGCGCTCATTCTTGGCAACTTCGTGACCTTCCAAGCGTTTAACTCAAAAAATAAATATATGAAGTGTGATGTTTTCAAACATGCCTCTGGTTTTTTTGTTTGGACAAACTAAATCGTATCCAAATAATAAATGCTTCTATAAACAATTTAAGTTTGCATAATTAACTTGAGATGCACAAATCCAACGAATGAAATCATTTATGTTGCCATGCATAAACAGGTAGAAAATGAAGAGCATGTAGGAAACAAGGCGTTGAGACATGCATGCTTGTGGCCGCTGATGCCGCTTCTCCTGTCATCCGGGTAGGAATCAATACGATCAACCTACGCATCTCCAGATCATAATGAATCAAGTTAATTTAGCTGATTTTTCTTGTCTGCCGTTCTAGTACCAGTTTCAGAGAGTCTATAGTACCGGTTGGGTATCCGGTACTAATTAATCGGTACTAAAGGCAATCGGTACTAATTAATCGCTACTAAAGGCCCCAATCTTTAGTACCGGTTTACTCTGTAACCGGTACTACAGAAGACTCCACGTGGGCTGGCCAGGAGCCTCAGGACTAGAGACCTTTGGTACCGGTTTATAACAGGAACCGGTACCAAAGGGGCAGATAATTCAGGGTTTAGGGTCTGTATTTGGACCGTTCGTTGTATCAGTATCGCTTCGATGCGCCAGAAACGCGTTTGGTATATATAAGATATCTACATGAAGATCAAGTTGATGCATATCAACTTGGTGCATATATATAACACATGTAATTAATTACATAAGATCGCAAATTAAGTAGTACTCTCCGAAACATACTATATATTACATGTTCCTAACTCACTATTACATTGAGGCATACTATGAAACAAAATGGTACTCTCTGGAAGGAGGTATGACTTCCCGAATGAAAAATCCCGCCAATTCCTCGCCAATTGCTTGGAAGCGGAGCTGTCGGGGGAGCTTCTCCCGCTTTCTTGCCAACTGCAAAAGAATGAGATCGAAATGAATACATGAGTCATGTGTATATGTATGTATCAAATCATAATAAAACAACTATGACTGAAACTCAGCAGAACTGATGGTAATAAAATAAATTTGTGAATATTGTTTACGTACCTCTTTATTGAATTTACTATTCGTTCTCTCGTTGACAATCTTGTGAATGTTCTCATAAACATAGTAACCACACAGATGAGTCCCCTGTGGTTGTTGCGCGCATTTCTGTACAAGAATATAATTCAATCAAACAATAATCAAGTATGATAAATGTGTGTGGACGTAGCTAGGTAGTAGTACTTACTCTCGGACGCCATATCAGTTTTGGTTTCCATCCACCTTCCGGATCTTCCGCGATGAACGTTTCCCATACGCTGCCCGACAAAGAAAATCAATAAAAGAGTTATTAATTTGTTGACATCATCCAATTAACGAGGAAGCCGATAAGAATTAATTAAAATTACCTTTTGAGCATATCAAAACAGTGCTTGTACTTTAGAGCCGGTGTGGTTAGTGAGTCATATACTAGTAGTACTTACTCTCGGGAGTCCGGATCCATAGCTCAATGTAACTACAAAATTTTAAATAGCAAATTCACTTGGCAAATTTTAAATAGAAAATTTTAAATAGCAATTCACTACAAAATTCTAATAATTCTAATACTAATATTCTATTTTAATACTAGTACTTAAAAATTCTAATAATTCTAAGTACTAAAAAAACTAATATCTAAGTACTTAAAAATTCTAATAACTCTAAGTACTAAAAAAACTAATATCTAAGTACTTAAAAAACTAATAATTCTAAGTACTTAAAAATTCTAATACTAATTTTCTAGTATTTCTATTTACTTAAATTTATATATAACAATATTGAGACATTTGTAAGTAAAAATAGAAATTTACTGCAAATAGAAATATTACTACTAAGTATTCTAAATTATAAATACTAATATTAATAATCACTAAGAAAAAAAAGAAAAAAACTAGTACCTCTACCGAGTTGGAGGCGCAGGCGGCGGCGCACAGCCAAGGTGCGGCCGGGGAGAGGGAGGGAGTCCCGGTGGCGGCAGCGTGACGGCGTCTCGTCGGCGGTCAGGAGCCCGAAGGCGCGTCGGTTTGTCTGCGTTGGATTTGGCCAAGAATGGCCAAGTCCCGCGCTCTTGGAGCCTTCTTTTTGACCTTTGGTACCGGTTTGTGACACCAACCGGTACCAAAGGTGCATTGGTACCGGTTGTAACGACCAACCGGTACCAAAGATCCACCTCGGGGCCACAAAAAATTGCGCGCGAACCGCTGGACCTTTGGTACCGGTTTTTCTCACTAACTGGTACCAAAGGGTTTTTTCTCTATTTTTCTTTTCCTGTTTTATTAAAACAACTATAACTTTTGAAAGAAAAGTCCAAATGACATGAAACTAATTTCTAAAATTTTGTAAAATTAAAATCTATCAACTAATAATAATTTTGTGATGTTTTGTAATATTTTAAAATTTTGAAATTTCAAAATGGATTTAATTATTTAAGTCCAAAATTTGACATAGGGTTTAAATTATTTATTTTGGTATTCCACAATAATTAGTAAAATACTTTAATCTTGTATCGATTTTGAAAACACAATGAAATTATTTTCGGATGAAAACATTTTAAATTAAGACCGATAAGCTGGTAGGTCCTTCACAAAAAAAACCCATTTCTGACAATCGGAAAATGGAAAATGTTTTTTTATTCCATAAAAGAAAACTTCCTTCGTCAACATTGTCCGTGTTTCCAAGATGCATGTTTGTGTGGAATATGGACCCATTCAAACAAACTATGCCATGTATTTGTCCATAACACCCGTTATTTCGACAGAAACCCTAGAATGTTAGGAGGAGATAGCTCTTTTTTGTGAACAAGTTTTCAACAGAACTGTCGTATTCCAAGTTTATTATTATTGGTGGATACTAGGACATATTTAATGACACCGGGCGAAGGTCTCGCATTACTTAGGGTATTTTTGAATTTTCTGGAATTTTTTCAGCCGATTTCAGGACAAAGTCAAGACGGCGGGCATGACAGTTTGTAGCTAGGGGTGGTATATTCAGAAACTCTTGGTGTATCTCTGTTGAAATAGGCAGTTGTGTACCTAAAAATGATTTTTCCCAAAAATCATGAGCAAATTACGAGGCACTTGTAGTTCAAATTTGTCCCGTTTCCACTAAATCGGCAGAAACTTGTGATTTTTAAAACAGGTGGATGGAAATATTTTCTTAGAAAACAAATTGATTGTTTGTGCATATAACATGTTCTAGCATATTAAAAAAATGAATCACCCAAGTTTCGCAACATATTTCTGGTAGGTCCTTCACAAAAAAAAAACATTTCTGACACTCGGAAAATGGAAAATGGTTTTTTTATTCAATAAAAAAATACTTCCTTCGTCAACATTGTCCGTGCTTCCAAGATGCATGTTTGTGTGGAATATGGACCCATTCAACCAAACTATACCATGTATTTGGTCATAACACCCGTTATTTCGACAGAAACCCTAGAATGTTAGGAGGAGATAGCTCTTTTTTGTGAACAAGTTTTCAACAGAACTGTCGTATTCCAAGTTTATTATTATTGGTGGATACTAGGACATATGTAATGACACCGGGCGAAGGTCTCGCGTTACTTAGGGTATTTTTGAATTTTCTGGAATTTTTTCAGCCGATTTTAGGACAAAGTCAAGACGGCGGGCATGACATTTCGTAGCTAGGGGTGGTATATTCAGAAACTCTTGGTGTATCTCTGTTGAAATAGGCAGTTGTGTACCTAAAAATGATTTTTCCCAAAAATCATGAGCAAATTACGAGGCACTTGTAGTTCAAATTTGTCCCGTTTCCACTGAATCGGCAGAAACTTGTGATTTTTAAAAGAGGTGGATGGAAATATTTTCTTAGAAAACAAATTGATTATTTGTTCATATAACATGTTCTAGCATATTAAAAAAATGAATCACCCAAGTTTTGCAACATATTTCTGGTAGGTCCTTCACAAAAAAAAAACCATTTCTGACACTCGGAAAATGGAAAATGGTTTTTTTATTCAATAAAAAAACTTCCTTCATCAACATTGTCCGTGCTTCCAAGATGCATGTTTGTGTGGAATATGGACCCATTCAAACAAACTATGCCATGTATTTGGCCATAACACCAGCTGAATCGGCAGAAATTGTGATTTTTAAAAGAGGTGGATGGAAATCTTTTCTTAGAAAAAAAATTGATTATTTGTGCATATAACATGTTCTAGCATATTACAAAAATGAATCACCCAAGTTTTGCAACATATTTCTGGTAGGTGGATGGAAATTAAAAAAATGAAGCCCCCAAGTTTATTATTACACATCACCAACACATCCCTATCTAGTCTTCTGAGTTTTCTTCGTGTGTTTCCCTTTCTTCTGATTGCGACGCAACCATGGACAATCTTCGTTATTTAACATGATGCTTGGGTCAGTTTTCACCTTGAAGGGTGCAATATAATCAAACTTATTATAATCTTCTGACATGTCTGTCTTGTCCTCCACTCCCACGATGTTTCTTTTTCCTGAAAGAACTATGTGGCGCTTTGGCTCATCATATGACGTGTCCTCTTGCCTTTCTTTCTTTTTTTTCGGTTTGGTAGACATGTCCTTCACATAGAAAACCTGAGCCACTTCACTGGCTAGCACGAATGGTTCGGTCTCGTATCCTAGATTCTTGAGATCCACTGTAGTCATTCCGTATTGTGGGTCTACCTGTACCCCGTCTTTCAGGTTGAACCATTTGCACCGGAACAAAGGGATCTTGAAAGTAGGTCCATAGTCAAGTTCCCATATCTCCTCTATGTACCCATAATATGTGACCTTCTTCCCATTGTCGTCTGCTGCATCAAAGCGGACACCACTGTTTTGGTTGGTGCTCTTTTGATCTTGGGCGATCGTGTAAAATGTATTCCCATTTATCTCGTACCCTTGAAAAGTGGATATACAAAAAGATGGTTGCTTGGCCAACAAGTATAGTTGTTCTTCAATAGTGGTGTCATTAATGAGATGTGTTTGCAACCAACCGCCGAAAGTCTTCTGGTGTTCTCCATCAATCCAATCTTCACCTTGCTCCGGATATTTTGAGCGTAAAATATCCTTGTGTTCCACTATATACGGAGCCACCATGCTGGAATTATGTAGAACTGTGTAGTGTGCTTTAGTGAAAGAATGTCCGTCCATATTTATTTTTGCTCTCTTTCCTAACGTGCCTTTTCCTCGCAGTCTCCCCTCATAGCGTGATTCAGTAACACCGATCGGCTTAAGCTCAGGAATAAAGTCAACACAAAACTCAATTACCTCCTCTGTTCCATAGCCCTTGGAGATGCTTCCTTCTGGCCTAGCACGGTTATGAACGTATTTCTTTAAGACTCTTATGAATCTCTCAAAGGGGAACATGTTGTGTAGAAATACAGGACCGAGAACGTGAATCTCTTCGACTAGGTGAACTATGAGGTACGTCATAATATTGAAGAAGGATGGTGGAAACACCAACTCGAAGCTGACAAGACATTGCACCACATCCTTCTGTAAATTTGATAGAGTTAGTGGATTGATCACCTTCTGAGAAATTGCATTGAGTAATGCACATAGCTTCACAATGGATACTCGAACATTTTCTGGCAGAAGCCCCCTCAATGCAATCGGAATTAATTGTGTCATAATGACGTGGCAGTCATGAGATTTTAGGTTTTGAAACTTTTTCTCTGTCATGTTTATTATTCTCTTTATATTCGATGAGAAGCCAGACGGGACCTTGATGCTGCTCAGGACTTCAAAAAATATCTCCTTCTCTTCTTTCGTAAGAGCGTAGCTGGCAGGACCTTGATACTTCTCTGGATTCAGGTTGTCTCGTTCGTGCATACATTGCTGGTCTTGCCGTGTATCCGGTGTATCTTTTGTCTTCCCGTACACGCCCAAGAAGTTTACCAGGTTCACGCAAAGAGTTTTCGTCACGTGCATCACGTCGATTGAATAGTGAACCTCTAGGATTTTCCAATAGGGTAGCTCCCAAAATATAGACATCTTCTTCCACATGGGTACGTGTCCGGCACTGTCATTCGGAACAGATTGTCTGCCAGGATACTTTCCAAAGATCACTTTTAAATCCTTCACCATATCATATATAACATCCCCAGTAGGGCGGGTAGGCTTCGTCCGGTTATCTGCCTCACCTCTGAAATGCTTGCCTCCTCCCATTCTTACGACATGTTGTTTTGGAAGAAATCGACGATGCCCCAAGTACACATTCTTGTTTCCCAAATATATACTGTCAGTCTCACCTAAACAGTGTGTGCATGCATTGTATCCCTTGTTTGATTGTCCTGAAATGTTACTAAGAGCAGGCCAATCATTGATGGTTACGAACAACAACCCTTGTAGGTTAAATTCCTTTTGTTCGTGCTCATACCACACAGGTACACCTTCTTCATGCCACAACTGTAAAAGTTCTTTAACCAATGGCCTCAGGTACACATCAATGTCCTTGCCGGGTTGTCTCGGGCCTTGGATGAGCACTGGCATCATAATGAACTTCCGCTTCATGCAAAACCAAGGAGGAAGGTTATAGATACATAGAGTCACTGGCCAGGTGCTATGACTGGAGCTCTGCTCTCCGAAAGGATCAAAGCCATATGTACTTAGACCAAATCTTAAGTTCCTCGCGTCATCTGCAAATGTCTTGAACTCTTTGTCGATTTTTCTCCACTGCGACCCGTCAGCGGGGTGTCTCAGCATCACATCTTTCTTACGGTCTTCTTTGTGCCATCGCAACAACTTGGCATGCTCTTTGTTTTGAAACAAACGTTTCAACCGTGGTATTATAGGAGCATACCACATCACCTTGACAGGAACCCTCTTCCCGGGGCGCGGCTCGCCCTCAACATCACCAGGGTCATCTCGCCTGATCTGATACCGCAATGCACCGCATACCGGGCATGCATTCAAATTCTCGTACTTCTCACCGTGGTAGAGGATGCAGTCATTGATGCATGCATGTATCTTCTGCACCTCTAATCCTAGAGGGCAGACAACCTTCTTTGCTTCGTACGTACTAGAGGGCAATACATTCTCCCCTGGAAGCATCTTCTTTATTATTTTCAGCAACTTTTCAAAACCCTTGTCAGAAGTACCATTCTCTGCCTTCCATTGCAGCAATTCTAGTGTGGTACCCAGCTTTTTCTGGCCATCTTCGCAAATTGGGTACAACAATTTGTTGTGATCCTCTAACATTCTCTCCAACTTCAACTTCTCGTTTTCACTTCCGCAGTTAATCTTCACATCACGAATGGCCCGACCTAAATCGTCATCGGGCTCACAAAAAATGAGCTCTTCTGCGTCTTCGTCTCCCCCCATTGTCATATCATCGTGTTCATTGAACATAGGATAGTTGTCATTATCCTCTTCTTCTTCGTTGTCTTTCATTATAACCCCTCTTTCTCCATGCTTTGTCCAACAATTATAGCCGGGCATGAAACCGTTCTCAAACAGGTGGGCGTGAATGGTTCTTGAGGTAGAGTAATCCTTCATATTCTTACAAGCACTACATGGACAACACATGAAACCATTCGACCGCTTGCTTGCCTCAGCCACGTGGAGAAAATTATGCATGCCATTAAGAAACTTGGGACAACGTCGGTCACCGTACATCAATTGTCGGTTCATCTGCATTATATAAGTATATCTACTTCATAAATAGATGAGTGACAAAATTAATTAATATTCAAGTTCATCACATTAAAAGCAAATTAAAGTAGGCTCACCGAGGTGGTGCCGGCTAGGGACGGCGCTGGCGATCGACAACGGTGAGGACGGGGAAGATACTAAAACCAATAAAGCAAACTTTAATTTAAGCCCAAATTGCATATAAAACGAATGAGATCCCTGACTTAGACATTTCATCAAACACCTTGCTAGCACTAAAAAAATGAAACGAGTTAAACTATGGGAAATGAGCTAAATCAGGAACGCCGGAAGAAAGTATCATGTTGCTAACCCTTGGATAGATGGTTGCCTCCAATCTTAACAAAATGGTGGAGAAAAATGGAGATTTGTTGGAGTGTGAGAGGAGAGATTTACTTTGGAAATGTGTTGGAGATGAAAAGAATGGAGCGGGTCGGGTTGATGAAATAGGCTGCACACCCTCTAGTACCGGTTTGCTATGCAAACCGGTAGTAAAGGTGCAACACCGGCCCCACCTGCGCAGCAGATTTGGCGGGAAACCCTTTAGTACCGGTTTGTGTAAGGAACCGGTACTAAAGAGCCCACACGAACCGGTATTGGAGGCCTGGGTTCCGGAACCGGTATTAGTGCATCCTTTAGTACCGGTTTGTAAGAAAACCGGTACTAAAGGTCAAATAGGCCAGCAGCCTTTGGCTCATTTTCCACTAGTGTTGGACGAAGGACCAGATGGATGCGAGACATGGAAAAGGAGGGTCACTGTGTCTTGAGGGCGGCCTCTGCAACATCCCCTGCAGGCATGAGGGCTTTGACAAAGGCCAATGCAAAAGGCTCGGTTCCTGCTTATGTTTTAGGAACTGCAACGACGAACCGCTACCGTCGTAGACATATGTGAACATATAAGTTGACTGCAGCTACTGCTAGCTATAACTTCATGCATTACAATAAGAATAAATCAATGAGCTCTCTCAAAAAAAAGAGGGGTTAGGCACCTGATCCGATTTGTCTACCCCGCATGTGGGGTGACCCCGGTACCAGAATATTTGGACATCGTCAAAACTTGTCATTTCGGGTGTTTTTGTCCGTTTTCTTGTGCTATAACACATTGTTTTGGTCTCCAGGGCCTATTTCAGTGGCTCGTGACCCTGCTACACAAATATTTCGACGTCGTCGAAACTCGTGGGCTATAACACACCGTTTTAGGGTATGATGGTGATTTCAATGGCATGTGACCCCGGTACACGAATATTTTTACATCGTCAAAATTCATCATTTCAGGCGTTTCTGCCTATTTTCGTGGGATATAACATATTATTTCGGGATCCAGGGCCAATTTCGGTGGCACATAGGGATGTAAACGGATCGGATCGGATTTTGCTCTTACCATATCCTCAGCCATATTTCTTTGTCGGATTAGGTACCGGAGATGGTGCGGACTCTGGTCGGAAATAAAAATAGGCGGATAAATATGTGTATAGGTAAACTGTAATCTAAATACATGATGCATTAAGTTCAACGTATGCGTTTGATCAGTACTTCACTTTGATAGCAGCATGCGTACAATAAAATAACATATAAATTGGCATGGCATTACTGCATCAATACTTGACAAAATATTCATATGTTAATATGTTATGCCTACGTAGATGCATGTAGAGTATCGTTGTTCCATTCAGTATTCAGTGGTTCGGGCTCTGCACCTGTAGCGTTCAGAGTCTTGGTCCGTTGGATGCAGGGATGTGTGGAGCGGTGCGTTCAGACTTCAGAGACGAGTCGATGAGTCGTGGTTGACTGGTTGGTTCGTGGGCCAGTCTGTAGTTTGGCCTGCTGGGCCTGGGATACTGAGGCGACAGGCTACATCGGATAAATTCCGGTTTTATTCGCTCGGATACTCCGCTGGGTCATATATATGGATAATCCGGATCCGGTGCATGTTTTCACCACCACATCCTACACCATACCCGGTATTTTAAATCCTATATAAACATACCACAAAACCGGATACGGATGCTATTAAAACGGATTCGGCGCTGGGTTCGAAACGGAAATTATCCGAACCATTTAAACCTCTAGTGGCACATGACCCCGGTACACAAATATTGTGACGTCAACATTTCAGGCGTTTCTGACTGTTTTCGTGAGGTTTAACACATTGTTTTGGGTTTCGGGGCCGATATCAGGGCCCATGACCCTAGTACAGAAATATTTTGACATTGTCAAAACTCGTCATTTCGATTGTTTTTGGCCGCTTTAGTAGTGTGCTATAACACATTGTTTTGAGATTTGGGACCGATTTCAACACTCAATAGAGATGCTACTAGCTAACACTCAATGGAGACGGTAGCTAGAAAGGTTGAAACACCAAATACGGTTTGGTCATGCATGGACATATCGGAATTCCTTCTGAGATCGGTCAGCCGGACCGGATAACACACATATTCCATCGACCGGTCTCTTATATACACGATCGATCGATCGATCGAATGAAATCAGTTGCGGACAGGCCATGGCGACTGTGGCGGCGCAGCAGAAGACAGCGTCGACGCACAGGACGGTGGTCCTTCGCGGCGCGCACCAGCTCGACATCGTCGGCTACACCACGCGTCGTCACCTTCGACGCCGGCAGCTTCCACTGGACGCTTCTCTGCCGTTTCCGCGAAACCCTAACAAAACGCGTCAACCTGGCGTCCATTGCCCTGGAGCTTTCCCGGAACGAGACCGACAAGGCCGTCGTCGCCGCGGCCAGCCGGCACGGGCCTCGGGCCCGCCGCCGAGTGGCGCAACGAGGAGCCCAACGTGTTCCCGGCCCGGTCCAGCGCCCCCGTCGTCTGGGGGCTCGCCGTGCCCGACGCGTTCCGGGACCACGAGGCGCACTACGTGGACGTGGACGCCGACCAACTCACCGTCCACTGCACCGTCGACGTCTTCCAGGAGGAGACCGCCGATAATGAAGCCGCCACCAAGAGCTGTCAGCTAGTCTCTGCAAGGTCATCCACAGGCTGCGGGAGAAGACGTGGTGGCCCGACGTGACGTTCGCGGTTGGCGAGGCCAAGATCCAGGCGCACAAACATGGTGCCCCGCAGTAGGTTGCTCGACAGATCCCTGTGTTTAGCACAAACATCAGATCAACAACCGACAAGCATTGGAGTAAGAAAATAAAGAACAACAAGGGCATCCAGTCGAAGGGGGCAACGGTGTGTGAAGAGATAGCCTACAGGATGGTGAGGAGGAAGAGGCGATCAATCACCGGGACGGATGCACCCTTGGAGGTACGTACTTGGCTCTCAGGAAACTGGACAGATAGACAATCAAACACTCATATATTTCAGTTTAGCAGAAATATGCTGAACTAGTACCAGGTAAAATGGAATGAGCTAGCATAGTGTAATCGGGAGCGTAGTGTACTGGTAGTGGTAGCAGTAGCATACATTGCTCTGAGCTTGGAGCAGTTCTTGGTCTCCATGGGGATGTGACCGTGCAAGACGCCGTTCTGGTGCACAGCTCTGGAGGTAACAATGCGGGGAAGAAGGCAGTAGAGATTGCTACACGTAAGGCAGATATCTGCAGGGGGAAACACGGAGACTATTCAGTCATTCACGGACACCAATCAAGAACCCAATCGGGGCAAATCTTGGGGCAAGCTAATTAAGCAAAGAGCAAATCTAATACCGATGGAAAATGAGGGGAAAGAAGAGTGGACATACATGGACTGAGGTCGCAGCGGTCGCCGTCCACGAGCCTCAGCCTCCCCGGCAGCCACGGCGATGGAATCGACCGGCGATCGAGAAGCTGCGCCGTCGCGTCGTGATGGCCGGAATGCAGCACGACGGCCAAGCGCGCGACGCAGCCAGCGAGTTCGACGGAGCCGCGCGCATCGCTGCACACGCGCTCCCGTGAACAAGCCGGCCGTGTCAGGCGGGGTGTTTTTGCCTTTCCGTCACGTGCATGCATCCATTAGTTGCTTATTAATTATTTTAAAAAAGGCTACAACTAATACATGATCTCCATTGGGCGCAGGTACTGGTAGCGTGTGCGCACTGGTCTGCGATAGTACTAATCACCGTTCTGGTAACCAGCGCTACTACTAATAAGTGGGCGCATTTGGAAGCCGCGGTACATTAGCTGTAGTATCATATAGGATAGCGTAGGATCTACCTTGACTGAGTTGTACTGCAAATAGATCATATACTCCTATAATATGTCCATGAGGCTCAAGCAATATAATCAACTACACTACGGGAGAGCAGTTAATTACGGGCACCTCAAAGTGCCCCTGAAAATCCACAAAGTGCCTCTAAATATTTTTAGAGGCACTAAAAAAAGTGTTGTATTTAATCGTGTCCCTAAAAATATTAGGGGCACTTTAAATAAAATGCCCCTAAAAATGGTATTTTAAGAGGCACTCCACAGAAATGCCTCTTTTCATTTTTAGGGGCGCTTATCTAAAATGCCCTTAATATTTTAGGAACACTTCAAACAAAATTCCCCTAAAAATCATTAGAGGCATTTAAAAAAATACGCCTATACATTTTAGAGGCATTTTCGAACAAAATACCCCTGATAATCAATAGTAGCAAAATCATTTATCAGGTAATCAGTAAATTCATTAACAACAAATTGCAAATGAGATCCTGGATACAAATGAATGAAAGCAAAACCCGTGTGTGCGCAAAAAATGCATCGCGTTTCTCAATATTGACAATGTATTTGAAAGAACCTTTCAATTAATTCTAACAGGAACAAAACTCATGCTACTATTAAAACAAGCAATACAAAAAGAAGACTACATAAATTGTATAAGCTCAGTATGTTCAGAAGCACAAGTAGCATAGTTACATCCAGTACGTTGTGAATCATAGTGAATATAGCTTCAAAGCAGCTACTAAAACCCGGAAATCCAAAGAAGACAAATTGACTTCAGAAGAGCTGTCATCAATTACCTGACGGGTATCATCACCTAGCATAAAAAGATAATGGGTCAGAACTTGCAACAAGACTATGCAGAACACGTGCATCATTTGTAAATAAGACTATGCAGAGTAAATTACAGAGCTTATAGATTGAAAAGTGTAAATAATTAGATTTTTTTCAATAACACATGTAATAAATCGTTTTATTTCCATATCTACCACCAGGTGACATAACATGAAAGGTTCTGTTTTATTGCCATATCTACCATCATACCAATATTAGCTGACGCTCGTACCTTGGTACTGGTTAAAGAAACTATAGAGAACAATAAATGGGTCATCCTTCATATGTAGTTCAAACTGACAAGCATGTAATTGTGAACACCCTAGCATATGCTTGCACCAGAAATATCAGGTGACACTAAGTTATGTTTATAGAATAGTCAGATGGTACTCAAATATTGCAGTTGCTGCTCTGCGACGGTAGCATACAGGTATACACTGTAACAAAGCAGGATATGTCTGATCAACCACCTCAGATAACTAATATACCAATCTAATACACAACATCTAGAACAAAGGCTGAAGCAGATTACTGAAATTCAGGTAGTTTAGCGACATGGTAGTAAGGAAGGTAAGCACCGTGTTGAATTTACATTCATAGAAGCATATATAGCAATCAACTCACTGATTCGTGGAGTTACTGAGACTTTATATGAAGATTCTACCGCTTCTTATGCGCTAGAATTAGGTCCTGATGGAAACGTTCGCTTAGTCAACAATCAGAATGTCCTACAGAACTGTTCAAATATTAGGCCAGCAAACCCAAAAAATCATGTACCTTAAATTCCCTTTTCTCCTGCCTGGTCGAAGGTAACTGGCCATCATGCGCATCGGCCCATTTTTATGCAAGCCTCACAAGGATAACAATCTATGAAGTATGCTTGTGCACAACAGGATATTTGTCGCATATATCGATCGACTTCGCAAATCTGAAATTTAGTAGCTAGTCAACAAAAAATATTTCCTTGAGAATGAGATAATCGTCATGCAACTTGTTCGGCGAACAACCAAGAGATGAATATATCCTACAGCTTGTGTTCGGTCCATGGTTTGTGCAACCGTAAGTCATCCAAGAAGTGGTCTGATTTTGATTCTATGACACAGTGCTCCTAATAAGAAATTAGAAGTGAACAATGGTCAACTTTCTCAAACTGAACTGGGGCGCAGGTGGTAACATATCAAATAAGCAAGAAATTCCCGAACTGCATGCATGCATTCACAGGGATCATAACAATACGACACCTCAACATTCTGTTTGAACATGGGTAATAAGGCTGGCAGTACAAATACACAATAGAAAAGTGGTCGTTTATATACTCAGCCTGTTACATAATATATGCCTCTTACATCCCAAACTTCTACAAACATATACCCACAATTTTAAGCAAATTAATTACAAAGGTTCAGGAGGCTGAGCTGACAGTAAAGGTTAATGTATTTTCTACAAACGTGTTACTAACTACTATGCAGAATAATATCCATTGTAGGAAGTAAGAAAGTTTTTGTGTGATTTTAACAAGAACAGAACATGGAAGCTTAAGTACCCAACAAGCACACTAGAGTAAGCATATCATGGAAGGAGACAGCCGGTGTAGCTAGAATGAGATTTGACGAGCAGGTCTAGCGAGCTCGTGTCTTTGGTTGGCGCCGCATTTCATCGAGCATATGGCCGGCGTAGAGAAGGAGGAGGGGGGGGGGGGGGGGGGTAGTCGAACAGGGGTGCTTACCAGAGGGCTTGAGGATAGCCTTCACGGAGTGGCGTCGATGACATGCTCGTGGTAAATGATGAGGACACGCAGCCTGAGTCGCGCCGGTGCGAGAATCGCACCGCGACCGAGCCAAACCCGAGGCTCGGGTTAGCCGCGACATTGCGCTCGGGGGCGGAGCGGCTAGGCAGAGGTGGGGAACTTGCGAAGGAGGTCGATGCAGAGTCTCACCGGCGTGCATTGGTGCTGGAGGGGGCCGGAGAATGCCGGAGCAAGCGTCGGCGGCGCGAGAGAAGGAGCCGCGCCGGCGAACCGAGCCATGGAAGCTAGGGTTAGCCATGACGATGCGCACGAGAGCGGAAAAGCTTGACGATGGCGGGGAATCGGCGGGAGCGGCGACGCCAGAGGTGGCCATGGCTGGTCATAGTAGCAGGTGGCGGCGGGCGGGTGGCGGCGGTGGGCTGGTGGTGGCGGAGGCGGCGGCGATAGAGACAGTACGAGAGAAGGGGGTCAGCTAGGGAGAGGTGTGCCGTGCGGATGTCAGCTCTGTGATTTGTCTTCCCGACGGCCCAGTAAGACCATTTTTATTCACGTACTAATTTCTGTGCCACGTCACTAATCGAAACCTCAACCAATCACAGCCAAGCAAATTACTTGTTGACTTGTTGCGATTTATAGGGGCACTTCCAAATAAGTTCCTCTAAAAATGGGATTTATAGAGGCACTTCTGAAGAAGTGCCCCTGAAAATCTGATTTTTAGAGGCACTTTCGAAGAAGTGCCCTTATAAATCCCATTTTTAGAGGCACTTTCGAAAAAGTGCCCATATAAATCCCATTTTTAGAGGCTTTCGGAAAGTGACCCTGAAAATCGTATTTTTAGAGGCACTTCCTTAAAAGTGCCCCGGAAAATCATATTTTAAGAGGCATTTGTTATAAAATGCCCCTTTAAACTATTTTTAGGGGCAGTTTTAAAAAATGCCTCAAGTGAAGTGCCCTTAAAAATAGGTTCATATTTTTAGGGACACTTCAAATAAAATGCCCCTAAAAATCATTAGAGGCATTTAAAAAAATACGCCTATACATTTTAGAGGCATTTTCGAACAAAATACCCCTGATAATCAATAGTAGCAAAATCATTTATCAGGTAATCAATAAATTCATTAACAACAAATTGCAAATGAGATCCTGGATACAAATGAATGAAAGCAAAACCCGTGTGTGCGCAAAAAATGCATCGCGTTTCTCAATATTGACAATGTATTTGAAAGAACCTTTCAATTAATTCTAACAGGAACAAAACTCATGCTACTATTAAAACAAGCAATACAAAAAGAAGACTACATAAATTGTATAAGCTCAGTATGTTCAGAAGCAGAAGTAGCATAGTTACATCCAGTACGTTGTGAATCATAGTGAATATAGCTTCAAAGCAGCTACTAAAACCCGGAAATCCAAAGAAGACAAATTGACTTCAGAAGAGCTGTCATCAATTACCTGACGGGTATCATCACCTAGCATAAAAAGATAATGGGTCAGAACTTGCAACAAGACTATGCAGAACACGTGCATCATTTGTAAATAAGACTATGCAGAGTAAATTACAGAGCTTATAGATTGAAAAGTGTAAATAATTAGATTTTTTTCAATAACACATGTAATAAATCGTTTTATTTCCATATCTACCACCAGGTGACATAACATGAAAGGTTCTGTTTTATTGCCATATCTACCATCATACCAATATTAGCTGACGCTCGTACCTTGGTACTGGTTAAAGAAACTATAGAGAACAATAAATGGGTCATCCTTCATATGTAGTTCAAACTGACAAGCATGTAATTGTGAACACCCTAGCATATGCTTGCACCAGAAATATCAGGTGACACTAAGTTATGTTTATAGAATAGTCAGATGGTACTCAAATATTGCAGTTGCTGCTCTGCGACGGTAGCATACAGGTATACACTGTAACAAAGCAGGATATGTCTGATCAACCACCTCAGATAACTAATATACCAATCTAATACACAACATCTAGAACAAAGGCTGAAGCAGATTACTGAAATTCAGGTAGTTTAGCGACATGGTAGTAAGGAAGGTAAGCACCGTGTTGAATTTACATTCATAGAAGCATATATAGCAATCAACTCACTGATTCGTGGAGTTACTGAGACTTTATATGAAGATTCTACCGCTTCTTATGCGCTAGAATTAGGTCCTGATGGAAACGTTCGCTTAGTCAACAATCAGAATGTCCTACAGAACTGTTCAAATATTAGGCCAGCAAACCCAAAAAATCATGTACCTTAAATTCCCTTTTCTCCTGCCTGGTCGAAGGTAACTGGCCATCATGCGCATCGGCCCATTTTTATGCAAGCCTCACAAGGATAACAATCTATGAAGTATGCTTGTGCACAACAGGATATTTGTCGCATATATCGATCGACTTCGCAAATCTGAAATTTAGTAGCTAGTCAACAAAAAATATTTCCTTGAGAATGAGATAATCGTCATGCAACTTGTTCGGCGAACAACCAAGAGATGAATATATCCTACAGCTTGTGTTCGGTCCATGGTTTGTGCAACCGTAAGTCATCCAAGAAGTGGTCTGATTTTGATTCTATGACACAGTGCTCCTAATAAGAAATTAGAAGTGAACAATGGTCAACTTTCTCAAACTGAACTGGGGCGCAGGTGGTAACATATCAAATAAGCAAGAAATTCCCGAACTGCATGCATGCATTCACAGGGATCATAACAATACGACACCTCAACATTCTGTTTGAACATGGGTAATAAGGCTGGCAGTACAAATACACAATAGAAAAGTGGTCGTTTATATACTCAGCCTGTTACATAATATATGCCTCTTACATCCCAAACTTCTACAAACATATACCCACAATTTTAAGCAAATTAATTACAAAGGTTCAGGAGGCTGAGCTGACAGTAAAGGTTAATGTATTTTCTACAAACGTGTTACTAACTACTATGCAGAATAATATCCATTGTAGGAAGTAAGAAAGTTTTTGTGTGATTTTAACAAGAACAGAACATGGAAGCTTAAGTACCCAACAAGCACACTAGAGTAAGCATATCATGGAAGGAGACAGCCGGTGTAGCTAGAATGAGATTTGACGAGCAGGTCTAGCGAGCTCGTGTCTTTGGTTGGCGCCGCATTTCATCGAGCATATGGCCGGCGTAGAGAAGGAGGAGGGGGGGGGGGGGGGGGTAGTCGAACAGGGGTGCTTACCAGAGGGCTTGAGGATAGCCTTCACGGAGTGGTGTCGATGACATGCTCGTGGTAAATGATGAGGACACGCAGCCTGAGTCGCGCCGGTGCGAGAATCGCACCGCGACCGAGCCAAACCCGAGGCTCGGGTTAGCCGCGACATTGCGCTCGGGGGCGGAGCGGCTAGGCAGAGGTGGGGAACTTGCGAAGGAGGTCGATGCAGAGTCTCACCGGCGTGCATTGGTGCTGGAGGGGGCCGGAGAATGCCGGAGCAAGCGTCGGCGGCGCGAGAGAAGGAGCCGCGCCGGCGAACCGAGCCATGGAAGCTAGGGTTAGCCATGACGATGCGCACGAGAGCGGAAAAGCTTGACGATGGCGGGGAATCGGCGGGAGCGGCGACGCCAGAGGTGGCCATGGCTGGTCATAGTAGCAGGTGGCGGCGGGCGGGTGGCGGCGGTGGGCTGGTGGTGGCGGAGGCGGCGGCGATAGAGACAGTACGAGAGAAGGGGGTCAGCTAGGGAGAGGTGTGCCGTGCGGATGTCAGCTCTGTGATTTGTCTTCCCGACGGCCCAGTAAGACCATTTTTATTCACGTACTAATTTCTGTGCCACGTCACTAATCGAAACCTCAACCAATCACAGCCAAGCAAATTACTTGTTGACTTGTTGCGATTTATAGGGGCACTTCCAAATAAGTTCCTCTAAAAATGGGATTTATAGAGGCACTTCTGAAGAAGTGCCCCTGAAAATCTGATTTTTAGAGGCACTTTCGAAGTGCCCTTATAAATCCCATTTTTAGAGGCACTTTCGAAAAAGTGCCCATATAAATCCCATTTTTAGAGGCTTTCGGAAAGTGACCCTGAAAATCGTATTTTTAGAGGCACTTCCTTAAAAGTGCCCCGGAAAATCATATTTTAAGAGGCATTTGTTATAAAATGCCCCTTTAAACTATTTTTAGGGGCAGTTTTAAAAAATGCCTCAAGTGAAGTGCCCTTAAAAATAGGTTCATATTTTTAGGGACACTTCAAATAAAATGCCCCTAAAAATCATTAGAGGCATTTAAAAAAATACGCCTATACATTTTAGAGGCATTTTCGAACAAAATACCCCTGATAATCAATAGTAGCAAAATCATTTATCAGGTAATCAATAAATTCATTAACAACAAATTGCAAATGAGATCCTGGATACAAATGAATGAAAGCAAAACCCGTGTGTGCGCAAAAAATGCATCGCGTTTCTCAATATTGACAATGTATTTGAAAGAACCTTTCAATTAATTCTAACAGGAACAAAACTCATGCTACTATTAAAACAAGCAATACAAAAAGAAGACTACATAAATTGTATAAGCTCAGTATGTTCAGAAGCACAAGTAGCATAGTTACATCCAGTACGTTGTGAATCATAGTGAATATAGCTTCAAAGCAGCTACTAAAACCCGGAAATCCAAAGAAGACAAATTGACTTCAGAAGAGCTGTCATCAATTACCTGACGGGTATCATCACCTAGCATAAAAAGATAATGGGTCAGAACTTGCAACAAGACTATGCAGAACACGTGCATCATTTGTAAATAAGACTATGCAGAGTAAATTACAGAGCTTATAGATTGAAAAGTGTAAATAATTAGATTTTTTTCAATAACACATGTAATAAATCGTTTTATTTCCATATCTACCACCAGGTGACATAACATGAAAGGTTCTGTTTTATTGCCATATCTACCATCATACCAATATTAGCTGACGCTCGTACCTTGGTACTGGTTAAAGAAACTATAGAGAACAATAAATGGGTCATCCTTCATATGTAGTTCAAACTGACAAGCATGTAATTGTGAACACCCTAGCACATGCTTGCACCAGAAATATCAGGTGACACTAAGTTATGTTTATAGAATAGTCAGATGGTACTCAAATATTGCAGTTGCTGCTCTGCGACGGTAGCATACAGGTATACACTGTAACAAAGCAGGATATGTCTGATCAACCACCTCAGATAACTAATATACCAATCTAATACACAACATCTAGAACAAAGGCTGAAGCAGATTACTGAAATTCAGGTAGTTTAGCGACATGATAGTAAGGAAGGTAAGCACCGTGTTGAATTTACATTCATAGAAGCATATATAGCAATCAACTCACTGATTCGTGGAGTTACTGAGACTTTATATGAAGATTCTACCGCTTCTTATGCGCTAGAATTAGGTCCTGATGGAAACGTTCGCTTAGTCAACAATCAGAATGTCCTACAGAACTGTTCAAATATTAGGCCAGCAAACCCAAAAAATCATGTACCTTAAATTCCCTTTTCTCCTGCCTGGTCGAAGGTAACTGGCCATCATGCGCATCGGCCCATTTTTATGCAAGCCTCACAAGGATAACAATCTATGAAGTATGCTTGTGCACAACAGGATATTTGTCGCATATATCGATCGACTTCGCAAATCTGAAACTTAGTAGCTAGTCAACAAAAAATATTTCCTTGAGAATGAGATAATCGTCATGCAACTTGTTCGGCGAACAACCAAGAGATGAATGTATCCTACAGCTTGTGTTCGGTCCATGGTTTGTGCAACCGTAAGTCATCCAAGAAGTGGTCTGATTTTGATTCTATGACACAGTGCTCCTAATAAGAAATTAGAAGTGAACAATGGTCAACTTTCTCAAACTGAACTGGGGCGCAGGTGGTAACATATCAAATAAGCAAGAAATTCCCGAACTGCATGCATGCATTCACAGGGATCATAACAATACGACACCTCAGCATTCTGTTTGAACATGGGTAATAAGGCTGGCAGTACAAATACACAATAGAAAAGTGGTCGTTTATATACTCAGCCTGTTACATAATATATGCCTCTTACATCCCAAACTTCTACAAACATATACCCACAATTTTAAGCAAATTAATTACAAAGGTTCAGGAGGCTGAGCTGACAGTAAAGGTTAATGTATTTTCTACAAACGTGTTACTAACTACTATGCAGAATAATATCCATTGTAGGAAGTAAGAAAGTTTTTGTGTGATTTTAACAAGAACAGAACATGGAAGCTTAAGTACCCAACAAGCACACTAGAGTAAGCATATCATGGAAGGAGACAGCCGGTGTAGCTAGAATGAGATTTGACGAGCAGGTCTAGCGAGCTCGTGTCTTTGGTCGGCGCCGCATTTCATCGAGCATATGGCCGGCGTAGAGAAGGAGGAGGAGGGGGGGGGGGGGGGGGGGGGTAGTCGAACAGGGGTGCTTACCAGAGGGCTTGAGGACAGCCTTCACGGAGTGGCGTCGATGACATGCTCGTCGTAAATGATGAGGACACGCAGCCTGAGTCCCGCCGGTGCGAGAATCGCACCGCGACCAAGCCAAACCCGAGGCTCGGGTTAGCCGCGACATTGCGCTCGGGGGCGGAGCGGCTAGGCAGAGGTGGGGAACTTGCGAAGGAGGTCGATGCAGAGTCTCACCGGTGTGCATTGGTGCTGGAGGGGGCCGGAGAATGCCGGAGAAAGCGTCGGCGGCGCGAGAGAAGGAGCCGCGCCGGCGAACCGAGCCATGGAAGCTAGGGTTAGCCATGACGATGCGCGCGGGAGCGGAAAAGCTTGACGATTGCGGGGAATCGGCGGGAGGGGCGACGCCAGAGGTGGCCATGGCTGGTCATAGTAGCAGGTGGCGGCGGTGGGCTGGTGGTGGCGGAGGCGGCGGCGATAGAGACAGTACGAGAGAAGGGGGTCAGCTAGGGAGAGGTGTGCCGTGCGGATGTCAGCTCTGTGATTTGTCTTCCCGACGGCCCAGTAAGACCATTTTTATTCACGTACTAATTTCTGTGCCACGTCACTAATCGAAACCTCAACCAATCACAGCCAAGCAAATTACTTGTTGACTTGTTGCGATTTATAGGGGCACTTCCAAATAAGTTCCTCTAAAAATGGGATTTATAGAGGCACTTCTGAAGAAGTGCCCCTGAAAATCTGATTTTTAGAGGCACTTTCGAAGAAGTGCCCTTATAAATCCCATTTTTAGAGGCACTTTCGAAAAAGTGCCCATATAAATCCCATTTTTAGAGGCTTTCGGAAAATGACCCTAAAAATCGTATTTTTAGAGGCATTTGTTATAAAATGCCCCTTTAAACTATTTTTAGGGGCAGTTTTAAAAAATGCCTCAAGTGAAGTGCCCTTAAAAATAGGTTCATATTTTTAGGGACACTTCAAATAAAATGATCCTCAAAATCATTAGAGCCATTTCAAAAGTACCCCTATCCATTTTTAGAGGCATTTTTGAACAAAGTACCCCTGATAATCAATAGCAGCAACATCATTTATCAAATAATCAGTAAATTCTTTATCAACAAATAGCGAATGAGATCCTGGATACAAATGAATGAAAGCAAAACCCGTGTGTGCGCAAAAAATGCATCGCATTTCTCAATATTGACAATGTATTTGAAAGAACCTTTCAATTAATTCTAACAGGAACAAAACTCATGCTACTATTAAAACAAGCAATACAAAAAGAAGACTACATAAATTGTATAAGCTCAGTATGTTCAGAAGCAGAAGTAGCATAGTTACATCCAGTACGTTGTGAATCATAGTGAATATAGCGTCAAAGCAGCTACTTAAACCCAGAAATCCAAAGAAGACAAATTGACTTCAGAAGAGCTATCATCAATTACCTGATGGGTATCATCACCTAGCATAAAAAGATCATGGGTCAGAACTTGCAAATAAGACTATGCAGAACACGTGCATCATTTGTAAATAAAACTATGCAGAGTGAATTACTGAGGTTATATATTGAAAAGTGTAAATAACGAGATTTTTTTAATAACACATGTAATAAACCGTTTTATTGCCATATCTACCACCAGGTGACATAACATGAAAGGTTCTGTTTTATTGCCAAATCTACCCTCATACCAATATTAGCTGACAGAAGGTACTGGTTAAGGAAACTATAGAGAACAGTAAATGGGTCATCCTTCATATGCAGTTCAAACTGACAAGCATGTAATTGTGAACACCCTAGCATATGCTTGCACCAGAAATATCCGGTGACACTAAGTTATGTTTATAGAATAGTAAGATGGTACTCAAATATTGTTGTTGCTGCTCTGCGACGGCAGCTTACAGGTATGCACTGTAACAAAGCAGGATATGTCTGATCAACCACCTCAAATAACTAATACCAAGCTAATACACAACATCTAGAACAAAGGCTGAAGCAGATTAACTCACAGATTCCTGGAGATACTGAGACTTTATATGAAGATTCTACCGCTTCTTATGCGCTAGAATTAGGTCCTGATGGAAACGTTGGCTTAGTCAACAATCAGAATGTCCTACAGAACTGTTCAACTATTAGGCCAGCAAACCC
Source organism: Puccinellia tenuiflora (assembly GCA_012064385.1). Taxonomy (NCBI): domain Eukaryota; kingdom Viridiplantae; phylum Streptophyta; class Magnoliopsida; order Poales; family Poaceae; genus Puccinellia; species Puccinellia tenuiflora. The sequence continues at coordinate 2,886,478 of QRDG01001050.1, forward strand.
AAAAAGTCATGTACCTTAAATTCCCTTTTCTCCTGCCTGGTCGAAGGTAACTAGCCATCATGCGCATCTGCCCATTTTTCTGCAAGCCTCACAAGGATAACAATGTATGGAGTATCCTTGTGCACAACAGGATATTTGTCGCATATATCGATCGACTTCGCAAATCTGAAAGTTAGTAGCTAGTCAACAAAAAATATTTCCTTGAGAATGCGATAATCATCATGCAACTTGTTCTGCGAACAACCAAGAGATGAATGTATCTTACAGCTTGTGTTCGGTCCATGGTTTGTGCAACCGTAAGTCATCCAAGAAGTGGTCTGATTTTGATTCTATGACACAGTGCTCCTAATAAGAAATTATAAGTGAACAATGGTCAACTTTCTCAAACTGAACTGGGGCACAGGTGGTAACATATCAAATAAGCAAGAATGTATAGGGGCATGTCCTTCATAATTGTGATAATATGCCATCATGATAATTTAGTATATGGAGGCATTTATCATAATTGTTGGGATTAGATATATGAAGTACCTTGATGCTGACCCCGACAAGCCCAGTTAAACCATACGAACGCGCAACAACTAACACGATGTCTGCGCTCCTGCAGAGACTATATAATCTCAATAAAGAACTCTCCGGAAGCTGCAGTAGCTTAAACTTGGTATTAGTAACTTTGTTTGAGAGCGCCACACATCATACAGATGTTCTGCCTAGAAATAGGCTAAAAGACTTTCAACAGAAAACTAGGAAACTCTACTAGCATCTGCACTGCCAAAAGTATGGGAGAAGTTAACAGTAAAACACGAACATGAGGTAACAGAATAGACCAAAATATGAATAATTAAATCTACATACAAATCACCAGCAAATTAAATCACTGATTTTGCAGATGAACTTAAGAGTACATCGAAACACAAACCTGGGTAGCAATGACAACAGTGAACTGGGAAAAGAAGGAAGGATTTGTATCTTGCATTGTCACTGAAGACTCCTCAACATACTTGCTTTCACAGCATCATTGAGCTCTTGTAGGAAAGAATAGAACATATATATTTTTCTCTTCATTGACCCAAGCACCCTTCATCCACTGAATATAAATTTAGAGCAATCAGTAAATATGAGTTTCATTAATTTAATGGAGATGAATTGAAGGGCAGAGCATAGCATTGGAGTTACATAAAAAATTGTTTCCTAGGACAGCGGGTTCGACTTTGGAGCCATCAACAATAGTAACACTCCCTATTCCTCCAAGCACCAAGTTCTTCAGTGCTTCAGTTTAGGTAGGGCCACAGTTAAGCAAGCATATGCTAGCCTTCTCCAGTGCAGCCTGTCCTTGATCACCCCATATTCTGTACTTCATAATCACAACATCATGTAGCTTTCAGTATATGTATATGTTTATTCATAGATATACAGTAGACATTTGTTGCATTGACAATAGCTAATTAGTTACTACCAGCCATGCATACCAATTCTAAAATATTCTGTTGCTAACACAAAAGTGCAATAGGAATTCTACACTCTCAAGTCTTGATAAACTCTTTAGAAGTTAAACAAAAACAAGCAAATGGCAGCTTCAAAGCGACACCTTGCATATCCAGCGACAAACCTCACCAGGATCAAATCGCCAGGCCCAAATATCTTGCTCAGCCACAGCACCGCATCCATTGCAGGAAGTAAGAAAGTTTTTGTGTGATTTTAACAAGAACAGAACATGGAAGCTTAAGTACCCAGCAAGCACACTAGAGTAAGCATATCATGGAAGGCGACGAGCCGGTGTAGCTAGAATGAGATTCGACGAGCCGGTCTAGCGAGCTCGTGTCTTTGGACGGCGCCGCATTTCATCGAGCAGATGGCGAGCGTAGAGGAGGAGGAGTAGTCGAACAGGGGTGCTTACCAGAGTGCTTGAGGACAGCCTTCGCGGAGTGGCGTCGATGACATGCTCATCGTAGATGATGAGGACACGCAGCCTGAGTCGCGCCGGCGAGAATCGCGCCGCGACCGAGCCAAACCCGAGGCTCGGGTTAGCCGAGGCATTGCGCTCAGGGGCGGAGCGGCTAGGCAGCGGTGGGGAACTTGCGAAGGAGGTCGAGGCGGAGTCGCGCCGGTGTGCATAGGTGCTGGAGGGGGCCGGAGAATGTCGGAGCAAGCGGCGGCGGCGCGAGAGAAGGAGCCGCGCCGGCGAACCGAGCCATGGCAGCTAGGGTTAGCCGTGACGATGCGCGTGGGAGCGGAAAATCTTGACGATGGCGGGGTATCGGCGGGAGCGGAGACGCTAGAGGTGGCCGTCGCTGGTCGTAGCAGCAGGTAGCGGCGGGCTGGTGGCGGCGGTGGCGGCGGCGGCGGCGATAGAGACAGTACGAGAGAAGGGGATCAGCTAGGGAGAGGTGTGCTGCCGTGCGTATGTCATCAGCTCCGTGATTTGTCTTCCCGACGGCCCAGTAAGACCATTTTTTCCCGATTATGTATTCACGTACTAATTTTTGTGCCACGTCACTAATCGAAACTTCAACCAATCACAGCCAAGCAAATTAAATGTTGACTTGTTGCGATTTATAGGGGCACTTCCAAAGAAGTGCCCCTGGAAATCTGATTTTTAGAGGCACTTTCGAAGAAGTGCCCCTATAAATCCCATTTTTAGAGACACTTTCGAAAAAATGCCCCTAAAAATCTTATTTATAGAGGCACTTCTGGAGAAGTGCCCCTGAAAATCGTATTTTTAGAGGCACTTTCGAAGAAGTGCTCCTGAAAATCGCATTTTTAGAGGCTTTTGTTGTAAAATGCCCCTTTAAACTATTTTTAGGGACAGTTTAAAAAAATGCCTCAAGGGAAGTGCCCCTAAAAATAGGTTCTCCCGTAGTGACTGACGGTGAACTTGAAGTTCCCTCCTCTTCAGATCGAAGCGGTGGTCCAGTCGAGGAGCAGGCCCTGGCGAGAGGTGGAGGAATTCAGGCAGCCATGGCGACTGCGTGCGCGTGTAGAAGCTTTGCAAGGCAGGCGGCGGTGCGAGGGAAAAGATGATGGAAGACTAGGGTTCAGAGAAGGGCACCGGGGAATGTTAAATACGGCCGCTGGATTCGCTTGGAGCAGACGTGGCCATTTTTTCGATAAAGGGATTTTATTACTTAAAAGGTTTAAGCATTACACCCGGCCTCTGCATAGCTAAGATGCACACAGCCCAAAAGTCACTCGGAACAAGTTCACAACATAAAAAAAGGCGAAATACATGTCATAATGAGAAATTGTAAATCCGCCTATAGCAAAGGAAGGTCAATCCGGAGTCTATGTTGCCACCCATGCCGGGATAGTAACTCCCTAGCCGAAACCTCCAGTCTCGACGCTACCTCCAAAAACAAGTCTCAGTGCTCCACTCGCTGCAGGGCCGACCATGATCGTAGCGTCGCCGTACACCGGTAAATAACCTGCATAATAGAAGCAATTTTATCATTAAAAACCTTGTCATTTCTACATAGCCAGAGCGACCAAATAACGGTAATCGCACCCATCCTACAGAAGAGTTTAAACCTAGGATCGACACCATTCAACCAGTTGCCAAAAAGGTTTGCAACCGAACGTGGTGGATGTAAGGTAGAACCTATCTGGACAGCTGGCCATATAGACCTAGCGAACTCGCAATGGAAGAATAAATGTGCAATGGACTCATCATTTTGACAGAACTCACATTTTTTGCTTCCTTGCCAATTACGCTTAGCAAGGTATTACACCCCGACGAAGATACCACGCAAAAACTTTAGTTTTAAGCGGGATCTTCATCTTCCAAATTTTATTACTTTCTTTAGTATCAACTGGCACATCGGGAAGAATTAAAGCTCTATACATCGAATCCACAGAGAATTTACCATTCTTCGTAAGATTCCATCGAAATCTATCTGGACCTTCCGACAATTGGACAGAGTCCAAATGGAGAAGCAAGTCATTCCAGGATGCCTGCCTTGTTCCAAGTAAAATTCTTCTGAACGACACATCTGGTGGGGAGGAACCCAGTACCTTTGCAAGCATATCGCTTTTGTGACGAACAATCAAGTAAAGAGCCGGATATTGTTCTTTGAGGGTAGATGGGCCCAGCCATTTATCCCCCCAGAAACGAATTTACGAACCATCCCTAATTGAGAAAGATCCATGTGGGAAAAAATACTTCTTTGTAGCCATTAGGCCAGCCCAGAAGTGTGAATCACCAGGTTTCCAAATGATCTGCGATACAGCTTGATCCCCCACATATTTCCTCCTAAGGAGGGTCTGCCAAACTCCATCCTCAGATAGAAGTTTGAAAAGCCATTTACCAAGTAAGGCTCTGTTCTTGACCTCAAGGTCATGAATACCGAGCCCTCCTTGGTCTTTAGGGCTACAGACCACACTCCATTTAGCCAACCGATATTTCTTCTTCTCACAATCCCCTTGCCAAAAGAATCTAGACCGGAAATAATCTAGTCTTCTTAAAATTCCTTTGGGTAATTGGAAGAATGAAATCATGTACAGTACCATGTTGGTTAGTACCGAATTTATGAGAACCAATCTTCCTCCTAGAGATAGGAGTTTGCCTTTCCAACTATTTAAATGTAATTACAGTCGTTCCTCCACCTTTTTCCATTCAGCATTTGTAAGTTTCCGGAAATGAATCGGAATACCCAAATAGTTGATAGGAAATTGACCTTGCACACAGCCAAAAAGATCCGCATACAAGGCAGCGTCATCACGAGCATCACCAAAACAAAACAATTCACTTTTATGGAAATTAATCTTAAGACCCGAAAGTTGCTCAAAAGCAGCCAAAATTAACTTTAGGTCTCGAGCTTTTTCAAAGTCATGTTCCATAAAAAGAATCGTATCGTCAGCATATTGAAGAATTGAAAGACCACCATCAACAAGATGCGGAATCACTCCTTCAATTTGACCCTCAGATTTAGCGCGTTCGATCAAGATAGCCAACATATCAGCCACTATATTAAATAGTATTGGCGATAATGGGTCACCCTGTCTTAGACCTTTTTTTGTTTGAAAGTATTTGCCAGTGTCATCATTGACTTTGATGGCAACACTCCCTCCCAAAACATAGCTATCAATTAACGCGCACCACTCCGGAGAGAAGCCTTTCATCCTGAGAGTTTGCTGAATGAAAGGCCATTTGACTTTATCGTAAGCTTTCTCGAAATTGATTTTGAGAATTACCCCATTCAATCTTTTCCTATGTAGCTCATGAACCGTCTCATGTAGGATGGCAACACCATCAAGGATGTTGCGTCCTTGCATGAAAGCCGTCTCAGACGGTCGCACTACATGATCAGCCACACTGTTAAGCCAAATCGTAGCCACTTTGGTGAAAATTTTAAAACTAACGTTAAGGAGGCAAATGGGTCTAAATTGTTGTATCCTTTCTGCCTCGTTAACCTTAGGTAATAAAATAATCTCCCCAAAATTGAGACGAAACAACTCGAGCTGCCCACAGTGCAGACAAGCAAACAGTTGAAGTAGATCAGACCTAATAGCATCCCAAAAATTCTGATAAAACTCAGCCGGGAAACCATCAGGTCCAGGGGCAGAATTATGTTTCATTTGAAAAACCGCCAACCTCACTTCCTCCTCAGAGTAGGGTTTAGTGAGTAGGTTGTTCTCCACATCTGAAACCTGGGGAATATCCTCGGTTTGGTCCTCGTCCAGAGTGAAGTTCCCTTCATCCGGAGCACCGAACAAACCCTTATAATAATTTGTAATGTACGACTTGAGTTGTTCTTGGCCCTCAATTGTCCCCTCATCCTGGACAAGGGAGTGAATCCGTTTTTTCCTGTGTCTGCCATTGGCAATACTATGAAAATAACGAGTATTTGAGTCCCCTTCAGAATGAATTATGCTTTGGAACGTTGGTACCATTTTAACTCTTCCTCACGCAGGAGTTTCGCCACCTGAGCATTAGATTGGCTTTTGAGCTCTATCTCATGCTCAGATAGCAACCGAACTTCTGCTAATGCTTCTAGAGCATCAATGATCGAGGCTAGTAGTTCCTTCTCCTTTTTAAGTAAACCAGCAGTATGACGCGCCCAACCAGCGAGGTGTGTGCATAATGCACGTATCTTATTATTCCATCGCTGGATAGGCGTATCACCCATAACCGGTCTTTCCCAAATTCTTTTAACCATATCATGAAATCCCTCGCGGTGCAGCCACCCAAGCTCAAATTTGAATCGAGGCTTACACCGTGGCCTAGGAGTTCCAGAAGTCAAAAGAATGGGAGCATGGTCTGACAAACCCTCAATGCGTTCTAGAGCCCGTACCGATACCAACGGGAATTTAGATTCCCAACCCGTATCCATCAGTACCCGGTCTAGTTTCTCATATGTGGGTTCAGGGAGAGAATTAGCCCAAGTGAACTGTCTCCCCACCATTGTAATCTCTCGTAAGTGCAAGCTGTGAATGACTGTATTGAACAACAGAGGCCAACGGTTGTCAAACCGACCCTTGCTTTTCTCAAACGGAAAACGTAGCAAGTTCAAATCCCCACCAATGATCATGGGGTGCGGATTATCCTTTGCCAAATTGACCATTTCGCATAGAAAAGCAGTCTTTGCCACTTCTTGGGCCGGCCCATACACCGCAACAAGATTCCAAATGAAGTTATCAGATTTATTACGGAGGTGCATTTTAATATGAAAATCACCATCCGTAACCTCCAACACTTCCATGGATTATGTCCTGATGCCTAGTAATATGCCCCCAGAGCGACCATGAGGGGGACGCGAGTACCAGTCAAACTCTATACCGCCGAAAGTCGGTTCAAAAGAGATTGTGCAAACTCACGTCTACCCGTCTCGGAAATAGCCAGAAAATCCAAATTGTGGTCCCGAACACAATCAGCAAAGTGCAAATGTCTAGCCAAGTCACCAAGACCTCTGCTATTTGCGAACATGCCATTCATTGGGAAACCTTAGGGGATTTGGATAACTTTGCCCGTTTCCGGGATGACTTATTGGTGGCAGTCTTAGATTTCCGACCGGATGCTTTTAACTCATACAATGAGCTCAACCCGTTGTCCTCCAGACCACCATTCAACACTTCACCAATTAGATGAGAAAGAAGCTGACCATCTGATGTGGCATTCGCTTCTTCTTCATCATCATAGGTGGCTGACAACCTAGTCGAAGCTTTAGGAATAACCGTAAGACGGTCGAATTCCATATGCCTCAAGACTTTAGTTGATACATCAATTTGATTTAAACTACTACCAAGATTAACTCCTATACTATTGAGTTTAGAATTAATTGAACAAGAAGAAAAAGAGAGGAAAGACTTGGGATGTAATTCCGTACCAGAATAGTCCAAATTGCGTGCTGCTTTACGCCGCATAGCCTTCTATAAAGAATCCTCATCCGTCAAACAAGTCCCGTCTGCCGCGATTCCAAACCTCCCACTACGGCGAGTCAGAGTGACCCGATCGGCAAAAGCCGCCGCAGTGGGTGGTGGCGTGCCAGGCGAGACAGGACCCACCTCCACCAGTGAGGCGGCCGAAGAAGCAACAACATGGGTCGGCATTGTTGAAGTAGCAGCCGACCCCGCCACTGCCGCAACTACCTCCGGAGCAATGCAAGTCGGTAGGGTCTGTGTCGGAGAAGAAACCCCACCTGACCCAGCAGCTCCGAAGACAGGAACAACAAGATCAACAAGGGGGGGTCGAGGTGAAGAAGAACCCCCCCACATCCCAGCCCAGCCACAAACGCGGCCTGCTATCCCAGAGCGCTGAAAGCACCGAGCCCATCAGCGGCGCCGGCGAACATCTCAGACAGACCATGCGCCCGACCGGCCTGGCCCAGCTGCAGTCCGGCCTGCTCCGGCTGGAACTCTTCCAGCGATGGCGCCGAGTCCGAACGCAGCCCAGTTGGCCCACCATCCCCGCCCGGCCTGCCGGTAGCCTAGCAGAGCCGCAAGCCTCCACCGCCGCGTGAAAATCCTCTGTAGGACGCTCACCTGGCTTAGCAAATTGCTCCACAGGAGCAGAAACCGCAGCAGAAACATCCCGAACCAGACCCGGAGAAACACGGCGAATCCTTGAAACAATCTCAATTCCGCGAGGAGTTTGCGGATTAGAATTATATGGGGTAATTACCATGGTAGTCCTCTGAGAAGTCGGGTGCCCAGAAGACACATTAGCCACACCCGAAGACTGGTTCCCATCCACATCCATGCCCGTAGCCTGTGACAAGTTCACATTAGCTGGTTCCGAGGGACCCTCGTCAACTCCCCCGTCCGCATCATCAGCATCATCGCTTTTACGACGCCAGAAATAGGGAACAAAGCCAGCATCAGGAACAAAATCCGCTGCCTCGCGCCAGAAAATGAAAGCAAATTCCTTCAATCTGACCACACTGCACAAGCCGTGCCGAGATAAGATCCCTTAGGGTCCAGTTGCTTGTCCAGAGGCTTGGAGCTTGGCATCCCAACTAAAATATGAACAATACCACGACTCATGAACGTGACCGGATCAACGTCTAGCGTCGTTCCAATAAGCGAACCCACAGCCCAGAGACCCAGAAAATGTCTGACAGGATATGGAACCCCCTGAACATGGACCCACACCTGCTCAAGCACCCTCATAGGTTGAATCCTGTGACTTCCAAACTGAAACATTGGCTGTGGCCGCGAAAGAAGGAACTCCCAGCTGCATCCCATCAATCCGCTGAAGATCTCCAAGAGAGGGGATCCAATAAGAAATGCGTTAGTACCATGAGGTAAAGCCTCCCATGTCCACGACGAACTAGTGGGGCACATTCTGGACATCAAGCTCTGAACGGCTGTAGCAGTCACCGAATCTCCCACAATCTTCACCAATGCAATGGGCGAACTTGAAGGAATCAAATGAGGCTTGTAAACACTGTCAGGTAGCATCGAGAAAATGGTATCCTCTGTACCATAGCCAGCAGTAACCGCAGAGGGCTTTGGGAGTCGAAGAGTTGGACACCGAACAGTATGGTGTTCCCCGTTATTACAAACAAGACAATAGTGTTGCACAGGGCACCCCTTAGACGTATGTGTATCGACCGCACACTTCCAACACTTAGAAGACTTCTTAGCTTTACCACTGCCCGGAAACTTAGGCTGAACCTGACCACCATCTCCAACAACCGGCGCAGCCCCGACCATAACCTCAGGAGCCATAGAGGGAACCACAGCGGGCGGAGGCGTGAGTGATAGCTGACCCTGCAAGTTGGCTAACGGAGGCGTGAAGACCTGCTGCTGTTGCGCAGCCACAGGGTACTGCTGCAGTTGCGGCATTCCCATAGGCTGGCCACCTGACTGAACCTGTTGTTGCAAAGGCAGTTGCGAAACAACCTTCTTCTTCTTTTGCTTAGGTTTTGGCCCTTGACCCGCCGACTGAGGCATCGGAGGGGTGAGCAGCTGCTGCTGAAACGGCTGGTAACCGGCTGTTGGCAAAGGCACGAACGGCGGCATCTGGAACTGCATAGGAGGCAAGTACGCCGGAGGCCCTGGCTGCCTGAACGGAGCTTGCAACGGACGGACCGGAGGGGCCCCCATCGGCGGCCCGAACTGTCCGCCAGCAACGGCACCGACCCCTCCCGACATCTGCATGCCACCCAACTGCATCCCAGCTCCGGTACCCTGAGGTTGATGTCGGAGGTTTACCGGAGCGGGAGGGTTCGGTCACGGAGGACCTCCAAGCTGAGGGCGCTGGGGATCCGCCATGGAGGGAGGAGGACCCGCGACAACGGACGTGAACGTCCGATCCCACCTGGATGGGGGCGAGGAGGCGGCAGGAGAACGCGGCGAGGTGGAAGATGGCGCAGGAGCGAGCGCAGTCGGAGAAGGCAATGCGGAGACGAAACGATGACGGCGGGGAGGCAAGCCGTGGTCTTGGAACCGAAGCGATCCCGAGTTAGGGCAAGCTCTACGCGGACGGTGCAGATACGCCCAGGGGTTCGAATGATGCAAATCCACCTCACGCCCTACCGGGCCCACCTGCACATGGGAAGAGATTTGAAAATCGCCAGAATCCGCAGACTCCGCCCTGATCGGATCGCCGGATTCCGCAGATTCCGTGACCGCCGTCATGCCAAGCCCGGACGTCACCATCTCCGGCGAGTTGCGCCCCTCGAACGCCATGTCGATGAAGGTGCCCAGAACAGGTGTCGGCGAGACACGCCGTGGAGGAAGAGGACCTCTCCACGGACCCATCCTAGGCGGCGAGCGCGACAGCCGAAGACCCACCGGCGAGGAGACCGCCCCTCGGCACGAACGGTGCGGCGATCCGACCGATCCCAGGATGCCGTCGACGCCGCCAACCACCCGATCCAGCACCGGTGATCTGCACAGAACAGAAGCATCAGACCGCTCGCCTCGCTCACCTGACCCAGACGACGACCCACGCTCCCAGAACCGGCTCGCCGGCGCAGCAAAGCCGGCATCAGACCAGAACTCCTGCACGAGCTCGGCCTCAGAGCGTATGGGACGGCGAGCCTCCGATACACAAGCACTAGCCAGATCCTCCTCCACGACTGTCCCGGCGGCATCGAGAGCAACCTGCACGGCGACATGCGTATCGTCGAGACCGTCGAGTCCAGAAGGCTCCGCTGCGAGACCACGAAGACAGGAGAAGCGGGAACCAGTCCCTCCCGGCGCCCACGCCGGCGGCGCCAAGGACAGCCGCCGGGCGCGCACCATCGCCAGGCTCGTCTCAGGCTCGCGTCCGTTCGGAGACTTGACCTAATCACTGTTTCTCCTTGGAGACCGCAAGATTTACTTCACTGTATGACGAGTGCGACCTTTCAGCAGACGTGGCCATGGCGTCTCGCCATTTTTGCCCGATATAGAGGGTTGTGCGACGTGAGGAAGAAAGGAGGAAGCGCTCGTTTCGGGTTACTTGGGCCACATGTGTTGCCTTTGGGCCCAAATTGGCTACTTTGAGTCCCCCAGGCCTTTTTCTTTTAAAACAATTCCGTTTCTATATCTTGGTTTGTTTATTCTTTCAAAGACTTTGAATTTTGGAGGGAGGACAGATGTTTTGAACTAAAAACAAGAAATTTGATTCCCTGCTGCAAGTTTCAAAAATCATGTTTCCAAGCTGTAACCAAGATCTTGGGTTTGAAAGAATTTCAAAAGAAGAAGAAGAGAGTAGTAGGGTTTATATTATTATTATTACCCTTGAAAAGATTGATTTTGATCAAATTTCAACAGAGTTGCTTAGGGATTTTTTCGAATTATTTTAAAAAAGCACACAAAATGTTTTTTCGAAAATACACGCTGCCTTGTACACACACAGTGGGTGGATCAGCGAGTTGAGGTAGTGCATTTTCAGCTGTGAGACATCATCTCACCGATGTGTCGTACGTGTGATACAAACCCCGACAGATCGATCGACTTCACGTACGTGTACTAACCATAAGTCGGCCGGATGAGATTTTTTGCTCTTCTCTTGGAGGTTTTAATAGATAATTCTAGGCGCCTGATTTATTTATTTTATCAAAGGGGAGTCGCCCCCTTGCTTCATTAACGAAACATGGTTTGTCTACATATATAGTTCTTCTCTATTAAAGATACTCTCCACACAACATCATGCTAATGTAGAAAGTTATCTCCAAATTAACCAAAGAGTAAAAAGGTATTACATAGCGAGCACAAAGCCTAGATAAAATTTGCTCTTTGGGGACAACCGAAGAGAGGTAAGGTATATTTTTCATGAATTTTGCATCTGGTAGAATCTGTGAATTATGAATTACGGAGTTGACAAGGTATTTCCGGTGTACTAAGTAATTATTCTTAGCAGCATCATATACGAAAATATTGACGTGTCTAAATAAATTTGTACTGTTTGCATAAATTTTTGTTATGTTTTTGATTTTCCCCGGCCTCAAGTTTTTTCGTCCTTCATCACTAACCTCATGAGCTATCTTCAGTTTACATGTGAAGCTGATTCCAAAATCTTCAAGTTGGACAGGAAAAACGACAATGTTGCGCATCGGGAGGGACAGGGATGGTTAACCTTGTAAGGTCTATCTATTCGACCACTAAAAAAATGTGCAAGGAGCCTCTCCTTTCCATAGTGAGGATGAGCTAGGATGCCTTTCCATGGACTGGTCACAAAAACTGCAGTTGTCGTTGTGAGGCCAGCCCCTTGCAGCCAATCTATCATTTGTCCAAAGGCGATTTTGGAGAATTAGCCAGGGAAAGAACTTGATTTTGCCCTCCACTCTCACTTCCTACACCGCAGAATGAACTTGATCAGTCCATGGAGACGGCAAACCACATTTTTTTTTTGAAAAGGGGAGCCCAGCCTCTGCATCGAAGAGATGCATATGGCTTTTTATTTAATTTATTCAACAAAAGCTGGCAAAAATCCTTACAACGAACGAACATATAAGCCGACACAGCCAATACGGTGAAAACACCACAACTAGCACAAAACGATAGAGCAAAACGGGGCCTTATGCCCTGGCCACAGCCATCGCCGGCTCCCCGGTCAAATCCAGAGATAGCGCCTTGTGCACACGCTAAATCGACTCCACCATCTTCCGCCAACCCAATTCTAGCGTGTAGATCGAAGCAAAGACTCTCGCCAGGCCTGCCGTCGATGCCACCATGGAACTACACTGCGCCTCCGCCCTGCGCACGTCCATCAACACGCGTCCACCGCCGAGACCCCGCTGCACCGCACCGCCAAGACCCGTCGTCGTTGATGCAGAAGAAACACGCCGCTCCACCGAACCACCTCCAGACCACTACAGGCGATACCTGCGACAAAAACGATGCCCTCAAGAGGGATAACGACGCTGGGCGCCGCCATCGTCCAATCCGGGAGACCAAGATTTGGGGTTTCCCCACGGCAGCCCGAGTGCAGTGACGAGACTAGCGAAGACGATGCCTTCAAGAAGGTAACGACGTCAACCGACGCCATCATCGTCCGCCAAAACCGAGGTCAAGGCTCGGTTTTCACCGGCTGCCATGTCATCTCGACCTCATCGTCGACCACCGTCGGAACTCGTTGTGGGATCCCAAGATCCTCCACAACAGTCCTAAACTGGCCGACCACCTTCGGCAGGAGGAGGCCACCGCCGCCATGTCCGGGGCCGCCTCCCCGACGCCCATGTGATGCGGATGGAACGACAGGGCAGCCGTCGCGCGCCGGGGCAGGAATCAAGCGGACGTAGGTGACCGCGACCCTCCAGACCGAGTCCAGATCAGGCGGCGCCGCCGCAGCCGCCGTCGCCTGCACCGTCGCATGGCGGATCTCCGGCCGCCGCAGCCGTCGGAGAGAGGACGGGCGCCGCCTCCTCACCCCGTGGTTGCGACCAGGAGCCCCGCCACCGCCTTGCCGCGGGGGCTTTGCCCGACGACAACTCCGGCAGCGGCGAGGGAAGGGGAGGGAGGTTGGGGAGGGTGTTGGGCGCCGGCGTGGGGGTTTCCCCGGTGTGGCGCAGCGCCGCCACCCGGGGTTGGGGGAGGTTAGGGTTCAAAATTCAGGAACTACTCAAATACGGCAAACCACATGGTGTAACTTGTCCTTATGCAAAACAGGCATTGCACGAACTGCGCCCATCTCATGCCGGGGGCGGCAGATATCAGCTATCGATCAATGACGATCTCTGGATGGTGGAAAAAGAGCTCCTGCTTCAGGAAGAGCAAGCATGGAAGAGAGCAAACCACTGCTGCTGCTTATGAGGTGTGGCATCTTTGGAAAGAAAGAAGTAGCAGAACTTTCGAAGGCAGTAGTTGCACCCCTCAGCCCTTTGGCGAGTAATCCTTTAGATGGTTTTTTTCTTCGTTTTTTGTTTCTAGCTTAGGCTTGTCCTACTCCCTGCCTTCGGCCATTGTACAGTTTTTCCCCCTACTATAATGCAAAAAGGAGAGCTCCTCCTGGTTCGCGTAAAAAATGTTTATCTCGTTTTCTCTCTGGGAACACTTCGTATGCATGCTAAATGTTTGGTACTTTCGACCAGTCGGACTGATTGTTCTGCAGGTAATAAACTAATTTCTTAGCGACTTATCGAGTCAATGTGTGTATGACTTCGTTGTGGTACTCATGAATTGGGTGTTGAACGGCTTCGGTGGTCTGTTGGGTTGTCAACACAACCAAGTTAATGACGTGATTTGAATCCCAGATTTCTAAAACCCACGCCATATTGCAGTTCTCGAAACTGACTCTGTGCTTTTACAAGCCGTGACTGGGTAGGCAAGAAGAATCCCAAATCATTGTGCTAGGAACCTCTGCGAGCCACATTGTGCATACTCAAAGCACCAATATGTTTCCGATATCAATTGGGCTAATTTTCTTATTTTTCCTAATTATCAAAACATGGAGAGCGGACTTTTGGAGGCCGGGCTACACATAGCCCGGTATCTCCGACGTCGCCCTGCTCGATCTGTGTGGCTGGTTGCGTCGGCAAAACCTATTTGCCGCCTTTTGCGGCATTAGTCTCTCGCGCCGCGCACCCCATCCACGCATCACTGCGCACCACCCTTACATCTGGGCCTGGCCCATTATAACGCAAACGTGTCTTCTCTCGTATCTTCTCTCCTGGGTGCACCGAATATAGGATTTGCTGCAGAGAATGTTGTTTCTTTTACGTGTCCTTTTTTTCTTCTTTTTTCGGTATGTTTTTTCTTCCTTTTTCTTTCTTTTTGGTTTTCCTTTTTCCTATTTTTCGTTTCTTTCTTTTCCTTATTTTTGAACGCACATAGTTTTGTTGAAAAACATGTTCACTGTCATGAAACATATTTGGGGTCTAAAAAAAGTTCACGAAGTTGAGGAAAAACTGCCAACGGGGTTTACAAAAAATATTGGTTTAAAAAATGTTCATGAGATTAAAATATTATATTAATGGATTAAAAAATGTTCATGGGTTCAAAATATGTCCACTTAAATATAGTTTCCGTTCACCTACTACCTTTTTTCGTATCCCAAATTCAAAATCGTTCAAATATAGTTTCCATTCACCTAGTACTTTTTTTATCCGAAATTCGAATTCGTTCAAATATATTTTCCATTAACCTACTAATGTTATTTTCTGTTTTGTTTTCGGATTTCTTTTTCTTTCCTTTTAATGTTTTCGCTCTTTTTTGTCACATGTATATGATTTTTGAAAAATGTTCAGATTTAAAATATGTTCAACTTCGAAAATTGTCGAGATAAAAAATGTTCACTTTTGTAACTTTTTAAAATCGTTATTTTTCGTTCACCAATTTTTTTTGTTCACTTTTAAAATAGTTTAAAAAGAGTTTCCGTTCTCTTCACTTTTCAAAATTGTTCAAAAATAGCTTCCGTTCACAAGCCAATTCTGTTTACTTTTTAAAAATATTCAAAAATAATTTCTGCCCATCGAAATTTTCTGTACACTTTTAAAATCGTTCTAAAATAGTTTCTGGTCACTTTTTAAAATCGTTCAAACATAGTTTCCGTTCAAATACTTTTTTGTCCACTTTTTAAAAATCGTTCAAAAAAGATTTTGTTCATCGACCTTTTCCATACACTTTGAAAATTGTTCAAAAATAGTTTCTGTTCACTGCCATTATATGTTCACTTTTTAAAATCTTTCAAAAGTAAATTTCGTTCACCTGCCTTTTCTATTCACTTTTAAATTTGTTTTTAAAATAGTTTTCGCTCACCGCCATTTCTGTTCACTTTTAAAAATCGTTCCAAACTAGGTTTTGTTCACTTTTTTAAAAATTATTCAAAAATAGCTTCCATTCACAAGCCTTTTTCATTCACTTTTAAAAATATTCAAAAATAATTTCCGTTCTTTGACATTTTCTGTATACTTTTAAAGACGTTCTAAATTAGTTTTTGGGCACTTTTTAAACTCGTTCAAACCTAGTTTCCGTTCAAATATTTTTTGTTCACTTATTTAAAAATAGTTCAAAATAATTTCCGTTTAGAGACTTTTTTGTTCACTTTTAAAATCGGTCAAAAATAGATTTCGTTCACCGACCTTTTTTGTTTACTTTTAAAATCGTTCAAAAAATAGTTTTCGTTCACTTTTTAAAAACCGTCCAAAAATAGTTTCTGTTCAAAGACTTTTTCTGTTCACCTTTTAAAATCGTTCAAAAATAGATTTCATTCACCGGAATTTTCTGTTCACTTTTTAAAATCGTTCAAAAATAGATTTCGGTCACCTACCTTTTATGTTCACTTCTAAAATCGTTCAAAAATAGTTTTTGTTCATCGCCATTTTCCGTTCACTTTTTAAAAACCATTAAAAATAATTTCTTTTCAAAGTCTTTTTCTGTTCACTTTTTAAAATTGTTCAAAAATAGATTTCATTCACCGACCTTTTCTGTTCACTTTTAAATCGTTCAAAAATAGTTTCCGTTCACCGCCATTTTCCGTTCACTTTTTAAAAATCGTTCAAAAATAATTTATGTTCAAAGACTTTTTGTGCTCACTTTTTAAAATCATTTAAAATAGATTTCGTTCACTAACCTTTTCTGTTTACTTTTAAAATCGTTCAAAAATAGTTTCTGTTCACGGCCATTTTCCTTTCACTCTTTAAAAACCGTTCAAAAATAATTTATGTTCAAATACTTTTTCTGTTCACTTTTTAAAATTGTTCAAAAATAGATTTCATTCACCAACCTTTTCTGTTTACTTTTAAAATCGTCCAAAATAGTTTCCGTTCATTGCCATTTTCTGTTCACTTTTTAAAACCTTTCAAAAATAGATTTCTTTCAACGACATTTTTTGTTCACTTTTTAAAACCGTTCAAATGATGTCAATGTTCAAATTGAAAAACTTCATTCTACAATATATGTTCTAGCATTAATTTCAGTGTGAAACATGCTTTTCTATTTTGCTTACGAAATTTCGAAAAGTTCATTGATTTTCAAAAAATGTTCATGGGATTTAGAAAATGTTCACAGGTTGAAATATAATTTTTAGTGTAATTTATTCCTTTCCATTACTTGATACCTTAGTTTTGTTTCGACGGAAAAAGTCCACTCTGAACTATGTTTCTTTTTTTAAGCAAAAAATGCTAGTAAAATACAAATTGTCAAAGAAGTCAAAGAGATTTTGCAAGCAACAAACTCTTTTTTGAAACCTGCAAGCAACAAACTCGAACCTCCTTCTGCTGGCAATGAACTTTTTTAGAAATGCAAAAGGAGTCTTCAAAACAGCACGGTCAACATGAAAGAAATAGAAGGGGTGCGCGGTCAAACGGATGGCGCGTGTGCAGAAGCAAACAATCGAGATGGGCCAGGAAAGTCGACCCACAACGGAGCGAGCGCAGCAAGGGTGCGCGGCGCCAGCGCGTTTGGCCACAAGGACCGGCAAATAGGAGCTCCCGCGGTTGCGTCTGGAGCAATCTGTCAGAAAAATTTCTGAGGAAATTTGAACTGGGCCGCGGTATAGAAATGTGTATACGGATAGCGTGATTCATGGGCCCGGTCGGGTAGTACATGATGGGCCGGGACATTTTTCTAAATGGGCACATCACTTCCCTCGGAAGCCACTACGATCTTGAGCGGGGACTTTTGCTGGAGCTCTGTTGACTCAGCGGGAGAGCTATGTTTCGTATTGTTTCTTCGTGGCGACCGCCGACGACCGATCGAACCCGCCTATAGTAGCTTGCTTCACTGTTTCTTTGTGGCGAGGGCGACGATCGATCAAACCCACGTCGTGTACTCCTAGTAGCTTGCTACTACCTCCGTTCCATAATGTAAGCCTTTTTAGCATTTCTCTTTCCATCCGTTTCTAGACATGTTTTAGTGCAAGATTCAAAATTCAAATGAATCTTGCACTAAAATATGTCTAGATACGGATGGAAAGAGAAATGCTAAAAAGGCTTACATTATGGAACGGAGGGAGTACAATGTTTCTGTCAAAAATCGTTCAATTATGGGTTAACCATTTTTGCACTATTTCGCCTAGTCATACCATTTCAAGCGCCAGAACAAAAATGTTTCTTTAAACACTATCTATTGAATACATATCTAATAGACTACTTAAATAGTTTGTCCGATTACGTTTGGTATTTGAAAAACTGTACTTAGTTTCTCTTGCACCAGTAAAAACATGAAGGAGAAGTCTTAGAAAAATAAAAGATACAAATTCGGAGAGAAATGAAATTCACAAGAATTTTCTTTGAACAAATTTTAAAACTGAACAGAAAATGGTTTATGAACAAAAGTTATTTTTGAACGATTTTAATAGTAAACGAAAAATATTTTGAACAATTTTCAACAATTGAACAGAAAAAGGAAGGTGAACAATAATTATTTTTGAACAGATTTAAAAAGTGTACAAAAAAATTTTATGAACAAAAGTTATTTTTGAACAATTTCAAAAGTGAACGAAAATAATTTTGAACAATTTTCAAAAGTGAACAAAAAAAGGTCGGTGAATTTTTTTAGTTTTTAACAGATTTAAAAAGTGAACAGAAATTTTTGTATGAACGAAAGTTATTTTTGAACGATTTTAAAAGAGAACGAAAATTATTTTGAACGATTTTAAAAGTGAACAAAAATTATTTTATACGAAAATTATTTTGGAACGATTTTAAAATTGAACAAAAAAGGCTAGTAAACGGAAACTATTTTTAAACAATTTTAAAAATAAACAAAAATGGGGGTAAACGGAAACTATTTTTGAACGATTTAAAAAGTGAACAGAAAAAGCGGTGGAACGGAAACTATTTTTGAACGATTTTAAAAGTGAACAAAAATTATTTTGAACGATTTTAAAAGTGAAAAAAATTGTTTTCAACGAAAATTATTTTGGAACGATTTTAAAATTGAACAGATAAGGCTAGTAAACGGAAACTATTTTTGAACGATTTTAAAAAAAGAACATAAATGGGGGTGAACGGAAATTATTTTTGAACGATTTTAAAAGTGAACAGAAAAAGAGGTGGAATGGAAACTATTTTTGAACGATTTTAAATGTGAACGAAAATTATTTTGAACGATTTTAAAAGTGAAAAAAAATTATTTTGAACAATTTTAAAAGTGAACGAAAATTATTTTTGAACGATTTTAAAAGTGAACAGAAAAAGAGGTGGACCGAAAACTATTTTTGAACAATTTTAAAAGTGAACAAAAATTATTTTGAACGATTTTAAAAGTGAACAAAAATTATTTTGAACGATTTTAAAAGTGAATGAAAATTAGTTTGGAATGATTTTTAAATTGAACTAAAAAGGCTAGTAAACGGAAACTATTTTTGAATTTTTTTTAAAAAGTGAACATAAATGGGGTGTGAACGGAAACTGTTTTCAACAATTTTAAAAGTAAACAGAAAAAGCGGTGGAACAGAAACTATTTTTGAACGATTTTAAAAGTGAACAAAAAATGGGGGTGACCGGAAACTTTTTTTTGCATGAACGAAAGTTATTTTTGAACGATTTAAAAAGTGAACTAAAATAATTTTTGGACAATTTTAAAAAGTGAACAAAAAAAGGTCGGTGAAATTTTTTTATTTCTTAACAAATTTAAATAGTGAATAGAATTTTTTTTATGAATGAAAGTTATTTTTGAACGATTTAAAAGAGAACGAAAATTATTTTGAATGATTTTAAAAATGAACAAAAATTATTTTATATGAAAATTATTTTGGAACGATTTTAAAATTGAACAAAAATGGCTAGTAAACGGAAACTATTTTTGAAAATTTTAAAAAAATAAAAAAATGGGGGTGAACGAAAACTATTTTTGAACGATTTAAAAAGTGAATAGAAAAAGCGGTGGAACGGAAACTATTTTTGAACGATTTTAAAAGTGAGCGGAAATTATTTTGAACGATTTTAAAAGTGAACAAAAATTGTTTTCAACGAAAATTATTTTGGAAAGATTTTAAAATTGAAGAGATAAGGCTAGTAAATGGAAACTATTTTTTAACGATTTTAAAAAATGAACATAAATGGGGGTGAACGGAAATTATTTTTGAACCATTTTAAAAGTGAACAAAGAAGTGGTGGAATGAAAATTGTTTTGAACGATTTTAAAAGTGAACAAAAATTATTTTGAACGAAAATTCTTTTGGAATGATTTTAAAATTGAACAGAAAAGGCTAGTAAACGGAAACTATTTTTGAACAATTTAAAAAATGAACAGAAATGGGGTGTGAACGAAAACTATTTTCAACAATTTTAAAAGTGAACAAAAAAAAGCGGTGGAACAGAAACTATTTTTGAACGATTTTAAAAGTGAACAAAAAATGGAGGTGACCGGAAACTTTTTTTGCATGAATTTTAAAAACAAAAAATGGGGGTAAAAAACAAAAGGAAAAAAGAAAAGAAAACGAAAAACAAAAACAAAAAATAAAATGTGAAAAACAAGAAAAGAAAAGAAATAGGAAAAGGAAAACTAAAATAAAAATAAAAAATAAATGAAAACAGAAAAGATAACGAAAACAGAAAAGATAACAAAAACAAAAATGAAAAAGAAAATGAAAATCGTTCAAAAATAAAAATAAAAAATAAAATGAAAAAGAAAATAAAGCGAAAACAGAAAAGAAAACATAAACGTAAAATAAAAACGAAAAAAGGAAAAAGAAAAAAGAAAAAGAAAGATGGAAACAGAAAAAAAATAAAAAAGGAAAAAAAATCGACTGTTAGGCCGGCCCACCCACGGCGACACGCGCGTCCCCTTCAGGCGACGCAAGCGGCAAGCGTCGCCGCCGGGCGATATAAAGGATTCGCGACGCCTGTTGTTGGCTGCAAGAGGCAGAGGGATTGCGCATGACCAACGGCCAGGAAAACATGGGCCGGCTCTGGTGATTTTGAGATGTGCCACTCGAAATACGGCCCGCTATACCATTTTCTGAACGCATCGATTCGCTATATACGAGAAGGAGGGAGTACTGTTCCACGAATCTCAACTGGCAACGATAGGTGGAGATACCGGGCTACCTATAGCCCAGCCTCCAAAAGGGGTTTTACTATAGAATCCTTTTGTGGCGTGTGCAGCCGGATTAATGTTTCGGGAGAAAATGTATCCAATACATTTGTAAAGAAACTGTTCGGATTTTTTATCACTCACTACATAATTGCTCCTAGAAACATGTATACATGACAGCACTCAAGTAGCTTGAACGATATGTACCCAAAAAGGTCGCTGGAAAAAAGAAAAGAAAATATCAAGTGTAAGTTTACACATCCTAACTAACCAGACGACCTTTTTCTAAGTCTGAATCCTATGGTCCAGGTCCGGGGAAAACAGCAACACCTCACATAATATGTTGGCATTTTTTTTTGCGGGAAAACTTCCAATTTTTTTGACTCTAATCCACTACTTTATTAAATGGTATAACGATTACACTCTGACTGAATCACATCAGTCAACATCGAACTGCAGTCAGTTTGAATGATAACTTTGGGAATAATCATCAAATGTTAAGACAATACAAAGAACATAAGAAGTAACAGAAATTACATCCACCTCCGTTGACTAGCTAGTGATGACTACAAAAATTGCATCAAGCCGAAGACGCGCCGCTGTCATCGCCCCTCCCTTACTAGAGCCGGACAAACCTTGTTTTAGTACATAGTCGGGAAGCTGTCATGTTATGTCCCCACAGGACCAACCCACCAGAAAAACAACCGTCACCGATAAAGAAAAGTATAGATCAGAAGGATCCAACATGTAAACACACATACACAGACGAACAAAGATCGAAACCAAACGGATTCACCGAAGACAAACGCCGACCGAATCTCGCGAGATCCGCCTGAAACACACATCCACACACCCTTCGATGATGCTAGACGCACCACCGGACGGGAGCTATACGCGGAGAACCTTATTACATCTTCAGGAAGGCACCTACTTGCCATGCTAAGTAGGACACCAACCCTAAAACTCAAAAAAACACCTAAAAACGGAGTCGTCCCGCAGACAAGGACCAGAATCCACCGCGCCTCCATGGACCTAAGGCCACATTAGACGGGAAATCGGCGGCGCTGCCAATGGGTGGCAGGAAACCTATCGCCAGATATGTTCCCGAGAGATGAAGAAGGGGTACACGATCTTTCTAGGTTGACAAAATTCCATTCCTTGCAAATATGGCAGCCAAATACACCAACATTTCTTTTCCAGAAAGACATGCCTGGAGAGGGGGAGAGATTACATAGGAAGCCCTAAGGAGCAATACCACTTGCCCAGGGCCGAGGCAAGCACACACAGAAAAACAGAACAAAAAACATAGATGGTCACAACACACATAACCATTGATGGTTACACCTAGTGTTTTGTGTGCTTAAAATGTCTAGATATGATCGGACACACCCGTCACGTCAGATGTGGGCCCGATAATCAGTAGCGGGGCCCACTTGTCAGTAACTGTGGCGGGTCTCTAACACGCCTCCAGCCACAGCCTCGAACTACCCCACCTACCACCGCCTGACTTGTCTATGTCCACCGCTTGAGCTTCCACGACGTCACGACTCATATCCGACCGCCACCGCCGCCACGTACACCATGCTCCACCGAGGGTGCCAAACATAGGGAGGTTGGTTTGAGGCGCTCCAACGGCTATGGCCGGGCAAGCTTGACGGTAGCGCAAGCATACGTTTCGCCGCCGGGGCCGCCTCGCTCCGCCGGACTACCACTTCTGACTGGATGGCACCTCAGCCACGATGGGGTCCCTGTGCCGCCGCCTCCCAAGGGTGCAACCTTTTGTTCATCCAAACCATGGGAATCGAGGGTATGTTCGCACACGAACACATCACAATGTACTTTTAGCACACGTCGAGTGAGACCCGCTCGAAGAAATGTATGTACAATAGTTCGATGGGTATATTCTAGACCTGGAAAACCCCGCTTGCCTGCGAGGGACTCTGTCAGGGCTCGCGACGACTATGTACTCCCTATGTTGATTTGCTCGCGCCTAGAGCCTTGTAAATTCGCTACCCTCTAACATGAAGAACGACGAAACGACAAGAAGCAAGAAAATTGGTGAACCTTTTGTAACCAATCTAGG
Source organism: Puccinellia tenuiflora (assembly GCA_012064385.1). Taxonomy (NCBI): domain Eukaryota; kingdom Viridiplantae; phylum Streptophyta; class Magnoliopsida; order Poales; family Poaceae; genus Puccinellia; species Puccinellia tenuiflora. Next base: position 2,909,405 of record QRDG01001050.1, read on the forward strand.
AATCAATCAAATTGACCAGTAAGTAGTTCTTTACCACATACGCGAGGGGCCAAATCTGGATACATCGTGTATGCAAATCGCGCTCCTGGAGTCTCCGAAGTCCCATTGCTCCACGCCTCATTGGCCACCCATGATGGATATTGCCATGATAAATCAACCTCACATGCAAGGGGCCAAATCTAAATACATTGTGTGTGCAAATCCGGCCTGGAGTCTCCCAAGCCCCATTGCTCCACGCTTCATTGGCCACCCGTGATGGATACTGTCGTGATAAAGCCACAACACATTGGGATGACAAAAAGCAAAGAGATACCACTTTCATGCTGAACTTGTCATTCGAGGCCATCTTAAAAATGGTATGTTGCGAGCAACCAACACACTCATGGTCAGATAATCTGGTGTTGCTAGAATCCTATCGCTCGTTGAATTCTGGATATAGTCCATGATGCATCCTATAAGCATGCAAAATCATAATGCAAAATTCTTTGTATTATGAGCTACAAAAATGACAAAATCCTGTATATTTTGGATATTTGAAAATGTGTCTATTAAGATCCACACATTTGTCATCTTATGTAGCTCTGAATCACTAGTGGAGACTGGACCTATTGTCCCGGGCCGTGAAGGCCTTTTGCCGTGGTTGGCCAACCGCGACAGCGGAGGCGGGACTAAAGGTCCAACCATTAGTCGCGGACCTGTCACCAGCCGGGACAAAACGGGCCGCATCCTGGGTGTGCTAGGGGCAGAACCTTTAGTCGCGATTCGTATAACGGTCCGCGACTAATTTTTATCTGCCGCGGCAGAAATTTGGGCACTTTCTGTGCCGCGGCAGAGAGTTCATTTTGGTTAGGGTTTAGGGTTTACTAATTCACTGCCGCGGCAGAAATTTGGGCACTTTCTGTGCCGCGGCAGAGAATTCATTTTGTTTTATTTTATTCATTTATTTTCTTTTCTTCATTTCAAAATAGTTTTCGTATATTTCTACGCTACCACATATAGTACACTAGTAGAAAAAGGGGCATTGGTCCCGGTTCCAAAGGGGCATTGGTCCCGGTTCATACATACAAACATAAGCCCACACGTCGAGATCACGTTCAAGTTACTAGACCGACATCACGTTTCTCACACGTCCAGATCACGTCAATTACATTGGAGGCAAAAAATAATTGCTCTTGTGATAAAATTCTCCAGTTTTCTTCAGGACCTCCGAGTTCAAAAATCCCGCCAATTCCTCTTGACATGCTTTTAGGCGCTTCGCTGGTATGAGCTGGTCCCGCATTCGCTCCATCTAGATCAATATGAATATGTGAGTTGTTTATAACTGTATATATGAAATCATAATAAAATAATTTATGAATGGAACTCAACACAATATGGTAATACAAAATTGCGCAGAGTGTATACATACATAAGCTGTTCTTTGTTCTCTATTCCGCTCACTGACAAAAGAGCGCATGTACTCAAAAACGTAGTATGCACATAAATTTGTCCCCTGTTGCTGCCTCTCACACCACTTTACAGAAAATAGAATTTAATCAAATAATAATCAAGCATGATAATGGTATTGAAACTACAATTAAAGAGTTGTGCGGACCTATATATATAGTACTACTTACCTTGGTGGTATAAAAATACAACTTCGGTTTCCATTCCCCTGGAACCTTCACGATGAACCGTTTCCAAACCCTGGCCGCCAAAAGAAAATGATTAAAGAAGTTATTAATTACTTAATATCAGAAAATGAATAAAAGAGGACGATATAGAGCGATAATGATTAAAATTAGCTCTGGAGCATATCTTGCAAGCTTTGGTACTCTTCCATGTTTTTCCTTAATGAGTCCATGACTTGAACGACTCCTTGGTCAACTCTAATGATTAGTAGAATCCAGTGGGAACTGCGCACGTTTATATGTCCATGACTCATCGATTACATTAAACATGGAGTAAGAAAAATAGAATGTGTAGAAGGTACAGTAACACTCACTGGAAGATGTAAGGAAAAAGCATTTCCGTGCAAGTATTTAGTTTCACTAACCACCGGAACAAGTTATTCTCTGTGTCCTCGGGATGGTTATTTACGGTCACTTCATTAATATAATATGGGTCAATGAACCCGATGTCAAAGATGCGGCGTTCCCTGCATTCGACAATCTTCATTCTATAGTACAAAAGAATGTAGAGTGAGGTAATTACAGGCAATGAACGAGCAGAGATAGAGACTTAATTAAATTGCAGAAATAAATCACTTACAAACAATAGCAACTGACGAGGGATTTGTTGAGGGAGTCTTGATTGAATAACTGAAAAATTTCAGAAAACGGAATATACATCACGTCATCCGTGAAGTAATGCTCTTTCTTATATGACACCCATAAGTACTCATGCCCGGCCACTACGGCTTTCTCGTACCACAGATGCAATCGACGCAATTGTGTTGTTAGAGAATTGACATCCTCAGGTCTGACCAGGGACTTCCCGTAGACATATGTCCATGCATACTGATACTTCTGGGGGCCGCCTATGGTGTCAGTGTCGTGGTGAACTTTCTTATCGGATATCACTTCAGCGGGGAGATCGACTATTTTGCCTGTTCTCCGAGCTGGGCCACGTTTTTCCCGCATTTTGCCGCCTTGAACCGCTCCTTCTTTAGGCGATCTGCCGCCTCCTTCTCCTCCTGCATCCGCTGCCTCTTTAGGCGATAGGCAGCCTTCTTCTCCTCCTGCTCTTGACTAATTGTCTTCTCCAAAACACGATCATAGTCATCTCGCAATTTAGGCGGCTCTGGCCGGGGACCCGTTAGATTTTTTATAAATTTCTCAACTTTTTCTGCTGGTATTATCTCTTTAGGTGGGGGCCGTTTCGGAGCTAATTGTCGGGCCACATCGGCACGCACCGACTCCTCGAGTTCCTCTGGAGTTAAGTCGTATGATCTCTTTGGAAGAGGCTTTAGCAACTCGCGTTCCGCTCGAGTTAACTTATCTGCACGCGTCGATGTGAAGGATAGTTTCCGCTTTGACGAGAAGGTCTTAACAAGGGGCGGAATCGACGGACGGGACATCGCGGGCGATGGACTCGCGACGGATGGGGCATCGAGGGATGGATCTTGATGTGGGGAGGATGTATCTTGTGGGGGTGGATCTTCATGAGGTGGGGGGATGGATCTTTAGGTGGGGGGGGGGGATGGATCATTAGGTGGGGGGATGGATCTTGACGTGGGGGGATGGATCTTGAGGTGGGGGATGGATCTTGAGGTGGATGGGATGGATCTTGAGGTGGGGGAGATGAATCTTGAGGTGGGGGTCTGCTACTCGGAGGAGTCAAGTTTGGAAACACGATGTTTTTCTTGTTCCAGAGAGCGATACCCTTCTCGACTTCTCCCAGTGTCTTCTCGCCGTCACCTCCAGGAATGTCAAGTTCCAGATTAGCATATAACGGCACAACTTCATCCACCCCGACACGAGCATAGCCAGGTGGAATCCCTCCGAGATGGTAGCTTGCTCCAGCTGGATTAGGTAAAGCATAGCCGACCGCCACCTTGAAAGACACGTTCTTCATTGACATGTGTAGCTCATAGTCTGTCTTCTCCGTGATATCATCCACGGGGTAGTGAGCCGCCGGCGGTTGGAATTCATAATTTTCTACATGCGTGGAACCCACGCTGCTTTTCCGCTGACCAGATGGGGCGGCTTCGACATGACCTTCTAGCTGCAGCTGAGATGCCTTTTGCTTACTAATTGAGTCTAGTTGCTCCTGCTGCTACTGCACCTTGCATTCCAGTGTTGATAACCGGTCAGAATCCTTCTTCTTTTTTCTCTGACGGCTTCTATAAGTATGAGCGTCTTCCGGAAAACCTTGCTTCAAGGTGACACTGGCTCCATAGCCTCGTAATCGTCCAACGTGTTCAGGATTCCCGAGTACTAGTGACAGCTCGTCATTCTCTCTGTCGACCACGTACTCTCCCCTTCGAATTTTATCTATTGCGTCCACGAGTTGTTTGGTTATATACTCAATTTTTTTCCTTCCATTTTCCCCGAGCAACAATCAACCCTGTCTGTGGGTCCAACCCTGCCCCATGTGCGAACAACCAAAACTTGGACCTCTCGGGCCAGTCATGTGTCTGTTGAATGATCCCGTTATCAAGCAGTCATGCTTCAAAGGCTTCCCACTTAGGCACGGCAGCCCTGTAGCCACCTGCCAACAAACGGTGGTGATATTCCTTCTTCGCAGCATTTAACTTATTCTGAACCGATCGGGCCACAACGGCCTCCGATTTTCTTTGCTCCACAAATGTGAGCCACTGCTGTTGTATCTTCACTAGTGGTCTAGTGAAAACTGGATCTTTCTTCTCCGCCTTTAGATAAGCTTTCCATAAGTTTTTCTTCCAGGTCCGGAATTGTTCGGCCATCCTACTAAGAGACCAATCCTTCACTTTTGTCTTCAAGTGCTCGGGTAGATCTGGCGGTAGGCTGACCTTTGTCAAGAGCGTGTCCCAACACAATTTTTTAGTCCCTCGTCGACATAAGTAGTTGGGTTGTTTTCATCCTTCGGCTGAATCCATTCTTCAAGGTTGATCGGGACAATGTCCCTAACAATAACCCCACACTGATTAATGTATTTGCGGCGGCAATCTATGGGTTCCAAAGGTTCGCCACTAGCACTAACTTGGTCGATCACTATCCTATGACCCTCCTTCAACGGCTTCGTCGGGCCTCATTTCGCCACTGCTGTAGATTTGCTCGATCCGGAGGGCTAAAAGAAAAAATGGTTCGTTAATAACTGTAATACAACTCAAATAATACATCTAGTGTGATCGATGTACAGAGGCTTAATATACCTCGTCTTAGTTTGTTATGGGCACTTCCTCCTCTCTACAAATTTCTTCTTCGTCAACTCCCTCACCGGATTCGTTCAGAAATTGGGAGCCGTAATCTTCTGCAGTTACGGCATCTTCTTCACCAACAGGCGTGGCCGCACGTCCTGCTATAATCTGAAGCATTCGCATTTCGCACTCCTCATCTCTGCCGGCGACGTCCGGACAAGTTAGATCCATCTGCTCTTCACGCTCCTCGTCTCTGCCGAAGGCGTCCGGAAAATTTGGATCCATAGCTCAATGTCCCTGCAATCAATTTTGTAAAAAGAATATTAATATCAAAATTTGCATCTAACACTATTTGTGAATGCAAAATTATAGCAACTACTTAACAATGTTAGCATTAGCAGAATAATTGTAATAACATTTGAAGAAAATTTGAAAGTTTGCTATCAAAATTTGAATGTTTGCTATCAAAATTTGAATGTTTGCTATCACAATTTTTGGATAGACCTAAAATTCCTAACATAATTTTTTGCTAACACAAATTGTTTCTAACACTAACACTAACAATATTTCCTAACACAATATTTTGCTAACACAAATTGTTTCTAACACTAACACTAACTAAAATTCCTAGCATAATTTTTGCTAACACAAATTGTTTCTAACACTAACACTAACAATATTTCCTAACACAATATTTTGCTAACACAAATTGTTTCTAACACTAACTAAAATTCCTAAATACCCACCTAGCCTAAATTACACTAACCTAAATACTCACCTAGCCTAAATTTTTCTAACCTAAAATTACACTAACTTAAATATTCACCTAGCCTAAATTACACTAACCTAAATTTTCACTTAGCCCAAGTTAAACAAACCTAAAATTCTATAAAATTTTCCTAAAAATTAGAGGAGGACAGAGGGAGGAGAGGAACCGTACCTTGCAAGGATCCCAATTGGGAGGGGAGCGGCGGCGGCCCGTGGAAGGGGAGGCGACGGAGACACGGCGGCGGTGGCTCGTGGGAGGGGAGGACACGGATCGAGTCGCGGCCGATGTACAGAGGAGGAGGCCGGGCGGGGTAGCTCGAGAGGCAGGGGAGGAGGCTGGGCGGCGCAGCCTGCGGCCGATGTAGAGGAGCAGACCGGCGCGGGCGTTGGACGGCGTGGGCGCGGCACGGGCGGGCTGGGCGCGGCGCGGGCAGGCGTTGAGTGGCGCGGGCGGGTGTGGGCGCGGCGACGGCGGCGACAGAGGCGGCTTCGAAAAAACGGCGGGGGTGAAACTTGTGAAATTTTGGGGCGGAAGGAACCAAATCGACGAGGAACGGACCTTTGGTCCCGGTTCCAGCCACGAACCGGGACCAAAGAACCTTTTGTCGCGGTTCGTAACACCAACCGGGACCAAAGGTCTGTCCGGGCGGCCAAATATTGCGCGCGAAGCCCAGCGGGCCTTTGGTCCCGGTTGGTGTTAAGAACCGGGACCAATGGTCTTTTTTTTCTTATTTCTAGTTTCTTTTTCTATTTTATTTTTTGTTTCTTTTATATACTCTGTTTTCTTTTTTGTTTCTTTCATATATTTTTATAGTTTCATTTAATTATTTGAAAATCATATCTTTTAAAATGTTCCAATATCTATTGATTTAATTATCTACAAAATTGAAACAAAATGCATGTTTGATTGTTTTTCATATAATTTGAATTTATGACAAATTCATTTTTTTTAATTATAGGTGAATTCATTTAATTACAAAATTTGGAATTTGAACTCCATTAAGTCATTAATTAAACTTATAAATTCAATATCTTTTCATCTGTTTATCAGAAAAATGCAATTAAAATATCAATATTCATTAATTAGACTTATATATTCATTTAAGTCCGAAGGAGGTGGGCCGTCCCCCTCGTACCTGGCGAGACCCAATATTTTGCATACATATGCATGAATATCACACACATCTCCGGAAGTTGATAGTTTAGGTCGTAAGTTTTCAAAAGCAAGTAGTAACCTAAACTATGATCACAGACAAGAGAACTGCAATGGCGATCACAGACTCTGAAAGTAACTTCGACCGGTTCCTGAGCCGCGGGGTGCTGAGCCGCCGGCGCTGCGCATCCAAAGAGAAGGAACCCTCACAGGGTCATAGCTCACGTGAGAAGGAACCCTCTGAAGAAACGACCACCTACTGTCATACTGCCTATCCAATAGATACATGTAGCGACGGACATGCTCATCCTCCTCCCTGATACGGCGACGTACCACCTCCTCGGAGGCCGGCTCCCTCTGCACCGAGCGTGGCCCACGCAACTACCACCACAGAAGATCCGGGTCGACGACGTCACCCGGATTCCTCACCAAGCTGTGCGTCCCGGAAGGTAGCACCTCCCAGTGCCAGCACGGTGGAGCCCAGTCCCGCACATCGCCCCTCTGGTCCAACATGGACATCGTCGCCGACACCTAAGTCAAAAACCCCTAAGTCAAAATTTTGTTACAATGGAAGAGTGATGAGGTTGCAGATATGAGTTTAGATGTGATATGGCAATGGCGGCCAAGCCTACATATATATAGTGAGAAATTACGGGAAGACGAAGGCGGGAAGCGGTGGAAGAAGCACACGGATCGTGTGTTTCCTTCGAGCACTTGTGGGCCGTTGGATCGGAAGCACACGTATTGTGTCTTTCCGTCGAGCGCTTGTGAGCCGTTGGATCAGGGTCTTTAGTACCGGTTCGTGTTACCAACCGGGACGAAAGAAGCACACGGATCGTGTGTTTCTTTCAAGTGCTTGTGAGCCGTTGGATCAGGGGTGTGTTTCTTTAGAGTGCTTGTGAGCCGTTGGATCAGAAGCACACGGATCGTGTGTTTCCTTCGAGCGCTTGTGAGCTGTTGGATCAGGGCCTTTATTACCGATTCGTGTTACCAACCGGGACTAAAGAAGCACACGGATCGTGTGTTTCTTTCAAGCGCTTGTGAGCCGTTGGATCAGGGGTGTGTTTCTTTTGAGGGCTTGTGAGCTGTTGGATCTGCACTCCCACCTCATCCACAGGTACACCTTTTAATCGCCTATAAATAGCGACATCCCTGCAGCGAAACGGCACACAACGAGCGTCTACCTTTGCCACCGAACCCAATGGTTGGATTTAGCCTACCCGCTGGCATGTTCCCTAACACAAGCCCTCGGGTAGGTTGAATCCAACCACTGGATTAGGGTGACACAATGATGAATTGCCGAGGAGGTGGGAGTCATGGCGGTGGAAGTGGTAGCCATGCCCCTCGGTCGGATCCAAGCAGCTGCAAGGCGCTCTGATGATCTACAACATTCTCAACACTTTTTGGGACGGTCGTTAGATCATCAGAGATGTCTTGCGGCTGCTTGGATCGAAGGTCGATTTGCTGCTCACTTCACAGCCCTCAACAAAATACTTGCGGCTGTTCTATCTACAAAATACTTCAGTTCATCGACCGAATACAAATCATTCGGAATCCCGTCATACAGCCCAACAGTGCATTTGATATGCAGTCACTCACAAGCCACCGTTGGGCTGTATGACGGGGAAACCGTGTGCATTTGATAAAAGGTTTAATACACTAATTATTACACATCACCACCAACATCCCTATCTAGTGTGTGTCCCTTTCTTCTTCGTGTGTGAAGGGGGGAATTTCATGAAAATTATTGTAATCTTCCGACATGTCCGTCTTGTCCTCCAACGACGCTGTTGAAAACACAAGCCCTCAGGTAGGTTGAATCCAACCACTGGATTAGGGTGACACTGGATCCAAGCAGCTGCAAGGCTCTCTAATGATCTACAACATTCCCAGCACTTTTTGGGATGGTCGTTAGATCATCAGAGAAGTCTTGCGGCTGCTTGGATCGAAAGTCGATTTGCTGCTGTGATGATATGTAACACTTTTGGGAACCAGCTGCAAGGGCTTCTTTGATGATCTGGTATATCATCAGTTTTTGTTGCAGCAGAAAGAGTGAAGCGGATCTCTAGAAATCATGTTGATCGACCGAATACAAATCAAACGGTTTCACCTACATACGCCCTACGGTGTTTTGTTCTATCTAGGAATCCTTCAGTTCTACGAGATAAAAGGTTCATACAAGTTCATCACATTAAAACAAAAGTAAAGTAATTGTAATGCATAGTCCTCATAAAACATACATTAATTGAAACTAACATACAACTATCTAAATAATTTAAATCCAACACCAAATGCAATCAAAATCGCAACTAAGGTAACTACTGAACCAACAACTTAATGGTACCAAGCCTCCTGACTAATGGCATATTTTCTAATCTTTTTAATCTTCAACCGCATTGCATCCATCTTGATCTCATGGGCATGTGCGACGTCGGCAAGCTTCAACTCGTGTTCATCGATGATGTCGACAAGCTTCAACTCCAATTTCATCTTCTCTTCTAGGCATTGCAGACGAAGATCTTCACTTCTTTCCAATTTTTCTTTCAAATCATTGTTTTCTTTTACAAAAAACTCGACAATAGGGTCGGTTGGAATTTCCGGTTCAACTACCTCCTAGATAAAAGTGTCTATGTCAAGTTGGTAGGTATAGTTGTTATAAACACGAAATGAAACAAATAGTTATGAAAATATACCACATCCGAATCATAGACCGGACGAGGGACGACGGGGGCGGATATCAAAACCATGACACTATACATATAAAAAAACATAAGAAAATTATACAAGAAATAAATATGCTTTTAAATCATACAAATCATTTTTCTTAAAATAGAAGATAAAGAAAAAAGGCTCACCGAGGTGGTGCCGGTGACGAGACGATGCGGGCTATCGACGACGGTGAGGACGGGACGACACTAAAATTGAGAAATAATAAATTAATTTGAGCTCAAAATGCATATAAAAAAATTAAACTCTCTAGCTTAGGCATTTCATCAAACACCTTGCTAGCAACACAAAAAATAAAATGAGCTAAACTAGCAATGAAATGAGCTAAAGTTGCAACTTCGGAGGAAAGGATGATGTTGCTAACCCTGAATAGATGGGGTGCCTTCAATGCTCACAAATGGTGTAGAAAAATGGGCATTTACTTGAGTGAGTGAGAGGAAATGGAGGAGAAATAAGTGATGAACTCGAGCTCAAAAAATGGTGGTGGCCTCGGGTGGAAGAAGATATATGTGTAGGGAAGACCTTTGATCCCGGTTCGGGTCACAAGCTTTTGTCGTGGCTCATATACCAGGCCGCGACTAATGATCGCGGCAGAAATTTGGGCAGTTTTCTTTGCCGCGGCAGAGAATTCATTTTCTTTTCTTTTATTTATTTATTTTCTTCGTTTCAAAATAGTATTCGTATATTTAGACACTACCACACATACAATACGCTTTTGCATAAATATTAATGATTAAGTAATAATAATTGTTAACAAATAATAATCGTTGATCCACTTGGGCAAATTCAACAAATAAATCCAGAGATAATTATCAATATAAAGGGAAAACAAGGCTAAATAAATCCAAAGATCACATAACTTTTTATTTCAATCAAACGTCTCACATATGACAATTATTGTTGAAATACTTCGTAGCAATCTCGTAGCCTAGGCGAGCGTCCAGAGCGGCATACTTGATGCGATAAAAGCTCAATGGAAAGTTGCCCCAACCTCTCGTGAGGTTCTCTTCTTCCTCCTTCTTCTCGTCCTCCTTCTTCCTCTTCTTCTTCTTCTCAAGCGATGTGCCAATAGTAAAATTGGCTAGAGTATAGAGACTAGGAAGATTAGGGTGCGATGGGTTAGGGCGAACGGCCCGCTGGAAGTCGACGGCGGACGGAATATGAATTCCGTAAGGCTCCAGCATACGTTGATCGTTGTTGATAGCCGCGCCACAGAATTTGATGGTTTTGTCCATCAAGAAGTCCTTGAGGGCCTGTGGCACCCGATCAACGTGGCAGATATGGAACACCAACGTGTCGGTCGCCACGAAGAGTTGCAGGACGGCGGCACGCTCCCTCTCCTCGGGTGCGGCGTCGGTGAACTCGCAATTGAGGCCCACGATCTTCATCGGTGCGGCGTCGAGGTAGAGCCTCTTGACGTCGCGGATCCATCTCTCCACGATTGATGCGCAGAGAGTGACCACGACCTTGAAGTTCATGTTGACGGCGAGGTTGTTGTAGTGGAACACTTCGGATCGAGGTGTCTCCATGGCGCGCAGCAGTGATTCGAGAGAGGAGTTTAGAGTAGAGAGATTAGAGTGAGGATATGGTGCATTTGGCAAATTGCACTGTAGCTCTCTTATATAGAGATAGCAGGGGAGATGAGGAGGCAGTGCTAATTAATCCAACCGTGTTCCCAAAATCCATTAATTTGCAACCTCTTCGTTTCCCCGTGTGATCAACCTCTTCGTTTCCCCGTGTGATCAACCTCTTCGTTTCCCCGTGTGATCAACGACCAGCGTGGGAACTCAAAGGCCTTCGAATCACGAATCGTCACGGGCCTTTACTCCCGGTTCGAGACACGCACCGGGACAAAAGGGGGGGGCACATACTCGCGGCCGCCGCAGACCCCTTTTGTCCCGGCTTGTATCTAAATCCGCGTCAAAAACGTCCTAACGAACCGCGACAAATGTTTCGCCGATTTCGGGGCGACGTGGCCTGAACTTTAGTCGCGGGTTGAGACACGGCCGCGACTAATGCCCCGGGCGAAAGGCCTGTTTTCTACTAGTGATATATTAATATTTCAGATTAAGATTTTGCATGTTTCTGCGATACATTATTGACAACATGTAGGTTTTTTTCATATTTTTAGAAACTTGTAAATATGATTCGAAATAAATAAATAACAAAAGTCACTAGATCTTGGGAGTCAGAAATATCCACTATATTCAAACGTACTAGGGCAAGAGCCTCGTCTTTTTTTTAATAGAGGCAAAAGATTTGCATTATCCATTAATAAGAAAATAGTTGTCGAGTTGATTTGTGAAAAAGGACGAAACCCATTATAAACTTTATTTTGAAAGGCAACAAAGCCACAACCCCAAAGGACAAGCAAATAACTCTCAAAATATGAGACCACCCGACCACAGAAAAAAAACATAGAGACCCTCCCAACATTATACTCCTATAATGCAAGAGACACAACATCTCCAAAATGCCACCATAGACTGGTGATAACTCGTAAAAAACTGATCAGAAAAGGCAACGAACACGAGCACACCCATGACCGGCAAAAATACTGAGAGTCATCCATGAAGAAATCGCAGACGACTATTTTCTAGCGTCACTTTTTTTTTTGCTTCTACACTTGTTTGTGTATGAACATGAAAACATGTACAAATATGCATACAAATGACAACAGGTCCAAAACCCTGTTTTGTACTACTAGAGCTTCCAAGTCTCCCGGCTCTGCTCTGTGTCACGCCATGCCCTGCTGCTAGCTAGGTCAGATCTCATCTCGCATCGATCTAGGAGTACAAAGCATGCCCGGATGACAAATCAACCGCGTCTTCTAGATCGATCTGCAGAAGCTCAGAAGATAGTAGCTAAAAAAATGTGATCGAAGACAAAGCATTGAAGTTGGCAGCACTAGTGGAGACTGGACCTATTGTCCCGGGCCGTGAGGGCCATTTGTCGCGGTTGGCCAACCGCGACAGAGGAGGCGGGACTAATGGTCCAACCATTAGTCGCGGACCTGTCACCAGTCGGGACAAATGGTCCTCATCCTGGGCGTGCTAGGGGCAGAACCTTTAGTCGCGGTTCTTATAACGGGCCGCGACTAATGGTTATCTGCCGCGGTAGAAATTTGGGCACTTTTTGTGCCGCGACAGAGAGTTCATTTTGGTTAGGTTTTAGGGTTTACTAATTCTCTGCCGCGGCAGAAATTTGGGCACTTTCTGTGCCGCGGCAGAGAATTCATTTTGTTTTATTTTATTCATTTATTTTCTTTATTTCAAAATAGTTTTCGTATATTTGTACGCTACCACATACCGTACACGATCGAGCATACAAATATATACAACTTTGATAGTTACATGGAGATCACAATTACCGGGACTAAGCCCGTCTATTCGATTACACGGCCCGGCATCATCGGTTGCGCCTATTGTTCACACTAAATTCTCCGGCGTCGTCTACCACCTCTTTCAGCAAAACTCCCGCCAGGTCCTCTGCAATTGCTATTACGCGTTGCTCCGGTAGGACCTTTTCCCGCATTCTCTCAAACTATATAAGAAAGGGAGATCAATATGAACATCAATCATGATAACAAAAAGTGAGGTAATAAAATAATGTTGTGAACGTATTTCTTACGTCGACTCTATAATCATTGTGCTCAGTGATAAACGTGCGAATAAACTCGCAAACGTAGTATCCACATAGATGCGTCCCGATGGCTGCCTCGCGCACTTTACGAGAATAGAATTCAATCAAAATAATAACCTAGCATCAAAATAATAACTGTATTGAAACTAGAAGTAAAGAGATGCGCGGTCATATCTTGTACTACTTACCGATTCCGGAGTAAACGTCAGCTTCTCACTAAAGGAACCCTTCACCATACTTTTGAATCGGTTCCAAACCCTGCCCGGCAAAGAAAATGAATTAATGAATGAGTTAATTCATTACCTGATATCTCATGAAATCAATGAAAGAGACCGATATAGTGCGAATATTACCTCTGGAGCATGTCCTGCATGTTGCGGAACTCTTCCAGGTTTCTCTTTAATGGGTCCATGACATCAACTATTCCCTTATCAACTCGTATGTCTAGCAGAATCCAGTGAAAGCTGCACCCGTTTATATATACATCAGTAACTCATCAATTACACTTAACATCGAGTAAGTAAAAATTAGTGTGTACAAGACAGTAACACTCTTACTCGAAGTTGTAAGGAAACAATATGTGGTCACAGTAATGTTGCTCCGTTAGAAACCTTAGAAGGTTTCCCGCCGTCTCGTCGTTTCTATATGTACTTTATCTGGGTCAATGAACCCAACACTATAGACCTTTCTTTTACAAGACTGCATCTTCATTCTGCATAATATAGAGTACAAAAGGATATATATAATGAGAATAATTACAAATGCACTGAACTGAACAAGTTATATGTAGACAATGAATTCAACAACTTACAGACAATAGCAACTCATAAGAGATTTGTCGAGGGCGTCCAAATTGAATAATTGGAAGAGTTCTGAAAAGTCAACATGGACCTCTTCGGCTCGAAGAAGTACTCTGCTGGGACTTTCGCCACGATCATTATTCTGTCCCGCTTTACTACTCTCAAGTACCATTGATGCAAATTTCGCATTTGTGTTGGCAGTTGTTTCAACTTCTGTTCGCTGACCAAAGGCTTCCCTGGGACATATGTAGGGGCTACATTAGCCATGGGTAACTTGTCGTCTTGGGAACCTAACAGTTCAGCAACAGTCACACCCATAGCGGCCACCAACTTTGCAGCTTCTACCAAATCCTGCTGCTGTGCCTGAGGAACATCTTTGGATAACACCATGAGGGGTGGGATCGATTGTTTGGCCTGTTCTCCGAGCTGGGGAACGTCCCTTCGTTTCCTTCTTGCACTTTTACTTGCTTTGATCTCGCTTGCACTTTCACTTGCTTTCCTCCCGCTTGCACTTTTACTTGATTTGTTCTTCTCCGCTTCCTTCCGAAGTGTGCGTGCATAGTCATCTGGCTTATGGTGCAACTCATATTGCGATTTTGTGTTCAGAAAATCAACTCCCCACGCTATTTGCTTCTCAGTGTATACCGGGGTGGGCTCTGTTTTCTTCTTTGCAAAATGCGCATCTTTTTCAGCGTTTGCGATCGCTGCGATTTCCTCGTCAGTACGATCGTAAGTTCTGATGGGAAGATTCTTATGAGGTACTCTTGGGAGGGGCTCCCTTTTTCGTTTTGGGCTGCTTCGTTGTTTAGTACTCATCGACGAAGCACGCTTCCGCTTATTGTCCTTAGCTGGCAAAGGCGGCGGCGAAGATGGCCGGCCCAAGTCCGGCGGTGGAGATCGAGATGGACTCGCGCTGTGTTGATCATAGTCTTGGGGTGGGCTTCTTGTAGGTGATGGTGACCTGCGACGACTCGGAGGCAGTGTTGGACTTGGCGCCGAGCCTAGAAGCTTGATGTTGTTCTTGTCCCATAGAATGATACCACCCAGTACTTCTCCGAGTGTCTTCTCACCTTCAGGTCCATGGATGTCAAGCTCCATTGAGTCAAACCCCTTTACGATTTCATCCACCCCGACTTTAGCATAGCCAGCTGGAATCTCACGGCCATGCCAACGTGCCTCAGGTGGACAAGGTAAAGCAGTTCCGACCGCCACCTTCAGGGATATGTTCTTCACCTTCTGATGGAGCTCACAAGATATCTGCTCCTTGATTCCATCCACGGGGTAGCCGGGACCGCCATCTATCATCCGTGCACCGTCAGACGGGACCTCCGATTCAGCCACGCTGCTTCTCCACAGAGATGGGCTGGCGGTAATATCGAGTGCAGGATCTTGCAGGCGCTCTCCTCTAAGTTCGTCAATCTGCTGCTGCTGCTGCTTGTCAATTCTTGCTAGCAACTGGTTGAACTTGTCTTCCTCCTCCTCCTCCCATCGCTTCTTTGCTCTTGATCGGCTTCTATAAGTAACTTTGTCTTTGGGAAACCCAATCTCCCAGGGATAACTAGGGCCAAAGCCTCGTGTTCGTCCTCCGTGTTCTGGATTCCCGAGGACCTTTGTCAGCAAGTCTTTCTCTCTATCAGCACGGAACTTTGTTTTCCCCTCTTTAATTTCTTTCACCACTTTCAGCCATGTCTCCCTGGGTACCCTTATCCCCTCACTGCAAATAAGATCCCCTGTCTCCATGTCATACTCACTCCCATGCGCAAGGAAAAATTTCGTGCCCTCTGTTCCCATTCGTCGCGAATTGGTTCTGGAAAGATCCCTTTAGCAAGCAGTGCTTCCTCTATTTTATCCCACTTTGGCATGGCAGTCGCGTAGCCCCCTGTCCCGAGCTTATGGTGATATTTCTTTTTCGCAGCATTTGTCTTGGCTCATGTTGACTTTTCCGTAGCATCTTCTGACTTCTTGTACTTCACAAATGCATCCCAGTAAGCCTTCTGCTTCACTAGATAGCCCTCGAATTTTGGAGCACTATTGGTCTTCTGATACTCTTGCCATAATGTTTTCTTCCACTGCCGGAATAGTTCGGCCATCTTCTTAATACTGAACACCTTGACTTTGTCCCTCAATGCAGCTGTGTCTTCCTCTTCCTCACATTCTGGGAGGGTGAAATGTGCCATGAGTTCATTCCAAAGACCATCTTTGTACCTTTCGGCGACATACTCATTATCTTCCACCCCTTTGGGCTTATTCCACTCTCGAACGGTGATGGGGACGCGAACCCCAACCATAACTCTGCATTGTTTTACAAATTTCTTTCCAACCTTTATGGGTTCCAACGGTTCGCCCACTGGTGATATCTTCGTAATTGTATAATGCGCAGATGCGGCCAACTTTTTGGCCGGGCCTCGTTTGGAACATTTGCTCGATGTGGAGGCCTAAGAGAAGAAACATTCGTCAATTCATATATATACAACTCAATTAATGCATCTACTGACCATCGGACTTCATATATATACCTTGCCGGACTTCGTTAAGGGTCCATCATCGGAGCCGTCGCCTTCTCCATCATCAGAGGCGTCGGCTTCCCCCTCATTTTGGTCGACCTCTTCACCCTCATCGGATGGGTTCAGATACATCAAGGGAGATTCGGGTGGATCAGCACCGGTGGCGTTGTGGATTATGTCCTCGAGAATTTATTCTTGTCTTAGGTCTCTGTGGATCGGACTAGGTGGATCCATAGTTTCTGCAAAATGCACACAATATCATTATCGCATACAATATTGCTACTAGTACATAAAAATACTACTAAAATAATACTACATACAAATAGTACATAGCTTACATGGATTTAAGTTAGCAAAATTTCACCTAGTCCGATCCACGGGGTGCTGCGCTTAGCAAAATTTCTAAAGTACCAATTTAACTTAGCAAAATTTGTAAAGTACCAATTTAACTTAGCAAAATTTCTATTTCTACACTAAAAAAGTAATACGAATTTAAGTTAGCAAAATTTCTAAAGTACCAATTTAACTTAGCAAAATTTGTAAAGTACCAATTTAAATTAGCAAAATTTGTAAAATACTAATCTAAAATTTAACCTAAAATTAAAATACTCTAAAAATCTACCTAAAATTAAACTACCCTAAAATTAAACTACCCTAAAATTAGCAAAATTTGTAAATACCAATCTAACTAATCTAAAATTTAACCTAAAATTAAAATACCCTAAAAATCTACCTAAAATTAAACTACCCTAAAATTAGCAAAATTTGTAAATACGACGGCGGGCTCGGAGGAAGGCTAGAGCGGAGGACATACGGCGGCAGACTCGGGCACGGAGGAAGGCTTGACCGGCGGGCGTGGAGGACGCCGGGCCCAGGCGGCGGAGGAGGCGACGGCGGCGGGCGGGGAGGACGGCGGGCTCGGGCGGCGGAGGAGGTGACGACGACGGGCGTGGAGAGGAAGGCTCGGGCGGCGGTAGCTCGGGCGACGGGCGCGTGGCGGCGGAGGAGAAGGGCGCGCGGCGGAGGAGAGCGGTGGGCGTGGCGGAGGAGAGCGGCCGGCGGCAGGAGGCGACGGTGGCGGTGGAAAATTTCGGCAGCCTGATGGCGCTATGTCACAAATGGCCTCCGGTGTCACGGTGTGAGCCACGCACCGGGAGACGCAACTTTTATATACACACCCCTTTAGTCGCGTGGCGTGGAACCGACCGGGACCAAATGGGGATCTTTAGTCGCGGGTTGAGCCACGCCCTGCGACTAAAGGGAGGTGGGGGCGGTTTCAGATCGCGCGCGCATCGCAGGCTTTTGTCGCAGCTGGTGGTACGGGCCGCGACTAATGGGCCCAAAATTTGCGCGCGCTGGGCCAAAAAATGTGCTCGCGCGCTGTTTTCTCTGTTTTTTCAAATACTTACTCACAAATGGATTAACTCTACAAACATTTGAATATTTGAATAAATTTGAGAAAACTTCCAACATGAAAAGTACTTGAATTTGAATAAGTAATCCAAAACCATTTTCTGTTTTATAAAATAATTATTGTAACTCTACAAACTATTAACAATTTTGCCATTTTCAATTAAAAATGGATTAACTAATATTTTTTGCATATTTTTGAATCTTGGAGCCAATGACAACAGTGGATCATTTGATAATAACTAGTTCATCGACCGAATACAAATCATTTATACGGAATGACATAACTGGATAATTTGTCCTAACAATCTTAGTCATACTCCTGCCTAGGCCTATAATACTCGTCCTCGTAATCGTCGTCGTCATCGCTGTCATCGGACGGCGCTCGTTGCTCCCACCTCGACGGGTGAGCACGCCTGGACTGGATCTGAGGGTAGCACAGGCGGGGGTTATCGCCGGCCGTGATGTAGTTCATAACGCCCTAGACAGTTCGGCTAGCCCACCACAGCTGACGGCCGGCCTCGTTGAAGTCCGAAGGAGGCGGGCCGTCCCCCTCGTACCTGGCGAGCGCCCTCTCACGCCGATTGATGAAGAAGGCGTCCCAAGTCGGGCGGTAGTCGGGATGCCAGCGGGGATCCATCCGCTGCTCCGGCGTGAGCTCGAGGTAGTAGTGATTCGTGATGGCCGCCCGGCGCGCCACACCATGAGGGACAGGAGGGACCGGCACGCCTCCGGCGCTCAGCATCCAGCCGGCGGGGACGTAGTAGCCGGGCGGGCAGGGGTAGTTCGAGGCGGAAAGCTCCTCCGCCTGACGGTAGCTTAGTACGGTGGAAGCCATGGAAGAGTTTAGATGTGATATGGCAATGGCGGCCAAACCTACATATATATAGTGATATGGCAAGAGGCTAGCACACGGATAGTGTGTTTCCTTCGAGCGCTTGTGCCAACCGGGACTAAAGAAGCACACGGATCGTGTATTTCTTTCAAGCGCTTGTGAGCCGTTGGATCAGGGGTGTGTTTCTTTAGAGCGCTTGTGAGCCGTTGGATCGGAAGCACACGGATCGTGTGTTTCCTTCGAGCATTTGTGAGCTGTTGGATCAGGGCCTTTAGTACCGGTTCGTGTTACCAACCGGGACTAAAGAAGCACACGGATCATGTGTTTCTTTCAAGCGCTTGTGAGCCGTTGGATCAGGGGTTTGTTTCTTTAGAGCGCTTGTGAGCTGTTGGATCTGCACTCCCACCTCATCCACAGGTACACCTTCTAATCGCCTATAAATAGCGACGTCACTGCAGCGAAACGGCACAAAACGAGCATCTACCTTTGCCACCGAACCCAATGGTTGGATTTAGCCTACCCGCTGGCATGTTCCCTAACACAAGCCCTCGGGGTAGGTTGAATCCAACCACTGGATTAGGGTCACACAATGATGAATTGCCGAGGAGGTTGAATCCAAGCAGCGGCAAGGCGCTCTGATCATTCAGTTCATCGACTGAATACAAATCAAACGGTTTCACCTGCATACGCCCTACGGTGCATTTGATATGCGGGCACTCTCTAGCCATAGTAGGGTTGTATGCAGGTGATATCGTGTGTTTTGTTCTATCTAGAAATCCTTCAGTTCATCGACCGAATACAAATCATTCAGATTCCATGCATACATCCCGACGGTGCATATAGTCAAAACATACGGTTTGTATTCGCATATAGCCATTATTACAAATCACCAACATCCCTATCTAGTGTTGTGGTTTTCTTCTGCGCCGTAGCCATGGAGCATCTTCATCATTTAACAGGATGCATGGGTCAGTTTTCACTGTGAAGGGCGGAATTTCATGAAACTTATTATAATCTTCTGACATGTCTGTCTTGTCATCCACTCCCACAATGTTTCTTTTCCCTGAAAGAACTATGTGGCGCTTTGGCTCATCGGACGATGTATTCTTTTGCTGATTTATTTTTCTCGATTTGGTAGACATGTCCTTCACATAGAAAACCTGAGCCACATCGTTCGCTAGGACGAATGGTTCGTCCATGTATGCAAGCTTTTTGAGATCCACTGTTGTCATGCCATACATTCGGTCTACATGTACCCCGCCTCCTGTCAGCTTGACCCATTTGCACCGAAACAAAGGGACCTTAAAAGTAGGTCCATAGTCAAGTTCCCACATCTCCTCTATGTATCCATAATATGTGTCCTTCTGCCCATTGTCGTCTGTTGCATCAAAGCGGACAGCACTGTTTTGGTTGGTGCTCTTTTTATCTTGGGAGATCGTGTAAAATGTATTCCCATTTATCTCGTACCCTTGGAAAGTACATATAGTTGATGATGGTAACCTGGCCAACAAGTACAGCTGATCTCCAATAGTGTTTTTATTCATGAGATGTGTCTGCAACCAACTGCCGAAAGTCGCCTCGTGTTCCCCTTTAATCCAGGATTCATGCTCCCCCGGGTTTTCGGCGCGTAGAATATTCTTGTGTTTCTCGATATACGGAGCAACCACGGTGGAATTGTGTAGAACTGTGTTGTGTGCTTGAGTGAAAGAAAGCACGTCCCTACATACCGTTGTTTTCCTTCCTAGTGTGCCTTTTCCAGTCAGCCTTCCTTCATACCGAGATTCAAGAACACCAATCGGCTTCAGGTCAGGAAGAAAGTCAACACAAAACTCAATGACCTCCTCTGTTCCATAGCCCTTGGAGATGCTTCCTTCTGGCCTAGCACAGTTATGAACATATTTCTTTAAGACTCCCTTGAACGTCTCGAAGGGGAACATATTGTGTAGAAACATAGGACCGAGGATTCTAATCTCTTCGACTAGGTGAACTAGGAGGTGTGTCATAATATTGAAGAAGGATGGCGGGAACAACAACTCGAAGCTGACCAGACATTCGACCACATCAATCTGTAACCCTGTTAGACTTTCTGGATCGATTACCTTCTGAGAAATTGCATTGAGGAATGCGCATACCTTCACAATGGCTAGTCGAACATTTTCTGGTAGAATTCCCCTCAATGCAACCGGAAGCAATTGTGTCATAAGCATGTGGCAGTCATGAGACTTTAGGTTTTGGAATTTTTTTCTCTTTCATATTTACTATTCCCTTTATATTCGACGAGAAGCCAGACGGGACCTTGATACTGAGAAGGACTTCAAAAAAGATTTCCTTCTCTTCTTTGGTAAGAGCGTAGCTGGCAGGCCCTTGAAACTGCCCTGCATGCATGCCGTCTCGTCCTTTATGACGTTGCTGGTCCTCCCATGCTTCCGGTGTATCTTTTGACTTCCCATACAAGCCCAGGAAGCCTAGAATATTCACGCAAAGATTCTTCGTCAGGTGCATCACGTCGATTGCAGAGCGGACCTCATGGACTTTCCAATATTCTAGCTCCCAAAATATAGATTTCTTCTTCCACATGGGTGCGTGTCCGTCAGCGTCATTCGGAATAGGTTCTCTGCCAGGATCCTTTCCAAAGATTACATTTAAATCCTTGACTATACCAAATACATCAGCACCACTACGGGGGATAGGCTTCGTCCGGGTTTCTTCCTTGCCATTGAAATGCTTGCCTTTTTTCCTTAAGTGATGCCTGGGCGGAAGAAAACGACGATTGTACGAGTACACATTCTTCCTACATTTATCCAGATATATACTTTCAGTCTCATCTAAACAGTGCGTCTATGCACTGTATCCTTTGTTCGTCTGTCCTGAAATGTTACTAAGTGCAGGCTAATCAATGATGGTTACAAACAACAACGCTCGTAGGTCAAATTCCTCCTGTTTGTGCTCATCCCACACATGTACACCTGGTTCGGCCCACAACTGTAAAAGTTCATCAACTAATGGCCTTAGATACACATCAATGTCGTTGCCGGGTTGCTTCGGGCCTTGGATCAGCACTGGCATCATAATGAACTTCCGCTTCATGCACAACCAAGGAGGAAGGTTGTAGATACATAGAGTCACGGGCCAGGTGCTGTGACTGCAGCTCTGCTCCCCAAAAGGATTCATGCCATCTGTACTTAGACCAAACCATACGTTCCTTGCGTCACCTGTAAAATCCGGGAACTCTCTCTCGATTTTTCTCCACTGCCGACCATCAACCGGGTGCCTCAATATCCCATCTTTATTACGGTCTTCCATGTGCCATCGCAACAACTTGGCAGGCTCTTTGTTTCTGAACAAACGTTTCAACCGTGGTATTATAGGAGCATACCACATCACCTTGGCAGGAACCCTCTTCCTGGGTGGCTCGCCCTCAACATCACCAGGGTCATCTTTTTTTATCTTATACCGCAATGCAGTGCATACCGGAGATTTATCCATATTCTCGTACTTCTCACCACGGTAGAGGATGCAGTCATTAGGGCATGCATGTATCTTCTGCACGTCTAATCCTAGAGGGCAGACAAGATTCTTTGCTTCGTACGTACTGGCGGGCAATTCATTATTTCTTGGAAGCATCTTCTTCATTAGTACCAGCAACTTTTCAAATCCCGAGTCAGTCACACCGGTCTCTGCCTTCCACTTCATCAATTCTAGTGTGCTACCCAGCTTCTTCTGGCCATCTTCACAAGTTGGGTACAACAATTTGTTGTGGTCCTATAACATCTGCTCGAACTGCAACCTCTCCTTTTCTGTGTCGCAGTCTCGCTTTGCATCAGAAATGACCCGACCAAGATCATCAGCGGGCTCATATGCTGCCCGTTCTTCACCTCCTTATTCTTCATTGTCTTCCATTGCGGTATCAGCGTATTCAGGGAACATAGATCGGTAGTTGTCATCATCGTTCTCTTCTTCATCGCTGTCTTCCATCATAACCCCTCTTTCTCCGTGATAGGTCCAAACATTATAGCCGAACATGAAACTGGACCGAAGCAGGTGGCTCTGAATGACTCTTGAGGAAGTGTAATCCTTCTCATTCCGACATTCGACACACGGACAACACATAAAACCATCCCGCCGCTTGTTCGCCTCGGCCACAACGATAAAAGAACGCACGCCTTCTCTATAAGCGCCAGAGCGTCGGTCACCGTACATCCATGGGTGGCCCATCTGCATCATGCAACTATATATCAAACGCAATCACGATGCAAAAATTAGTAACGCATGGTCTAAACGAGAAAGTAGTTGCTAACCTTTTAGGAAACTTGGAAACAAAGAGGAGGAAGCCTAAGTGTGGCTCGGACACCTCATATCATGTTTGTTTTGTGTGAACTCAAGTGGCATCGCTCTAACAGGCATTTCACCGAACACCTCTAGTGCATATGTAGAAAAAAAAACAAGCACAAACCTACACCACCTCCCACTAGGAAAAAAAACAAGAGAGGGGGAAGAGGGGCTGCATATATATAGGGCCAGACATTTTGTCCCGGTTTGAGATACAAACCGGGACAAAATGCCAACAAACATGGCCGGGCGCTGGGTCACAAGATTTTGTCGCGGCTCATATACCAGGCCGCGACTAATGTCCCGACTTCTAGTCCCGGTTCGAGACATGACCCGCGACAAAAGGGGGGGCACCTACCCGTAGCGGGCCGCATACCTTTTTTGTCCCGGTTTGTATCTCAAGCTGGGACAAAAGGGTCCTAACGAACCGCGACAAATGTTCTGCCGATTTTGGGGCGACGTGGCCTGAAATTTAGTCGCGGGTTGAGACACGGCCGCGACTAAAGCCCCGGGCGAAAGGCCTGTTTTCTACTAGTGCAGAGTAGTTTATGTGCAGTCTCTGCACTCCCGTGCTGCCCTGCTGCTTAATGCTAGGTAGATTGGTTACAAGGAGATCGAACCTGTTGCATGGATGACAAATCCAAAATGGTTTTTTACGAGGGCATATGGCGTTAGGGGTAAATCTGTGCCGTTCGTTTCGGCCATCCGACGGCCCAAATTTGTCGTGGACAAGTCCATTTTTGTCCGTGGTCTAACAAATCACCGTCTTCTAGGTCTCTAGAAACCCCATTTATCGCCGGCGGTGGTAGGTGCAGCCGTACGTGCATGCAGATCGAAGATCAGTAATGGAAGCTCTGCAAGTACGTACTTGTAAACGAGACATGAGATCGATCACGCACAGCGCCAATACATGAATTCACTTACCACCATGTAGAAATGTACAGTACAACTAGATAGGCATTGGCTCTGCGGTGGCAGCAATGTTGGATTGATCTCCGCCCGTGTTAGCCCAACGGCTCGCACGGACCCTTGACTCGGCTCCCTGATCGGGGGAGCCCAAACCATTTTGGGTGATGGGCCCCTGTCGCATCGGCTATAAGAGGGAGGTGGGGACCACTAGGGCACACAAGCCAAGACATTCGTGGCCACCCCACCTCCACCTATCGATGAAGGAGAGCCGGACAACGACGGGAAGCATCTACACCCCGCCGCCATTCTCTCACCACCGGCCACTGTCCACCATGGCCGGCACCGGTGGCTCCTCGAGCCAAGAAGAAGGTTGCCCTCCTATCTCTCTCTCTCCCTTCGGTCTCTCTCTCTCTCTCAATTGTGAAAAGAACAGAAACCCTAAAGTGCTATTCGTATGATCTAACCCTAGATGATCCTAAGGGATTTAACATTGGTATCAGAGCAATCTAGGGTTCCAGATTTTTCGGTAGCAAAGAAATTAAAAGAAAGATCACCGAATCGAAAAAGGAAAAGAAATAGATCACCCTGATTGGAACCCAAACCCCAGATCGAAAGAGGAGGGGCAAAGAAAAGCTTACTGGAGGGCCTAGGGCTCGACGGCAAAGAGCGCCGCCACCTCGGCCGCGCCATCCCCCTCGACCCGACGCGCATCGGCATGCCGAGGCGACGAAAGAAGGAATCACTCCCTCGGGGGCAAAGTAAAAGGGCACCGAAGCCTAACCTTTCGACGGCGACGCGCTCACCACAAGGCGGACGCGCCACCGGCGAAGGGGAAGGCGACGGCGCAACCACCATCTCCTCGTCGGTGTGTGCATCGGAGCGGAGAAAATAATATAAAGGGGGAAAGGAGCACGCCGTCGTTGCCAAAGGGCGCGTCGGTTGCTGTCGATTTTGCCGTCGCCGGCCGCCGGCGGCGGGACAGAACCCTAACAGATCGGGTCGAAGGAGACGCCACGGCCACGTTCGACCAAGCAGTGCGCGGGATTTCTCCGCAGCACGCTGCTTGGCCGAACAGGGCTGCAGCGTCGCCATGAATGGGGAACGGGCGAGCTCCGGCTGCCGGACAGCTGCAGAGCAGCACGGTTGCCGTCGGCACCATCTCTCCTGCAAGCGAAGAACGGGGAAGGAAAAAGAACAGAATGGGGGGCTAGGGTTTCGGCCGGGGGAGCCCTCTCGGTTTTTGTCCAAGCGAAATGCGCGGATGACCGTCCGATCGCACGGACGGCCAGGATCGCCCAAATCCAAACCCTAGCCAGCGTCTGGGCCAATGGGCCGAAAGAGAGGAGGCCGTGGGCCGCTGGGCCGGCTGCGTGCCGCGCGCACTGCGTAGAGAGCTGGGCTGCGGCCCAGACACTTGTTTTTTCTGTTTAACAGTTTTACTTTTCCAGAAACATGTTTAGTTTTCCTTTTCCAGAAACATGTTTTTTTTGTTTAACAGTTTTCCTTTTACTTTTTTGTTCAAATTTTGGACAAATTTCAACTAGTTTTTCCTCTTCAAAATTATCCTACGAAAATTTTGTTTAGGAAACAAAAAAGTAAAAGAATTGTTTCTGAAAAGTATAAAATTCATGAATTTTTGTATTCATGTTTTTCCGCTGCAAATAGAGAAATGTGCTCCTTTTAAATTTGAAAGGACAAAAGAATTAAAAGTGAGAATTAAAATTTAAGAGGAGCATGTTAAAGTGATTATTTTAATGTTTATGATTCTGTTAAAGTTTTCACTGAGAAAATTTGTTTAGAAATCAAAATAAAAGATATACAGATTCCTCTGTGAATTTGTTTAGATCTTTAATTAAATTCTTTATGAGAATTTTAATTAAAGGATAGAAAAGTCTTTTAAGCCAAAGTTTTTTGCTAAAAGATGATCTCTTTTTTAAATTCAATGAATTTGTTTAGAGAACGGACCAGAACAGTGCAATGTTTGTGAAATACAGAAAATATTTTACAGTTTCTACTGTAAAATAAAAGGACTCTCCTCTAATTAAATTGGAACCAACGGGAAAATTTAATTAGAGAGGAGGAAAAAGAGAAATACTTGTTTAACAGATTAATTATGGTATTGTTATTTTCTGACCAACGTTGATGATAGCAGTACTATAATTATATGATTTCTATAGTCAAAGGGCTAGATCTCTGATAATTTTGCATCTAAGTGATCAATTTTCAGAGAAAAGATAAAAGATCAAGAAATGCTCTTGAACCATAGAAATATGTATATTTCTTGTTTCCGCTGCAATAGAGTTGATGATAATGTTATTTTCTGAACAGAGTTCTTTATTGCAATAGAAACTTTATCATCATACTGTTTATAAGTTTTGTGCATTGATTCTATTTCTGCCCAATGGTGATGAAGAATTAGTTTAGAAAGAAAATGTTTCATTCTAATTCTGGCCAACGGTGATTTAGAATATAAAAGAAAGTTTTAATGTGCATATCTTTAACCAGAAAAATGTAGGGTTAATTTTATGCTCATTATTGTTTATTATTATTGAATATTTTCTCAGACAAAGATTCTCATGTTTTCATTCATGAAAGCAAAAGGATGGGTACTTGTGACCCGAAAGATGACCAAGAAGGGTCATAAAGTGAGAGAGTATGTTCTCTCTAAAGAATGACTGCAAAAGAAAAAGAATTCTTGGATGTTTATCCAAGAATACAAATAGACCATCGAGAGTCTTGTTTGACAAATGTCTTTCATGTACCCTCTATGCAGAAAAGAAAGAAATCATTCTGAGTCTTGTTTAACGAATTTCTTTCGTGTACTCTATATGAAGAAAAAATTTAAACGAGCAACATGAATGCTTAATTTGACTAACGGTGGATTAAGCATGTGTATAAAAGAGTATTCAGATTTATTTCTGAATTTGATGATTCAATATGCAGTCTAAAGAGCCAATTGTGGCATCTATGTCTCTTGATTACCCGCATGATGGGAAAAGACGATAATAATACCCACGTGGTGGGAAAAGTCTGGGAAAATACCCGCATGGCGGGAGAAAATTTTGACAAAGGACTTATCCTGTATGACAGGAGAAAGATGTGACGACTCATGTGTTTTTATATCGATTGCACATTTTATGTGTCATAGTTATAAAACACTTAATGAGTTAAAAGAGAATAAAGTTACAAATGAACCTCAAGCTAAGAATGGTATGCAAGTGTGACTTGCAAAAAATATCATTGAGAAAGAACTCTTGTGAGTTTTGAAAAGGGAATAAGAAAAAAGTACTCCCATACATTAAAAGACAACTTCATTTTGAATAAAGCAGATAATCAAAGTTTCGAAATTGTGGCAAAAGGTTCTTGCCACATTTCGAGGGGGAGATAGAGAGTATTACAGAATAGACTCCCCTATACCTCAGATAATGTGATGCATATTATGTATCTAGGTGATCTATGATGAATTGTGATCATCTGAGGGAGTGTGACGATCACAATAATGATACCCCTAAAGTAAAAAGATAAATGTATTCTTGGATATTTTACAGCTCTGAAAGGAGACTAAGGACGGTACTCAAAGTACCATAAAGAAGAAAGATTGACAAAATAAACCCAAATAAAAAGGATTAAGGATACTCCATTTTGGAGAAAATGGAGTAATCTGGGGAGCATGGTATGAATATACCTAAGGCTCGAATAGATTTTATCTGGGGGAGATTGTTTCTTTATAATAGAGATAAACAAGTAAACATGGATCTTGAGTTTTAGGTCCTTGTAAGAGCTATTGCCTTTTTGGCAATAGAAGACTACAGAAAGAATTGCCTCTAGGCAATGACAGAGCAACAACATCCCATATGAGAAAAACAGATGACTATAAAGTCTATATCAGAGAAATTTAAATGAATGATGATCCCGCCTCATTTACAGAAATTAAAAGCAGCGCTCAATCGATTTTGACAAGTGTCTACTTGTCTTAATGATTAGAGACTATGTGAATCCCGACGATGTTTGGTACTCATAAGTAATTTCCAATGGAGCCAAAACAGTAGGCTTTAAAGGGTCTACAACGACAATGTGACTCCAAAGGAAATATGTAAAAGCGATTTTAAATCGAAAGATTTGCGCTAAGAGAATAAACAGATTATAATGAGTGCTAATGGCACATAATGATCTGAGTTATATCAGATGAAAGTAAAGAACACAAGGGATCTTATGGACTAGAGCAAGTCTCTAGAATCAGAAGTTGTTTTGGGTTAAAGAAACTGAGAGGACAATCGCATTTGTGAAAACTTATAGAATGGGAAATTCATTTCCTAATCCTGTTTATGTGGATGATATCCTACTTGCGAGTGGTGATGTCAATCTACTACCGGCAGAGAAAATAAGTTCTTGTCCTCAAAAGAGTATTCTCGATAGAGTGTCTCTCGTTAAAAGTATCGAGATTTACTAAGAAAAGAAGAAAAGGGGTATTAGAAATATCACATGGACATGCTGAGAAGAAGTCTCTATAGCATGCATGTCGAGAAAACCTACGCCTGTTCTTATTGACAAGGGTAATGGAATTGGTAACTTTAGTGTTCCAAGAGATAACATAGAACAGATCAAATGGATATGGTACCATATGCTTCCACTATTGGTTGCTCAATATTACCCTGAAAATTCACGTATCCGGGTTGTTTTGGCAATGTCCATTCCAGATATAGATCACTGGAATGGAATCAAAGATATCGGCCTCATGCTAAAAGAAACAAGTGCTCTCAAAAGGTTGTGAGTACAAAGGAAGAATTTGTGAAATGTATAGCGAAATCCACAATTATCGCTAAAATTTCACATTTGGAGTTTTTGTGTGGAAAAGCTCCAAAGAATTAAAAGCTTGACATCAGTGTGATGTAAAGACATGTTATAGCATCATATGAGGCTGAGGGATAGGCAAAATGGTTAAGGAAACCTGTACCGGGAATTGATGATGGTTGACAACAGCAATAACCATTAAGTAATTCACTCCTAAGACAATGAGTCAAGTGTGGTGCCAAACACATTGAGACAAAGTTATACGTTGTAAAGGAGAAAGTCCGGAATTACATTGAAATGCTTGGAGCATAAGTGGAACAGATAAAAGAAACACACAAGTGTTTGCAGATCTGCTAATTAAAGGCTTACCGCCCAGTGTGTTTTGAAGAACACATAGTCGACATGGGTTTATGATATAGTCTATATGATTTCCGGACAATAAAGAGGCCAAAAAAGATTAAAGAATCTATTTCAAAACAAAGAGGTATATTGTAGCTGTCTGATTCTATCGGCAATTGAGCTGAGACGATGAAACATGCTCTATGTATCGATCTGTGATGAAATGAGTAAAGTAAAAGGTAAAAGTAAAGTTGAGATCAAGGGGGAGAATGTTGGATTGATCTCCGCCCGTGTTAGCCCAATGGCTCGCACGGACCCTTGACTCGGCTCTCTGATCGGGGGAGCCCAAACCGTTTTGGGTGATGGGCCCCTGTCGCACCGGCTATAAGAGGGAGGTGGGGACCACTAGGGCACGCACGCCAAGATAGTCGTGGCCACCCCACCTCCACCTACCGATCAAGGAGAGCCGGACAGCGACGGGAAGCATCTACACCCCGCCGCCATTCTCTCACCACCGGCCACCGTCCACCATGGCCGGCACCGCTGGCTCCTCGAGCCAAGAAGAAGGTTGCCCTCCTATCTCTCTCTCTCTCCCTTCGGTCTCTCTCTCAATCGTGAAAAGAACAGAAACCCTAAAGTGCTATTCGTATGATCTAACCCTAGATGATCCTAAGGGATTTAACAAGCAAGCCTTGGCGCCTCCCATTTACTCCGGCTCGCCGCCCGCCCGCTCGCCGCTCACCTACATGTCACTATTTCCGGCCGTCCTCGCTCGTCACATGTGACGCCTCCTCCTCCATTAATCGCTTCACTCCACCTTCTCTACCTTGCTCCGTCTCTATATAAAGCCGCTGTAGCTAGCTAGCAGTCCAGCACTTGTCACTCCACTTAGCTCGGAAGCTAGAGCTTGACACAGGACTAGCTAGTATGATCGAGCCCACGAGCTATCTAGCAATGATGAGGCGGGGCACCGGTACTGCCGCTGCAATGGCGTGCTGCTTCATGTCCTTCATCCTCCTCCTCGCGGTGGCCCAATGCTAGAGACGTACCGGCCATGTCCACGGCCAAGACTACAACTACAGCCGCATCAACGACCACGACTGTCAAGAGCGTCGGCACTGCCGTGGCGGCCGCACCGGCCGTGCTCGGGGACCAGAAGACGTTCCTGCCAGGCGTCGTGGGAGGCGGCTACGGCGGCGGGGTCGGGGGATTCGCTGGCGCCGGCGGCCTCGGAGGCGTCGGTGGAGCGGTGGGGGGCATTGGCGACGCGCTCGGAGGCGTGGGAGGCGGCGTCGGAGGGATTGGAGGTGTCGGTGGCCTCGCTGGTGTCGGTGGAGATGGTATCGGTGGGCTAGGTGGAGCCGGCGGTGGCATTGGCATGCTTGGCGGCGGTGGCTTCGGAGGGCTCGGCGGCGGTGGACTCGGCGGGCTTGGTGGTGGCGGCGATGGACTTGGCGGGCTTGGCGGTGGTTCAGGTGGACTCGGTGGCTTGGGCGGTGGCTCGGGTGGACTCGGTGGCCTGGGCGGTGGAGGAGGAGGCCTGGGCGGCCTAGGTGGTGGTGCCGGTGGGCTCGGCGGCGGTGGCTGCTCTCGTCCCTGATGCACCCAAGCGTGCTTGCCCACGTGGACGCTTGCCCGAGTGGACGCTGCGTTGCATGCATGCACGGTGCACTAGGGTCAACTGTCCATGTCACGCTGCGGTCAACGGTTCATGTGAGATTGTCAGTACGTGGTAGGAGGTGTATGTGCAAGATAAGTTGGTGATTGTTTGTAGCCTCGTTCAATCGTTTGTGCGTGTTGGAATAATAAAAAACGCTTTTTCCACAAAACATTCTTGTGCGAACACTAAATTTTGTTTGCAAATTTTTGATATTTTGAAATGTACTTGAAATGCATTTTTCGTTTTCCATTTTTGATATTTTGAAATGTGCACTAAAAGGAAGCTTTCCGCATGTTTTCCATTTTTTTTGTCGATTTAAGTGATTTTTCAAACATGATCAAATATCCGTGTGACCATTCATAGTTAAGGGACGAATTTCCGACTTTTCCAATTTGCAATTTTATTTGTGATACCTACTTCACAAAAAATCACAATTTTGTCACTAAAAATAAAAAAATCAAACAAATCTTTGAATCTCGCTGTGATTTTTTTACAATGTTAAACTCATGCTTGTGACATGATTGGTCATCATATAGTAATAAGTTATCCATGAATATGGCCATGATCTTGGTCATTTGGCTTAAAGCCACGGATGTTTGTACAATGCAGTCCATTTGCGAACACTTCTTTTTCAAAAAAATGTTTTATTGCAATTTTTTGATTTTTCCTTGAAACTATTACAGAAAAAGGAACCTTCCCACATGCTTTCTATTTTCGATTTGATTTTAAAACAGGGCCAAAATTGTTCTTCTGGCCGTTCATACATAAGGGGGTGAATTTTTTCTTGCCTTTGTGGTGCCATTGCGAAGAACCATGGTAGACTAAGTTTATATGATTTTCTCTAATTTTTTGGCTAAACTATAACACATTGTAGTTCATTTGTTTTCCTCTAAATGCTATTAAACTCATTAATGAGTGGAACATAGTTACAAAGCATAAAAATTCAAGATATTCAAGCATTATGCCTCCCATATTATATACTTTTTCTGAAAATTGTGAAAGTTCAATTTGCAATTTTATTGGTGGTAGTTACTTCACAAAAAATCACAATTTTGGCACTAAACAAAATGAAAATGAAAACATCTTTCAAAAGAATCTTTAAATAAATCTTTTTTAACCTTGTTTACAATGTTAAATCGCTTGAATATTGGTCATTTGGGTTGAAAGGAAAGAATCTTCATACAAGGCAGTCCATTTTGTGAAGACTAAGGTACTATCGTACATAGCTCAGTGTGCAACTAATATCCTATTTTGTAGTGCATCTAAATAAATCAAAGACTGCGGTCATAATCGAGACTATGGTAATAATTGATCCAACTGCACAATCGACACAATTCTCCTCATCGATGGCATATATATTAATATTTCTCATCTTTAACCGAGTTGCATCCATCTTCATCCTACGATCATGGAAGATATCGGCAATAGGTAGTTACTTCCATTTTATCTCTTTCAAGGTTTTCACAGCTTCCCTCATTTTGTGGATTGCGTCTTCTGGCTAGCTCTAACTTTCTGAGACAATGGTTCAAGTCGGTTTTCATTTCGCGCTCACCGCAATTGCATACTGAATCCTAGACTACAATATCTAAGTCAAACTAAATCGGCATAATTTGGATTTATAAGAAATGAAATAAATTGAGTAGAAATCGTACCACGTCAGATTCTTGAAGCTGGAGCCGTTGACAGAAATGACAATGATGGTGCACAGGCAATTGGTGTCATCGATGCTATGAACCAACATTCAAACTAAATTAATCTAAACCAATCTAAATCAACTAAAAAACTAAACATAACATGACAGAGAGAGAGAGAGTAGTAGAGGAGGATCACCGAGGAGGGGCGAGTGCGCGTCGGGGAAAGAGAGCGGTCGCGGCGGTGTCGAGTGGCGTGCAGGGAGAGGAAGGTTCAAAATGAGGCGGAAATGCCTAGGCCGACCACTTCGGAGGTGCTGCGCGGCGGGCCATTAGATCAGTGTATCCGGGAAGGATTGGGAAAGCGGTGGAGCAAGGGAATAGAGGCTGAATTGGGCGTGTACGATGGATGAGGTAAGGGGGTAAGGTCGCATTGGAGGTGATGCAGAGCCGCCTTTTGTCAACATCGGCATATATATTTGGGGTGGCGGGAACGATTGCAGGCGAGGCAGGCACGATGGTGGGTAGCGGGCGCGGTGGGCTATGGGGTCAGATCGGGGTTAGGATGGTTCAAAATGAGGCTAGTAACAAATTGCATTTTAGCGGTCTCACTCATCAGAATCATCCTAGTAAAGGTCGGCAACCTTGACCAAACATGTGTTTTTCATGCCGGCCCCACTCGCCAGAACTCTGCGAAGAACGGTCAATGAGCTTGACTGGGCGAAAATGACCGTTTACTCATTAGCGACTCGAGTGGAGAGAAGTGGGGAAAAAGTAAGGAGAAATAAGTGAGTGAGGAAAAACTGAGTAAATACTAAACGCAGTGGGGCACAAAAGAAAATAAAAACCCATGATCATAACGGTTAACGTGAACTACTTCCTACCTCTCTCTCTATATCTCTCCCCTTCTTCCTTTAAACCCGTGATTACTTGTATCACATTTGTTGTATCTGCTAGTATGTTGATGATCTGAAACTATTTCGTGTGTTGCGACTAGTTAGGATCGTTACTGTCACAACACGACGGACCAGCCCACGAATAATGTGAAGCACCGCTGGAGGTGGCGGAGGATTGACCTCCGGTGACATCGGGTTGGCTCAGAACCTCGCCCATGTCGGCAGTGATGTGGAGCCCTCTGTTGGCTTCCCGGAGGTGAGGCGCACACATTACCTATCCATTGACTTTTGAACTATATTTTGGACTCGTGGCAAGTTAAGATCAATATAATTATACCAAACTTTTATACTTATTCATATCATTTTGTTTAAAAGTATAAGTTATATAATACAGCATTGTTAACCTTACAATAATGTTTCTTAATATTTATTGTCATATTTTTTGTTGTATAATTTGCAATTTATGTCGATGAAAATATCTGAGTTGCACAGTTTTTGTTTGTCACATATGGTTCTTAACAAGATACATAACCACCTTAAATGTAAGAAAAAACACGCGCCCTCTTTCAATCTTTTTTTACAAAATGATGGATATACTGCATATGTATATTATTGTATGAATGTTCTTTTCTCTTTTAATATTCTTAAATATATTGTTAGAGATACAAAAGCATACGTCCTAAGAAATATTTCAATAGGGGTGTGTAGTGTATGGTTGGTCACACACATATATAGAAACTAGATAGATACCCCGCGCGTTGCGGCAGAAATCTCTTTAAAAAATTGTTGTGTAAATAAAGACATATAAGATCCATGAAGTATGAAGTTATTTATAGAAATATGGAAGGTTCAATTGATAAGGAGTATAGATTTCTGGAGTATAAAAATATGAAGTTATTTATTTGACGTCATTTTTTTGTATAAAATTGGTGATGTGGACAATTGGATGGATGAAAAGTACATGACGTGGATATGTTGCATGCAAGAAAATATTGATTTTAATGAATGTTAGTGGGATGACATGGAAATTTGGTTGGCTAAGAGAATGAATTATGTGGATAACTTCCATGTTGAGATAGAAAAATAATTAATACATGTTAGTGGGGGTTTGCTTTATAAGGAGTATAGATTTCTGGAGTATAAATTGAAGCTTGGCAAGATCATGTTTTATGATGTCGAATATGCTGTAAAACTTATACTGGGTTCAGTAAGTTGTATTTAATGATGGCGTCGTATCCTATGAAACCACTACGTTGGTGCATCCCTGCATCCGAAGCGTTTACGGCCGGCCGATCTCAATTCTAGCGTTAGAGCTGGTTCTGTACGTTAGCCCTGCAGCCATATCTGTATGTTAGCCCTGCAAATTTTCACGAACACCCCTGTCGAACCTTACGCATCCTTGCGATCGATTGCAGTTTACATTTCCGATCGATCAGTACGGCGGCGACCCACGGCTAGAGAACTCGCCCTGAAGACCCTGAACTACGACGGCACAAGATCCCGATCACTCGCAGTTCAGCAATATCTCCTGACGCAGTTGCCATCTACTTCCTAGCGAGGTACGCATGTCAATTTGATCGATTTTCTACTGATGCAAAGATGCCACACGATCTCCTGGTGTTGGTGCCTCACGTAAGGACTACAAATCCATCCATGCTTTCAGGATCACCGCCATTCGGGAGCTGATTACGGGAAGGGAACAAAGGTAGCTAAAACTTGCCGGGTGGATTTTCTTTTTTAGATAAAAGGGTTTCCCCTGGTTCCATTAACAGAGTTTTGCACTTCTATCTTATTACAGCCAAGCCAACAGAAGACACGGCCACGACGCTAAAGAAATTAATTAGTAAGCCTCGTATTATTTACCAGCGCTTCTCAGGCCTGTTCCTGCCGCCACCTTCTCACCCAGCTCCGACTGGGATCCGGTCTTCCCATAGTGGAGTATGGAAGGAGTTAATTCAAAAAAAGTATCTCCATTCAAAATCTTTGTCTCAACTTAAGAGCAAACAAACTGACTCCCCTTTTTTGAAGGGGCTCATGAAGGTAAAAGATGAATTTTTTGACAGGGGTTCTTTTGTTGTGGGGAATGGAGAGACAACCCGTTTTTGGAAAGATACTTGGCTCGGGGACAACCCCCTATCTAGTCAATATCCCTCCCTCTATCATATTTGTTAGATTATATATTCGGTTTGATCAACTTGTAATACAAGTTAGGGTTTTAGGTTAGTCGGTTTGCTAGGCCTCCTATATATAGCCCTTGTACTCCAAACATTGTAATCATCAATTGTGAGACATAATACAATCTTACATGGTATCAGATTGCCGACTCAACCTTTTACAGATATCCGTTTCAGTCTCAATGTGATTGAACCCCACGTTGACACTGCGGGGGATGTTAGATTATATATTCGGTTTGATCAACTTGTAATACAAGTTAGGGTTTTAGGTTAGTCGGTTTGCTAGGCCTCCTATATATACCCCTTGTACTCCAAACATTGTAATCATCAATTGTGAGACATAATACAATCTTACAATATTGTCCATCGAAAACAAGTTTCTGTGGCCAATGTATTATCCCAAGCACCTCCACTAAATCTAGGTTTTAGGAGGGCTTTAACCGGCAATAAACGGACATGATAGTTACACTTGGTAAACCGATTAATTAATGCAGGTAAACTTAACGAATCAAAAAGATGTTTTCAAATGGGGACTCACTACTACGGGAGTTTTTATTGTAAAATCCTTGTACCTAGATTTCATGAGTGATCATACAAGGTTTTTACAGAAATACATTTGGAAGATGAAAGTACCACTAAAAATTAAGATTTTTATGTGGTTCTTGTATCGCAAGGTGATTCTCACAAAGGATAACCTAGCCAAGCGTAATTGGAATGGTTGCAAAAAATGTTGCTTTTGTGATCAAGATGAAACAATCCAACATTTATTTATCTCATGTCCTCTGGCAAGAATGACTTGGCGCATTGTTCACATAGCTTTCAACATTCAACCCCCAAATAGTATATCACATTTGTTTGGCAATTGGTTAACGGGTGTCTCTAAACAGGAGAAGGTTCACATTCAAGTGGGAGCCTGTGCTTTGATTTGGGCTATGTGGAACATCAGAAATGATTATATCTTTAACAGAGCAAAGAAAACTTCTTTTATGCAGGTTATCCCAATGGCAACTCATTGGATCCGTACGTGGTCCTACCTACAATCAACGGAGAAGCGAGACGCAATGGATTTTGGGTGCAGCCGCCTGGAATCGGTCGCGTCGGATCTATTTTCCCAGTTCAGCTGGCTTTCTGATCTTAGGATAACTTGTTGATGCAGAGTCATCCTTTGTTATCCCTGTTTTTTAGATGGTTGATTCATGTCGCAACTTTGTGTGACCAGTGATGTAATCTACTTGTAAGAACCTCTGAGTTTTAATAAAATCAATAAAAGCCGCATGCATCAAATCGATGCAGAGGCTGGGACTGCCCCTTTTCTAAAAAAAAAGCAGGATGACACTCAGGTCCACGCAATTTTGAGCAACTCCCTCTCATGTGGTCTAGCTTCAATAGGTTCTGGTCCAGAAAGCTGGAGTGCTTTTCCAAAAACAACACCTTCCAGGTCCAGCCGGGTGGATTTTAATTGGGGATTGCGGAGCTCGCCGGTGCCGCCAAATCACATCTCGCTTCCAGGCATACAACCGTGTGTTGTTTAGGGTGAGACAGAGGGTTGTATGGGTTTAGGGGTTAATTTGCATAATGAACAGTCTCGACGCGGGCGCTTTAGTGCAAATTCGTGTGGGATTGAGCCGGGACACACGATTTTGATCAGATGGCTGAACCACTTCGGATGCAGGGATAGACCAACTTACTGGTTTCATAGAATAACATCGCCTTTAATGATCTACTGTATAATTTTTATTGAAATAGCATCTTTTGTAATAATCACCGACGTATATTTTGTATGTTCTACTACATGACAACACGATAATCTCCAAGTGGACCCAAGCTGGACCAAGACAACAGTGAGCCCAACATGACAAGGTTGACATTGATTCGTGCCTTTGTCCCTTTGTCCATGGTTTTCTTCTTGATTGATGCCTCCTTATACAGGTTTCCACTTATTGCCCTACACGATCCATTTGACCCCCTTGTTGCCTAAAAAGATGTAAATTTCCCTCTATTTGGGGACCAAAACAAGTTTTGATTCCCAATTGTTAGGTTACACAACAGAAATTAATTGTCTCTCCATTGGTGAGGACAAATACTTTAACATTATACAAATGTTTTCATTTTATATTTTTTGTCGGCCATAAGCTAAAGAATGAAGATTAAGATTTTACTTAAGATTTTCCTTTTATTCAAATTATAGTAAAGTTTCCTTTTATTTCTTTTGTACTCAAATATTATTGTATCAAAATTATTAGTACTACTGAGATCAATAAAGTCTCCTTCTCTTTGCATTATATTATTATCCATTTTTATTTGCGTATCTACTCATATTTGTATTACTGAGACATTACATATATAAGAATAATGAATATACGATATTTCTTCTTGTATTGATTTTAAATTCATATATGAGTTGAATTTGTGTGAGATGTTCAAATTTAGTTCATCTTAAATGATCTAAACTATTCATATTTTCATTTGTATCACAAAATGTGCAAATATCATGTCAAAGTTCGACGGTCTAAACCCTACATCATCGAATATAGTGAAACCTCAATCTCTTCACTCATGTTTCGTAAAAGTTAAGATTTACCCCAGATTT
Organism: Puccinellia tenuiflora; assembly: GCA_012064385.1. Lineage (NCBI taxonomy): Eukaryota > Viridiplantae > Streptophyta > Magnoliopsida > Poales > Poaceae > Puccinellia > Puccinellia tenuiflora. The sequence goes on from QRDG01001050.1 coordinate 2,947,382, forward strand.
CACATGCATTTATGAAGAATGCAAAATTCTAACTTCTACCCTCGTGAAACTATGGGATCTGACATCTCCGGATGGCGATGAGGCAAAGAGAGCCTGAAGACGACATAGCCACAATTCGAAACACTTCACTCGTTGAGGGAAGGAGAGTATCGATACGGCATTACCTCTTAGGACCTAGCCGCTAGTCTAGACGATTCTCTCACCACCTCCCATACATAGGATTAAATCACGCTTTGACAAGGTTACTGTACCTATTAAAAAATCGGCGTGTGAACTTTGTCTATGTTGACATTCTAAGTCCTTTGTACACAACCACTAACTTTATATAGCAAGCACACGTGAAGAGACACTCCCTACTCTTTTCCATAGTTTCGCTAACAATAACATTGTTGATATATCGTGAAACTTGAAATAGACTTTCGCCCCGCTATATTAATATAGCAACCACACAGAACAAGTTTGAATCCACTGTTAGGGCCAACATCACAGTCAAGACCAAAAGAAAAGAGAGAAAGAAAAAAGAGAAAACAAACCCGACATCGGCGGATCAACAAAAACGAAAATGACTCGCAACCGCTGCGTACTCTCCGGAGTATTCCTACCACGATCCTAGCACTCTGAATCGCCGAGTACCAAGCAGCACCTTAAAAAAGGAAAGCGACGAGAATGACATTGGCCCGGACTGGTACTAGGGTTTCCCCGGTACGCTCCAAGGAGTGGTGAAGAGGTACACCCAACTCCCTCCAGGAAGGAACGACGACACTCGCAAGCGTCACCGCGTCGGTGCCAAGATGGCAGGGATTTCTCCCGACCCCAAAAACCCACATCTCCAGACAATCTGTAGCGCTCCACCAAACTTGCCACCCACCAACATATGCCAGCTCGGTCTTGAAGTCACCATCGTCGTATTACCATGGCAACCACTGCGAGGCCGAACTGAGAAGAGACAACCATAGACAAGGGGCGGCAGTACCACAACCACGCGGGAGGGAACAACCTCCACTGCTAAGGGATCGGGTTGTTGATTCACATGAATTATGTTGTTGATTCACGTGAATTATGTTGTTGATTCACGTGCGAAGTAGCATCAAAGTTGTCATTTTAAAAAGTAAAAAGGTATCAGGTTATCTGGTACGTAAAAGGTTAGATTCTATTGATACATTACTGAATGCTACATACACACTAGTAGAAAACGGGCATGTAGTCCCGGTTTGCCAATCGGGACTACCAAATCAGGACTAAAGCCCCCCCCCCCCCCCCTTTAGTCCCGGTTGGTGACGAACCGGGACTAAAGGGCCCTCGACGTGGCCACGACGGAGCCCGCTAGGTGGAGGACCTTTATTCCCGGTTGGTAAGACCAAACCGAAATAAAGGTTTCTGCTTTTTTTCAATTTAATTAGGGTTAATTTAGGGTTTAGGGGGTTGGGGTTTAGGAGCGGTTTAGGGTTTCGGATTTTGTGTTTTCCATTCAATTCTTTTCGTATGGAGATCACGTTGATGCGCAAAAAACAAGTTTTCGTATACATAAAGTTCATACTACATGGAGATCACGTTGATGCTTATATATACACATACAATTTGGTATCTATTTAATTACATGCAGATAATCAAATTACATGGAGGCATTAGTGGCAATGCAATTCTCCCCTTTCCGGTATGACCTCCGTAACCAAAAATCCCGCCAATTCCTCTTGAATTTCTTTTAGGCGGTTCGTTGGTATGAGCTTGTCCCGCATATCTTCCATCTAGATCAATATGAATATGTGAGTTGTGCGTATATATATATATACATATATATATATATATATATCAAATCATCATAAATTGATGGTAATAAAATAAATTGTGAATAGTGTTTACGTACTGCTATTTGTCTTACAGTTCTTTGCCGCTCACTGATCGTCAGGCGCATGAACTCGCAAACGTAGTATGCACATAAATTAGTCTCATGTTCCTGCCTCAAGCAGTACTTTACAAAGAATAGAATTCAATCAAATAATAATCAAATATGATAATGGTATTAAAACTAGAATTAAAGAGTTGTGTGGACCTAGATACTACTACTTACCTTGGTGCAATAAAAACGCAGTTTCGGTTTCCATTAAACTTTAACCTTCTGGATGAACCGTTTCCAAACCCTGCTCAGCAAAGAAAATGAATAAAGGAGTTATTAATTACTTGATATCAGAAAATGAATGAAAGAGGTCGATATAGAGCGATAATGAACGAAAGAGGTCGATATCAGAAAATTACTTCTGGAGCATTAGTTGCACGCTGTTGTACTCATCCATATCTTTCCTTAATGAGTCCATGACTTCAACGACTGCTTTGTCAACTCTAATGATTAGCAGAATCCAGTGGAATCTGCGCACGTTTATATACGCAGGCATGCATGACTCATCGATTACACTAAACATCGAGTAAGCAAAATAGAATGTGTAGGAGACAGTAACACTCACTTGAAGTTGTAAGGAAAAAGTATTTCTCTGCAGTGATTTTGCTTCACTAAAAACAGCAGCAAGTTATTCTCTGTGTCCTCGGCATGGTTTTGTACGGTAACTTCATGATTGAAATATGGGTCAATGAACCCAGTGTCATAGATACTGCGTCTTCTGCATTCGAGAATCTTCATTCTGCATAATAGCGTACAAAAGAATATAGTGAGATAATTACAGGGAATGAACGAGCTGAGCTAGAGACTTAAATTACAGAAACAAATCATTTACAAACAATAGAAACTGACGAGGGCTTTGTCGAGTGCGTCTTGATTGAATAACTAAAAAAGTTCTGTAAACTCAATAAACATCTCGTTGGCCTTGAAGTAATGCTCTTTCTTTTGTGCCACCTAGAGGCTGGTTTGCCCTTCCTTTGCGACTTCCATGTACCATTCATGCAATCTTCGCATTTGTGTTGGTAGACGCCCTACCTCCTCAGGTCTGACCATAGAGCGCCTGTGGACATATCTCCATGCTAACTCAGCAATGGGGAGACCAGTGTCGCATATGTGACCAGTGTCGTGGTGTACGTCCTTATCGGGAAACACCTTGAGTGGGGGGGGGGGATCGATTGTATTGCCTATTCTACGAGCTGAGCCACTTGTTTCCCGCTTTTTGCCGTCTGTTGGCTCTGTTGCTTATATGTCTTCTCAATACAGCGGGCATAGTCGTCAGGCCTATTAGCCACATGTGACGGTGGTCCCGATGATAGATTTCTCACAACTCTCATAACTTTTTCCAAAGGTATTAGCTCCTTTGGCTGGGGCTTTTTCGGTGCAAGTTGTCTTTTTTACATCGGCAGCCACCCTCTCATTTAGTTCCTCCCCAGTCAACTCGTAAGATAACTTTTCAGGAGCCTTGTCGACATTGGTTTTCTTATTTCAAGTTTCTTCTGAGTAGTACTATTCGACAGGAAGTGCAGCTTCCGCTTTAGCAACTTAGTAGTGGGCGCAGTCGACGGCTGACGTGATGGCGCGAGTGATGGACTCGGGCGGGGCTCCCAACCGGCGTGGAGGGATGGACTTTGAGGTGGTGGATTGCTACTCGGAGGAGTCGGTGGCCTTGGCGCTGAGCCTGGAAACACGATGTATTTCTTGTTCCATAGAACGATACCATTCTTGACTTCTCCCAGTGTCTTCTCGTTGTCACCTCCAGGAATGCCAAGCTCCAGTGTCTCAAATCCCGACATAATTTCATCCACCCCGACACGACCATAGCCAGCTGGAATCCCACCAAGATGGTAACTTGCTCCAGGTTGATTTGGTAAAGCATAGCCGACCGCCACCTTGAAGGATATGTTCTTCATTGACATATGTAGCTCACAACTTGTCTTCTCCGTGACATCATCCACGGGGTAGTGAGCCGCCGGCGGTTCGAATGCAGATGCTTCTAGCTGCATGGAACCCATGCTGCTTTTCCGCCAATCAGATGGGACGACATCGATTTCAGGACCTTCTAGCTGCTGCTGAGATGCCCTTTGCTGACTAATTGAGTCCAGTTGCTCCGGTTGCCGCTGCACCTTGCGTTCCAATTCCGATAACCAGTCTAATTCCTTCTTATTCTTATTTCTCTAACGACTTCTATAACTGTCAGCGTAATCCGCAAAACCTTGCTTCCAGGAAACACCGGGTCCATAGCTTCGACATCGTCCAAAGTGTTCAGGATTCCCGAGGGCGAGTGTCAGCTCGTCGTTCTCTCTCTCGGGCTGGTACTCTCCCTTTCAAACTTTTTCTATTGCCTTAAGAAGCTCTTCGGAGATTGTTTTAATGTTTTCCTTATGTTTTCCCTTTGCAACAATCTGCCCTGTTTGTGGGTCCAACGTTGCCCCATGCGCATACAACCAGTGCTTGGACCTCTCGGGCCAGTCTGTTGTAACTGGAATGACCCCGTTAGCAAGCAGTTCGGCTTCAAAGGCTTCCCACTAAGTCACGGCAGTCTTGTAGCCTCCTGTCCCCAAAGTATGGTGATATTTCTTCTTCGCAGCATTTGCCTTATTTATTTCCGATCGGGCCACAGCGGCAGACAATTCTTTTATCTTCACAAATGTGGGCCAGTCATGTTTTATCTTCACTAGTGCTCCAGTGAAATCTGGAGCTTGTTTCTCCGCCTTCAGATAATTTCTCCATAATGTTTTCTTCCAGGTCTGGAATTGTGTGGCCATCTTCTTAAGAGTCCACTGCTTGACTTTCTCCTTCTTGTCATCCGTGAGACCTGGCGGTAGGTTGACATGTGTCAAGAGCGCCTCCCAAAGCAAATATTTTCTTCTTTGGTCGACATAACTAGCTCCATCGTTGTCGTCCTTTGCTGACTAATTGAGTCCAGTTGCTCCGGTTGCCGCTGCACCTTGCGTTCCAATTCCGATAACCAGTCTAATTCCTTCTTATTCTTATTTCTCTGACGACTTCTATAACTGTCAGCGTAATCCGCAAAACCTTGCTTCCAGGAAACACCGGGTCCATAGCTTCGACATCGTCCAAAGTGTTCAGGATTCCCGAGGGCGAGTGTCAGCTCGTCGTTCTCTCTCTCGGGCTGGTACTCTCCCTTTCAAACTTTTTCTATTGCCTTAAGAAGCTCTTCGGAGATTGTTTTAATGTTTTCCTTATGTTTTCCCTTTGCAACAATCTGCCCTGTTTGTGGGTCCAACGTTGCCCCATGTGCATACAACCAGTGCTTGGACCTCTCGGGCCAGTCTGTTGTAACTGGAATGACCCCGTTAGCAAGCAGTTCGGCTTCAAAGGCTTCCCACTAAGTCACGGCAGTCTTGTAGCCTCCTGTCCCCAAAGTATGGTGATATTTCTTCTTCGCAGCATTTGCCTTATTTATTTCCGATCGGGCCACAGCGGCAGACAATTCTTTTATCTTCACAAATGTGGGCCAGTCATGTTTTATCTTCACTAGTGCTCCAGTGAAATCTGGAGCTTGTTTCTCCGCCTTCAGATAATTTCTCCATAATGTTTTCTTCCAGGTCTGGAATTGTGTGGCCATCTTCTTAAGAGTCCACTGCTTGACTTTCTCCTTCTTGTCATCCGTGAGACCTGGCGGTAGGTTGACATGTGTCAAGAGCGCCTCCCAAAGCAAATATTTTCTTCTTTGGTCGACATAACTAGCTCCATCGTTGTCGTCCTTTGCTGACTAATTGAGTCCAGTTGCTCCGGTTGCCGCTGCACCTTGCGTTCCAATTCCGATAACCAGTCTAATTCCTTCTTATTCTTATTTCTCTGACGACTTCTATAACTGTCAGCGTAATCCGCAAAACCTTGCTTCCAGGAAACACCGGGTCCATAGCTTCGACATCGTCCAAAGTGTTCAGGATTCCCGAGGGCGAGTGTCAGCTCGTCGTTCTCTCTCTCGGGCTGGTACTCTCCCTTTCAAACTTTTTCTATTGCCTTAAGAAGCTCTTCGGAGATTGTTTTAATGTTTTCCTTATGTTTTCCCTTTGCAACAATCTGCCCTGTTTGTGGGTCCAACGTTGCCCCATGCGCATACAACCAGTGCTTGGACCTCTCGGGCCAGTCTGTTGTAACTGGAATGACCCCGTTAGCAAGCAGTTCGGCTTCAAAGGCTTCCCACTAAGTCACGGCAGTCTTGTAGCCTCCTGTCCCCAAAGTATGGTGATATTTCTTCTTCGCAGCATTTGCCTTATTTATTTCCGATCGGGCCACAGCGGCAGACAATTCTTTTATCTTCACAAATGTGGGCCAGTCATGTTTTATCTTCACTAGTGCTCCAGTGAAATCTGGAGCTTGTTTCTCCGCCTTCAGATAATTTCTCCATAATGTTTTCTTCCAGGTCTGGAATTGTGTGGCCATCTTCTTAAGAGTCCACTGCTTGACTTTCTCCTTCTTGTCATCCGTGAGACCTGGCGGTAGGTTGACATGTGTCAAGAGCGCCTCCCAAAGCAAATATTTTCTTCTTTGGTCGACATAACTAGCTCCATCGTTGTCGTCCTTCAGCTTATGCCATTCTTCAAGGATGATCGGGACCATGTCCCTAACAAGAACTCCGCATTGATTTATAAATTTACGGCGGCTCTCTATGGGTTCCAGCGGTTCGCCATCATCACCAACTTTGTCGATCGATAACCTTGCACCATCGCCCAACTTTTTGGTCGGGCCTCGTTGCCTTTTAGCAGTTGATTGGCTTGATCCGGAGGGCTAAAAGAAAAATGATTCGTTAATAAGTGCAATACAAATAAATTAATGCATCTAGTGATCAATAGAGGCTTAATATATATACCTCGCCGGAGTTTGTTAAGGGCCCTTCGTCGTCTCTGTTTTCTTCTAGCATAACTCCATCACCAGAGTCGTTCAAAAATTGTGAGTTGTAATCGTCTCCACCCCCATCATCTCCACCGCCATCTCCTCCACCGGCATCTTCTTCACCGGCATCTTCTCCACGTTGTGCACCTTCAAATATAATCTTATATATTTGCTCTTCACCCTCGTCCATAGCCCAATGTCCCTGCAATCACTTATATATGCTTTCAATTTAGTAACAAGAATATGAATCGTAAAATATGCATCTAAAATTTTCCACTAAAATTCATAGCAACTACAAATAACAAAAATGGTGTATCTAGGAGTGTTACAAAATGAACAAGATTACAAAGCATACAAATTTCAAACAACAAATTTAAAACACAATTTTCAAACTCATTAAACAACAATTTTCATACTCATTTTAAACATCAAATTTTCTAGTAGATTTTCCTAAAACATTTCTAACTATAATAACATTTCCTATTACATTTTCCTAATACATTTCTAACAAGTACTAAATTTTCTAATAACATTTCTAATACATTTCCTAATAACATTTCTAAGAAGTACTAAATTTTCCTAATACATTTCTAATAAGTCATACATGCTAAAATCATCTTTGCAAAACTAACATACACAAAAATATTGCATATCTAACATCTACTTTGCATATTTCACATACAAAACCATCTATTTTGCAAATCTCACATACAAAAACAACCATCTCATTTATAGAAACTACAATACCACCACATCACACAAATCTCGGATTTTTACCTTTTACTCAAGTTGAGGATGAGCTCCTCCGATGCAACGAGAGGTCGAGGAGGAGGCGAACTGCTCTGATGCAAGCGACGGCGGACGGCGGATTGATGGCGCGGGCGGACACGACGTGGTTGGGGATGGTACGGTAGGCTGGGAGCGCTTGGCGACGCCGGTGGGGGGAGGCTTGAGGGGATGGAGGCGCGGCGCGGCTCTGGCGAGCTTCAGGCGAGCAAGCGGCTGGATGGAGGCGCGGGAGCGCTTGGCGCTTGGCGACGCCGGTCGGGGGAGGCTTGAGGGGATGGAGGTGCGGCGGCTTCGGCGAGTCGGGCGAGCAAGCAGATGGAGGCGTGACGTCTCCAGTCGATCAGCGCGGCGGCAGAGGTGGAGGACAACAGAGCGCGCGGCTGGGTGGATCGATTTTGCCAAGTCTGGAACTAGAGGAAAGGGGAACAGAGCGCTCGGGGTAATATACAAAACCCCTTTAGTACCGGTTGCAACCACCAATCGGTACTAAAGGTTTTTTGGGTAGGCCAGGGAAGTTGCGTGCGCGAGGCGGCCCTTTAGTCCCGGTTGGTATTAACAATCGGGACTAAATGGGCTTTTGAACTCCATTAAGTCATTATATGTATTGAAATAGTTTTTTTTTTGCTCTACTTCCTTTTTCTTGTTTCTGTTTTCTTTTATATCTATTTTATTTACATGTTTAATTGTCTATATTTGTAAAAATCATATCTTTATTTTTAAAACTCATATCTATATTGTCTCGTTGGCCATGGCACACGTGCACATGTAGCATACACGTGTTACTTTCTTGCAGTGCCTCGTCTGCTCTATAAAAGGTTCTCCACGTGTTCCAATGCATTGTCTCAGTGCAGTCTACCTCCTTGTCTATTTTTGAGTGATTCTTATTGTTTAATACAGTTACATAAATTTTTTAATACATTATTACACATCACCAAACAGTTTTCAGAACATAGTTAAATAATTTTTTTGAGTGAATCTTATTGANTTTTACCTTTAAAATGGAGGCCCAAAAAGCAGACTTTGGACAACTAGTTTTAGCTCTCCAAATAGATGTGTCGGCGTGGTATTTTGACTTCAAAATAAGAGCAAGATTACTGGTTGGATCCTGAGCAATTCTCCAAGCTGCAGACAGTAGCAAGCTCTGATTCAAGGCCTGGAGATTTCTAATACCTAGACCACCACTTTTCTTGTCAGTGCAAATATCCGCCCAAGCCCTTAAGCAAAGATATCTGGAAGTGTTGTCATCTTTTATCCCTGTCCACCAAAATCTCTTAATGATAGCAGTGATACTAGCAAGAAATTTTTTTGAGAACAAATATTAGACATGTAATAAACAGGGATAGAAGAGAAAACATATTTAATAAGAGTAAGCCTAGCAGGGTGAGACATTCTGTTTTCTTTATATGTTGTAAGCTTGGATTTAAACTTGTCATAGAAAAGAGTAAGCAAGAGATCTATCCCTAGCTGGCAATATCAGAGGATGTCCTAAATGGAAAAGAGGCATCAATATCAGGGACAGGAAACAAAGCTTTTATTTCTTGCCTGAGCTGCAAATCAACATTAGTACTAAACATTATTCCTGACTTTGCCCAATTTGGAACTTGGCCTGAAAGGGAACAAAAATTATTTAAGATCTGAAGGATGGCTTCAGCCTCCTGCTTTGTTGCTGCTGCACCACACACCAATATGTCATCTACAAACAACAAGGAGTGTATAGGGGGACATTGTGGACCCAAAGAGATACCTGCAAGGCTGTTATTATGTATCGCATCTTGAAGAGCCAAGGATAGTTCATTAACGGCTAAGATAAAAAGAGACGGGGAGAGAGGACACCCCTGTCTTATACCTCTAGAACTCTTAAAATTTCCAAAAGGCTGCCCATTGATAATAATTGAGAAGGTAGGAGTAGCTATGCACGCATGGATCAAATTAATGAAATGGGCATTCAAACCTTTACGAGCTAGCAAGAGCAGTAGCAATAAAATGCCATTCAAGCCTATCAAAAGCTTTAGCTAGATCAATTTTTAGCATGAAGCACTTATCTTTAAAAGATTTTAAACTAAAAGAGTGAGCAATCTCCTGGGCAGCAATGATGTTATCACTAATCCTTCTACCCTCAATGAAAGCTTGTTGAGAAGGATGGATGTAATCAGCTAAAAGAGGCTTCAAACGATTGGCCAAAGATTTGGAGATAATTTTATAAACAACATTGCATAAGCTAATTGGCCTGAAGTCAGAGGGCAGGTGGCAAACAAGTTTTTTTTGGAATAAGTTCTATATGTGTTTCATTAAGCTTTGGTGGCATAGTGCCCGATTCATAGAAGGTCCTTACCAATTGTGTTATATCTTCAGCTATCCAACTCCAAGCATTCCTATAGAATCCCACATTAAAACCATCCGGACCTGGAGAGGCATCCTTCTTCATTTCTTTTATGATGTTCCAAATCTCCTCTTTGTCAGGTATAGAGTTTGTGAAATCCTACACATCATGGTTAATAACAGAATAAACAGCAGGTCTCCTCTGTGAGGGGCAGCTAGACTGAAAATGTTACGGAAGTAAGTGATAAATTCATTAGCTATATCTTGAGGGTCAAATAAATTTTGCCCTCGACTATCCATGATTGAAACAATCCTATTTCTTCTCCTCCTCTTGGCGATTGCCTGGTGGAAAAAAGATGTGTTCCTGCCGCCTTGTGTGACCCAATGTTTTTTCGCTCTTTGCTTATAGAATTCATTTAACTTTGTCATACTTCCTTCATATGGTGGTGAAAGAGCATGGTTGCCCCTATGTGTTGTTTTGGTATTAATGACAATCTCTATGGACTAATATGTGTTTTGAGTTATATTTGCAGTGTTGTCCATAAGGAATGCTTGGACTCCATATGTTGGAGTCAAGGCTAAAAGAAGAAGACTACATGTTGATCAAGGCTAAATGCAAGTTGATCAACATACAAGATTAGGGCATTTGAAGAAGAAGATCATTTGTTGATCAAGATCCTATGTTGTCCATGGTGGATGGCGTCACGTGGTGATCAGAAGAAGATCATTTGTTGATAAGATCCAATGTTGTCCATGGTGGATGGCGTCACGTGTGATCTATCAAGATAAAGGCCATGTGAAGATATGTCGAAGAGTGCCTCTCCCATCTTGGTGTATGGGGGAGCAATATGCGTGTCTTCACCAAGCGGAGCAAAATCAAGAAAGGTGATCCACTTGAGAGTAGATCAAGATCGTCATCATCGAGCTCAAGTGGGAATGCGCCAAGGCAAAGGTATGTTCTTGATAGGGTTTCTATTTTACCGGTCTCGCGGTTGTTGTAGTTGTGAGACCGGGGTTTTTAAGATAGGTAAACCGTTACTATCAAGAGGGGCTCTCAAGTGAGCTTTAGCGTTCGGTCGTAGAGAGCTCAAACCTTTGCAATCCTTGGCATCATCTTTATTAGTTCCTATTTGGCTCTTATCGTGGTGTGGTATTGGTGCTTGTCGTGCTTGTCATGACAAGCCAAGGTCACCGAAAACAGTTCTCATATGTGTTCCCTATGAGTTTTTCGGTGTCGGAGATTTTGTCAGTCCATCTATGCGGAAGGTTTCACTCTTCCATTTATTAGCAAAATCTCCCTTGCTTGGTTTCAATATTCTTATATGATATAGGGGTAGCATTTGTCGTCCTCTTTCCAACAAAAGTGGTTTCGTGTCATTCGGACTTCATTTGCCCAAAAGATATGGTTTCCGGTTTTCAATAGAAAGGTTTTACCTTTCATCTTTTGGTTTTACCATATCCTTTTGAACAATGATGTTTCTCTGCATAATCTTGTAGTGCTCGTGTGACGATTCCAACGAGTCCAAGATTATCGAAACGGAGTTCGTATGTGGAAGATATGTGCATTTCCGGTTTTGCAAGAAAGAGGTTTTAATATTTCCTCATTTGTTATTATAATATATTGTTGGACTATGATGTTTTTTATGCATAATCTTGTAGTGCTTGTTGTGGTGATTCCAACGAGTCCAAGATTATCGAAAACAGAGTCCGGATACAAAAGTTATTGCATTTCCGATACCGGACGTTTCTAGGCAGAAAAAGAAAAGAAAAGAAAGAAAAAAAAGGGGGAAGGACTGCCCAGCATGGCCGGGGCATGGCCAGGGGTATGGCCGGGCCTCCTCTGTGGCCAGGCCGGCCAGGCCGGCCTCCCCTTGGTCTGCTGCGCGAAAATGGCCCCAACGGCCATATTTTGGCTCCCCTTTTAAGGGGTCTTCTTCCCATTTCTTCCCCAACTTTCTCCCACCTCTTGAGATCTCTTTCTCCCATTGTTGACATTCTTTTGAGCTTGCTATCTCTCAATCCCTCCAATAGTTCTTGCTAGTTTTTGAGGGAAAAGAGAGAGGAGGTCTAGATCCACGTTTCCACCGATCGGTTTTTCCTCTAAGTGAGGGGAACACCTTGGATCTAGATCTTTGGAGTTTCTTTGTGTTTCTATTTGTTCTTCCTCCCAAATCCCTCCCAAGCATTAGTTGCTTTGGTTGGATTCGGGTTGGAAGAACTTGTCCACTTAGTGTGTTCTTGCCATTGCATTAGTTGCATCGGTTTGAGTTCTCCACGGTGATTCGTGGAAAGTGAAGTTGAGAAGCTTGTTACTCTTGGGTACTTTGGTGCCCTAGAGCTTGTTCCTCTAGGGCACGTTGGTACCCTAGACGGTTGTTGATTTCTCGGAGTCTTGGTGGCTCACGGGATTTGTTGGGAGCCTCCAATTGTGGAGTGTGGCTCAACCTTGTTGCTTCGAAGCTTTGGTAGCTACGATGATATTGCCGGGAGCCATCAATTGAGTTGTGGTGTGTGCCCTGGCCTTGGGCATCGAGTCTTGGCGGCTCGGTGCATTTGGTGAAGACCCTCCAACTTGTGGAGTGAGCTTCACCCTTGTAAAGGTTCTAGTTGTCAACCTCAACGGCAACATAGTGACAAGTGCCCTCGCCACATTGGTGGTAAGACACAACGGAGATACGGTGTGCCATATTAAGGCTACTCGGTGTTTCACATTGGTGAACACCGCGCCGCTCCAACGGAGACTAGCTTCCATTGGGAAGTGAACTTCGGGATAAAATCATCGTCTTCAAGTGCCTCGGTATTTCTATCCCGAGCTTCTTACTTATGCTATTACTTTTATGATAGACATCTAGCTAAAGTCATATATCTTGCTATCACCTAGTTGATTATATTGCTTAGCATAAGTGTTGGTGCACATAGGTGAACCTAGCTAGTTTAGGTTTTGGTTTGATAAATTAAACGTTAGTTTTATTCCGCATTCATTCAAGCCTTAACCGTAATAATTTTAAATCGCCTATTCACCCCCCCTCTAGGCGACATCCGTGTCCTTTCAATTGGTATCAGAGCCGGTTCTCTCTTTATAGGGCTTCACGGCCTAGAGAGTAAAGATGTCGTCTAGTGGTTTAGTGCACAATGCATCTTTAATATTCGATGGCACTAATTATAATGATTGGAGAAATCGCATGCTAAATTATTTTAGAGATATTGATCCATCTATAGAGCAAATCTTAGATATGGGTTTTCCTCCTCCAAAGGATCCGAAAAGATTATCTTTGGAGGATGAGGAAAATTCTTATCTAGATGCTCAAGCTTCTAAAGTTGTTTTCATGTCTTTAAGAAATGCAGTTGCCTTGTCGATATCTCCTTATCGGAGTGCTCATGAGCTATGGACCAAGCTTCAAGACAATTATGGTGTGGTCCATTGATAGTGAGAATGATTGTTCTCCCTCCATCTCCGGGCGTAATAAGTTCTCAACTTCTTCTACCTCATCTACATGTGGCAAGCCACAAAACAATGCAATGGTGAGTAGGGATAAATTTCGCAATAATGATAGTGAGCTTCCTTTAGATGATATTTCATCTCTATCTTATTGCAATGATTTATCTTTGGACTTAAACACATCTAGAACTATAAATGTTTCACATGCTTGTGTTGATAGTCCTTGCATATCTTCTAAATCGTTAAGTAGTGATGATCATGACAATAATAATGATGATGAAGAAGATGATGCTTACTTTAATAAGAAAGGTCTAATGGTTCTTAATGCTCTTTCAAATAATGAAAATGCTTGTGAGAACCTACATGAAATTATGAGCACCCTTATTGAGCGAGGGGTTACTATTGAAAATTTGGAAGCTCGTGAAAATGAAAGTCTTAGCCGCGAACGTAATTATGCGGACACAATTGCGGATCTTGAGCAAGCTCTTGAAGAAATCCAAACCACCAAGAAATCTCTTGAGGAGACCTTTACTCTAGAGTTATCTAAAGTAAATGAAACCCATGATAGAGCTCTCAAGGTGGCTAATGATTTTAAAATAAAAAATGATGAGCTTGTTGTTGAAATTGTTAGACTCCTTGAGGCTAATGTGAAATTTGAAAAGGATGCCAAGTCCTTGGAAGATTCTCTTGCACATCTCACTAAGTCTCATGATCAACTCCAAGCTCAATTACTAAAAGAGCTTCCTACTTGTTCTCCCATTGCTATTAATGTTGATTCTTGTGCTACTAACTCTAGTTCTTGTGAAGCATCCATTTTAAAGGAGAATGTTGAGCTAAGGGCTCAACTTAAATTGCTAACTAGCAAATATGATATATTGGAAGAAAGCCATGAGAAGCTCTCGAGCTCTCATGAAGATCTTCTCGTATCTCATGATAAGCTAAAGTTAGCTCATGAGGCTAATGCTACCAAGGTAATACCTAGTGAGCCTCATGTGGACAATGGCACAACTTCTACTAAAATTGTTACAATGTCATATGCTAGTCCTTGTAATTCTTCATCACACACTAATGCTAAATCATATGTTGAATTACATTTTGTGCCTAGTTGCTCTAATAATGAAGCTTCAACTTCCGCTAGTACTTGTGTAGCTACTAACCTTGTAGGGAAGACTAATGAGCACAAGGCACAAGCCACTTCTTTGAGGATGTGGAGAAGCGTCATAAAGGGAAGGCCACATTTGACAACATTTTGAGTGTGCAAAAATCCCCCAATGACAAGAGTGGACTTGGATTCAACTCCAATATCAAGAACAAGTCCAAGAGTAGCAATAAGAAGGGCCAAGAACAAGTCAATCACTCGGCCAAGATTGTTTGCTTCAAGTGCAAAATTGAAGGGCATCATGTTAGAGATTGCCCAATGAAAAAGAAGCCTCTTAGTGAGAAGCAACTAGGGAAGAGGCCTTTTGTTCAATCTCTTGTTCAACCTCGGGTTGAACAAAGGCAACCTCCTAAGAAGACTCAAGTCATTGCTCCTCAAGTTGAGGCGCCTATTAAGAAGAAAGAAAAGAGTCGATATTGCTACTTATGCCGTGAGAAGGGCCATTTGGCTTCTTCATGCACAAACGGTACCCTATCCAACCCCATAATTATTGATGATGTTTATTCTCTTAGGAAGGATAGGGTTGGCAATGTGTTTGCCAAATATGTGGGAACTCAAAGTGGTGTCAAGAAAAGAACCATTTGGGTTGCCAAGCCTATTGTGACTAACCTCTTAGGACCCAACTTGGTTGGGGACCAACAAGCTCAAACTTGATCAATAGGTTGTGATGAAGGACATTGGAGACTTGGCTATCCTTGAAGAATTAAGGGATCTTCTTGATTATTATTTCCACAAGCCAAGTCATTTGGATTATATTGTCATACCTCATATCCAATGCTCCTTCGTGCGGTAACTTATATTTAAAATATATATACATTGAAAGTTGCTTGCTCCCTTGCATGTGTTAGTTTTGTTCCTAGCATGTGCTTGTATATGTTGTGCTTATTACTTACCTTGAGTAATCAAGTTTGTGTATGTTAATGTGCGCTCCATATATGTGTAAACTTTGTGTTGAGTCCTTATTGGATCTTGTGTTGATTTCAATGGGCTCTTTTGAGAAATTAATGGACTATCCCATTTTGGGGGAGTGATATGCTTTGTGCACTTCACTAACCTAAAAATGCGTGTATATGAGTAACACCACCTAGTATTGATATATCAAGATTATCTAGTAACTATGTGGTGTGTCATGCTCATGAGAAATTCAAATTCTATAATGTCTATTAATTATCTCTATTAGATTTTATTTGCCTCTTGTTGAGAAGAAATGAATTATCACATTGTGGGGGAGTAATAAGCTATGTGCATATTACAATCCTACAAAATGTGAACATTTGAGGTTTGTCACTTAGATTTGATATTGTAAATTATCTTATTCCTATATGGCATATTAGCTCGAACAAGTTCCAATTTGCTCTCTAGCTATCTTTTGGGTCTTGTTCGTGTGTGTTTGCTTGGTGTGGTTTTTATCTAATGTGCATCTCCATACATTAGTTGGGAAACCATTTGTTCCATATTATTCTAACCATGGCCTTGCCGGTTGGTTTGAATAGTTGGAACTACCAACAAACCTTATTCAAATATGGTGTTTTATTGCTTATCTTTTGCCACATGTTTTATCTTGTGAGGATATTCTTGGATACCTCTATCACCGGGAAAATAATTCCAAATGGTCATTGTCCTTGTACAATCCATATTTGTGTTTGTGGTAGAATATTTTTGATTATCCTTACATTGGCATTGGTTTTTATTTGTCTCATCTCTTGCCAAAATATTCATTTTGACTCCCATTGCCTTCCTTGCCTCTTGCTAGGATCCTAATCCTCAAATTGGTAGTGTTTAGTGTTGTAAATAAAATATGAAGAGTAATGATCCCTTGTGCGTGCATATTGTATTCAAATGCAAATATCAAAAATTAATGCATGAATCTTGGGGGAGCATTCCTTTTATTTAGAACACTATCCTATCTATCATTATTTGATCCTTTCAATTGTCATTTGATTTCTATCATATGTGTTTATGGAAGACAAATCTTTTCTCTTGATGCTTTGTGCCATCATGAAAAGTGTAGAGGGTGTTTGGTTTATTTAGTGTAACCTTGCTCTCTCTTGGGAGTCTTGCATTCTCATCTCTTGTTTTATGTTTATCCTATAGAATGAGAAAACCCTTTGAGCATGACTCTTTCTTTCATCTTATATGCTCATTGGCCTTGCCTAGGTACCTTCAATTGGTATTAATTGGAATTTAATATCTCCTCCATAGATATTTGTTTCAATTGATATTTATTGTGAGAATTTTGATACCTTATTACTTTATTTTACTTTACTTGATTCCGGTCAAGTATTATCCTCTTCTTGGTATCTTGTCTCCTAGTTGGTATCTTATCTTTCAATTGGTGTCTTATCTCTCATGTGTTGTTTGATTTGATTCCTATTGATATCACACTTCATGTGTTGATGTGTTTTGGAATCAATCACATGTTGATTTGTTTCTTTCCTCAATCATGTGTTGATTTGGATTTTGATATAATTTGGACAACCTTTTTGTGTCACACTTTGGTGTGCTCTCTTCTTGGTTTACTTGGTGTTTTGTCCAAACCGTATCTCATTTGGTTCTTGTAAGTCCATGCATGCATATTTACTAATACATTTATTGTCACATCCCGAAAATTCGTCCCTAATGTTAGTAATGTTTTTTCTCCCGCCTGAAAAACTTTTTCGGTTTCCAAACTATTTTCTCCCACTTGTTGGTCTTTGAATTGACTTTGGTTTTGCTCACTTGGAGATTTCCCAACAAACCTTGAGCTTATCAACCTCCACCATATCTCGATGCCACTATTTTCGTTGTCACACATTGATGCCACTCCAGTGTCCCAAAACCCTTCCGTCTATTCCACTAAAAGCCACCACCACAATTGTATCTTAAGATAAATTCTACCAAGCTACCATATGGTTCCCTCATACTTATACATCCACCCTATGGGAAAATATTCCATAGTCCAATGCAAAAACCCTCGGTTAAATCATATCCGCTATTATGCCATTTCCAGTCCAATAAGTATTCAGACACCTTCCACTCATCCAAAAATTCTACAATTTTGTGGATGGGCCTAATTTCACCTCCTGAACTTTTCACTCCATTGGCCCAACCTCATTTGAGCAATATTTGGGGTACTTCCTTTGTGATGCTCTTTTTATGCCTAATAGCAATTTCCAAAGCAAACCCTAGATACAAAAATCATTTGGCATTGGTGCTTTGCCAAGATGACAAACTCCCATATATAACCACATAACCAGAAGATCATGTCAAGATCATTTGAGGAGATGCATCTATCATGCCCATGCCATTAGGGCACTTTTCGAACACCAATTTACTTAACCATCTTCCATGTATTCAATTGAGCTCAAAATCCACAGACCTACCACATACACCCATTATTACCTACTGTGAATTTTGGGGATTTTTCTGAGTCATGGAAAGCCTTCATCATTTCATCGAACACCTGGCGTCTTCTAGCTTTTCTGAAATTTTTCTTAAACCAAGTTGCAAACCAGCCGAAACCTTCAACTAAGTTTAGTTAGATCTTTACGTTTGGCGCAGAGTGACGCGATTGATTTCCATTTTGGAGCCTTGTTCTGAGAGATACGTCTAGATGCCGGTGTCAGCATGGGGGCTGGCGTGGTCACCATAGGCATGACCATGCCATGCGGCGCCGCCGATTCATGGTCGTCGCCGTTCGGCCTCTCCCGGCCGCTCCCTGTGTCCCCCTGGTATCCCCTCCGTCCCTAGACCCTCCCCCTCGGCCACACCCGCCACCTCACCCTCTACAGTGCCGCCAAGCAGCTTGACGACGCGCCGCCGATACAGTCCGCCGTGGGTCCCCCTCACCTGTACCTCGATCTTATCCACGGCCGCGTCTTCCGTCGTCCAGCGCATCCCCTGCTACACCATCGACGTATTGTTCGTCGTCACGTCGAGGCAGCATCGAGCACGTCACCCCGCCGTTCCCGCCGAGCCGTCATGGTCGTTGTCCCCTCCCGAGCCCTATAAAGGAGCACCCGAGCTCTCTCGCGCAAACCGCACCCTCCCTCTCCCCCTCCTGGAGCCCCTTTTCTCCTTTAATTGCAGAATGGTGGAGCTTGGCTCTGTTTTGGCCGTGGTGGTCGCCGGACGTCCACGGACCATGGCGTGCACCAGACCGATCCATTCCTCGATTAAATTCGTGGAGGGACTCCCCTTGATCTCCTCTTCCTTCCCGGCCAGGAATTTCGAAGATTGGTGGACCGTGGCCACGTCTCCGTCCTCGTCCGCCGGCGGCGAGCTCGTTGGGCGAGCACCGGGGCGTCGCCTCCCCCCTACCTCTCTGTGTCCGTGGCCTCCTTTCTCGGACGCGGCGCATCGGGGCGCCCCTCCCCGTCCCCTCGGTGGCCACGGGCGCCCACCGGAGCGACGACGGCGGTCGAGCCTGCCTGAGCCGCATCGGGCTCCCTCCAGGGCTTGGTCGACGCGGGGTAGGAGGCAGCCAGTCTGGCAGCCAGCGTGGCACCCTGCCGTCGCCGACAGGCGGGCCCCGGCCTGGCCCAGCCGCCACGCTGGGTAAGTGGAGGCGCCTTCCACGCGTCTCCGCTTCCCTGAACCGAAAGCGCATTTTGGTGAAATACGTCACCGGCCCGGCCCAGTTCGATTTCGGCCCGCACCGTTTTTTTTTTCCAGAAGTGAGCAGCAGGTAGTTAAAGTTCGCCCAGCCATAACTTTTGAACCATAGCTCCGATCGAGGTGATTCAAATTTGTAAATTCCTAGTTTTAAGAGCTCTATCCAGTAGCATAGGTTTTGTATTTTTGTGAAGTGTTTGTATGCTGAGCACCCTTATACATATGCATAGGTCCATCCCCCGGTACCGGAAAATCGATACCCTAAACCGCGACGTGTCCGTGACCCCGAAGCCAAATGGCGTCGATCTGCGAAGGCAAGCTAACCACTTGCTATGAACACTCAAGCGGTGTTGTTTGTTTGCAGATCATCATGTCACATATGCGCGTTATATTTTATTGCTAGCCGATGCTGATGTTGGTTCCGGTGATTTCATGTGTATATTTGCATGCTATGTTCATTTCAAGCTTAGGTAGCTACGCCATGTTTAATTTCAAGTATAGATAGTGATGCCATGTTCCACTCATCATCCATGTGTGCATTAGAATGACGAGTGAATAATTTGTGCGCCTCGCACTTGCGTGGCCTTGTCGAACCATCTGACCAGCTAACTATAACTAAGCGTCCCCATGATTGTTTGCTTCTTCTCCTTCGCCGAGGTGAGGAGCGGACGAATGTCGTCTTATGATCCTCGGAGTTGGGGCATTTGCCAAAAGAGTTATTTGCTTCTTCTCCCTCCGTCAAACTTGGCTGGCATATGCCCGCCTTGACTGCGACGCTTGGGAAGCTGGCTTTCATTTGGATCTTTTTGCCAAGATCGCTGACACCACGTCGAGTTAATCCTCGAGTGGAATGGATGCCTTCTTTCTTATGATTGCTTTTCAATTCATTTGGCGACTAAATACATGTTGGGCCCCGCCTGCGTGGATTGAGTCTCGCCTACTTTCAGTATTATTATTTTATGTACCTTTACTTTCCTGCAATACGATAAACCCATCAAGTGTGGGTTGAGTTCCGGCCGGCGACTAAATACATGTTGGGCACCGCCCACGTGGATTGAATCTCGTCTACTTTTCTGTAGAGTTGTGGCGTGTGTTGGACGGTACCATGCACCACTCCCCATTCCGGCGACGATGGACTGGAGGAACCGCCGCAGTCAATGGAATGGAGGAACGGGATCGCGTGGACGCCTCCACTAACTTTTGTAGTCGATCTGTGGCTGCTACTGGTCGGAGTTATCTCCGCCATCGCCCGGTTGACGCTAACCAACTGTGCTGTTTATTTTCTTTTACTCAACCTGTGGCTGTCACTGGTCGGAGTTATCTCTGCCATCGCCCGGTTGAAACTAACCATTGATTGAACTAACTATATATTGTTTGAAATATTGGGTGCAGTTTGTTTCTGTTTCATGTTGATATGATATTACGATTTTGCATTGGACTAATCTGTTTCATGTTGATATGATATTATATTTATTGTGTTGGACTAACCCTCTGTGGTTGGAATTGTTGTTAAAAGAAACTGGATTAAATGAACCAACCCTCCAAGCTTCGATAGGGTCAGTCCATAGTGCCACCAATCTGATCATTGAACGCACTACCACTGTCGCCCAAATGGGAGAGCCATAGCCTATGTAACCTATCACGCCTCCTTTGATGCTACCCACTTGGCAAGTCTAGTCGGATACTGCATAGTTGTGGTCGGGGCTAGTCTTGTGAAGGTTCCGGAGCTAGGCGTTGCTCATGAGTTGGGGACGTACCGGATTCACTTCGTCATAAGACTTAGCCCGAGTGGTAAGTCGGTAGCTATACAAGGAGTGTCTTGGTAGCGTGAACGGTTATGTAATTGTATCTTGCCGTCGCGAAGCAAGGTGCATTTAGATGGGTGGTAACTGCAACCTCTCGAGAGTGTATCAACTAGCAGCTAGCCTTGTTCCTAGGTTATGGAACAGTTCAGTGTCGGTCACACTATTGTCCTTTGTCGAGTCCGGAGGTTAAACTTAAGTTCGGTGTGAAAGTAAGATGAACAACCTGATTTCACTAAATAAACAATAAGATGATGCAGGGAATGTTACCTCAGTTGTGAATGGTTACCCGCGTTGAGGGATGGCGGTGCGATCGTTGGGGGCCTAGAGTTAGGCCTGAGCCAACATCGTCCGTGCATTACCTAGTGGATAGATGAGGCCAGTGGGCCTAGCAGTGGAAAGATGTGGTGAGGCCGTTGGGCCTAGTTGTGACAGGTTTGTTATAATACTTATTACCAATGGGTACCTCCGTTATTCGTCACAGGTAAGTTCTCTTGTCTGATCGCCGGTGCACGATCCAACCCCACCTGGCTTGGACTCTGTACTGGTGATACCCCATTATCTACTTATGCCATGATTTGTCGTACTACCCTATTGCTACCCACTTGGAATGTCGTGAGTAGACACTTGCCATGTTTAGATGATTTTCTATCACTAGTTACTTGTTGCCTGATTGCTTGACTGTTCATGTCTTGTGGTTGTTACTTGCGAGTACATCATTGTACTCAAACTGGCTTTTCATGTGGCCAGACGTGGAGAGGATTCGTCTTCTACCATAGCAAAGAGAGATGGAGCAAGAACGTGCTAGGATCAGTAGCCCAGCCAGATGCCTGTGGAATGGAGCTGCACCAAGACGTTGTCGTACCATTATCTTCCGCTGCCGATTAAACTCCGTCCCGTGCCATACTTGGCAATGATAAATTTTCTTGCCTTGATGGCCATGTAAACCATTTGTAGCCCTTTGGGCCTGATTGTGTAATGATATTCCCGCTATGTTGCATTGTCGTAACGTGCGTCCGGATATCCTGGGCTGGCGCACGGGGCGACCGCCTTTCTGACGACATGTGTCAGAAGGGGGTGCCACATTTATTTTATGGCATGCTAGTCTTTCTTGATCCAATATATAGGGGATACTCCACCAAATCCTAAAATGGCTAAGATGTGCATGAAATTCAAGTTCATCTATATGCACATATTTATGTGGAGTGTTTCCTATGTATTGTAGTGTATCTAACTACTATGGAACCCAATGAGTTTGGGAACCATGTTGTACTTGAATTTTGTTTTAGGTACAATGGATATGCATTGGATGCTTGCCTCATTCATAAGGAAGGTGTTCTCACCATGCGATTATTGGAGTCAAGCTTTGATGATAAACAAAAATCCTCATCTTCATCATCACCAATGCTATTTCGGTAACAAGTATCTATCCCATGCATATTTTTCTTGTATTCAACCTTGTGTAGGTTGCCCCTTGGCATGAAAACTTTAAATGTACAATTGTTGTGGCTTTGGCTCTTTCCTTCACTTGGTATATCTTTGTGATATTTGTGATGGAAGTGCAAAAATCTTTTTCTTCAATTGGTATTATTTCTTTGTGATACTTGTTGCCTATCTCAAAGCATCTTCACTATCTCTTGTTCCCTTAGTGATATGTGTGATGTATTTGATATTTTTGAAGTTCATTTATATACAATGAGATAAATTTGAGCTATGTGCTATGCTTTTAAGCAATAATATCTTTTGTATATTCATGACTTCCCTTTTGGATACCATGGTTTCCACTTTATCAACCATCTCATATGTGCAAGTTTCTTTGTGGATGTATATCATCAATGATTTGTCTACTTAGAAACCCATACATATGAGAGAGGTCACCTTTTAGTTGGTATCCTAATTCTTTTGAGCTACCTTGCTTTTATCTATAATTCTTTGGTGGCTCCAATTTTGTCTCATGAGTGCTTGTCTAATTTTTTTTATCGGTATCTTTGCACACTCATGTATTTGTGAGGATCTTTGTCTTCATGCTTACCTTGGTGAGCATGTTGATTTTTATCGGCTAAATTCTCTCACTATCTTTTGGAATTTTCAATTGGTTTTAGTTTCCAATTGGTACCCCTAAGCTTGTGAACATACTCCTTTAAAAGATCTTCCTTTTATCTCGGTTGGGCCAATCCTATGTTGAATGTTAAAAAAAAATTGGTATCCTCGAGTTTGTGAACATATTCTTTATGAAAAATCTTCTTTGTAAGTTATGTGTGTCTTATCAAATTAATTGTCTTGTCACACACACATACTCTTGGTTGGGCCTTCATTAATAATTTCTTTTAATTGGTATCTCCATATGGCTCAACCACATCTTTGGTGCAAGTGCTTTGTTTTGCTTTAATGGTTACATCCTTGCACTTTGTGAGTGTTCTAGATGATTATGGGGGAGTGAGGATTCCATATTTGTTCACTCCGCAATAGTGTATGAACATTGGGGAGCTTCCCTAATTTTATTTAGAATTCTCAGTTAGGATCTTCTTGATTGCTTTTCTCCTTTGTGGAGATGTTTAGAATGATTTCATCCTTTGCCATCTTTGGATCCTCAATATAGTTTGATTTCCTCTATTATTCATCAATGGATATGTGCATTTAATTTCACTCATATCTTGAGGAATGCATACTTATGGAGGAACTCATATTATATTGGCCATCTAAATTTTTTCTTCCCATTTCGTCAATCGATGCCAATGGGGGAGAAGTTTTAGAGGGTTTAAGGGAATTGGTTCTATGCTTTAGTTTGGTTCTTAAGCATTTGCCTCTCATGCTCATGCATCCTTGTCTTGCAAGGTTGCTTAATTCATTATATAAACCCTCTAAAAAGGGATTGTCATCAATTACCAAAATGGGGGAGATTGAAAGAGCATGGTTGCCCCTATGTGTTGTTTTGGTAATTAATGACAATCTCTATGGACTAATGTGTGTTTTGAGTTATATTTGCAGTGTTGGTCCATAAGGAATGCTTGGACTCCATATGTTGGAGTCAAGGCTAAAAGAAGAAGACTACATGTTGATCAAGGCTAAATGCAAGTTGATCAACATACAAGATTAGGGCATGTGAAGAAGAAGATCATTTGTTGATCAAGATCCTATGTTGTCCATGGTGGATGGCGTCACGTGGTGATCAGAAGAAGATCATTTGTTGATCAAGATCCAATGTTGTCCATGGTGGATGGCGTCACGTGGTGATCATCAAGATAAAGGCCATGTGAAGATATGTCGAAGAGTGCCTCTCCCATCTTGGTGTATGGGGGAGCAATATGCGTGTCTTCACCAAGCGGAGAAAAATCAAGAAAGGTGATCCACTTGAGAGTAGATCAAGATCGTCATCATCGAGCTCAAGTGGAATGCGCAAGGCAAAGGTATTTTCTTGATAGGGTTTCTATTTTACCGGTCTCGCGGTGTAGTTGTGAGACCGGGTTTTTAGATAGGTAACCGTACTATCAAGAGGGGCTCTCAAGTGAGCTTTAGCGTATCGGTCGTAGAGAGCTCAAACCTTTGCATCCTTGGCATCATCTTTATTAGTTCCTATTTGGCTCTTATCGTGGTGTGGTATTGGTGCTTGTCGTGCTTGTCATTACACGCCCAAGGTCACCGAAAACGGTTCTCATATGTGTTCCCTATTGAGTTTTCGGTGTCGGAGATTTTGTCAGTCCATCTATGCGGAAGGTTTCACTCTTCCATTTATTAGCAAAATCTCCCTTGCTTGGTTTCAATATTCTTATATGATATAGGGTAGCATTTGTCGTCCTCTTTCCAACAAAAGTGGTTTCGTGTCATTCGGACTTCATTTGCAAAAGATATGGTTTTTCGGTTTTCAATAGAAAGGTTTTACCTTTCATCTTTTGGTTTTACCATATCCTTTTGAACAATGATGTTTCTCTGCATAATCTTGTAGTGCTCGTTGTGACGATTCCAACGAGTCCAAGATTATCGAAAACGGAGTTCGTATGTGGAAGATATTGCATTTCCGGTTTGCAAGAAAGAGGTTTAATATTTCCTCATTTGTTATTATAATATATTGTTGGACTATGATGTTTTTATGCATAATCTTGTAGTGCTTGTTGTGGTGATTCCAACGAGTCCAAGATTATCGAAAACGGAGTCCGGATACAAAAGTTATTGCATTTCCGGTATCGGACGTTTTCTAGGCAGAAAAAGAAAAGAAAAGAAAAAAAAGGGGGAAGGACTGCCCAGCATGGCCGGGGGTATGGCCGGGCCTCCTCTGTGGCCAGGCCGGCCAGGCCGGCCTCCCCTTGGCTGCTGCGCGAAAATGGCCCCAACGGCCATATTTTGGCTCCCCTTTTAAGGGGTCTTCTTCCCCATTTCTTCCCCAACTTTCTCCCACCTCTTGAGCTCTCTTTCCCCCATTGTTGACATTATTTTGAGCTTGCTATCTCTCAATCCCTCCAATAGTTCTTGCTAGTTTTTGAGGGAAAAGAGAGAGGAGGTCTAGATCCACGTTTCCACCGATCGGTTTTTCCTCTAAGTGAGGGGAACACCTTGGATCTAGATCTTTGGAGTTTCTTTGTGTTTCTCTTTGTTCTTCCTCCCAAATCCCTCCCAAGCATTATTTGCTTTGGTTGGATTCGGGTTGGAAGAACTTGTCCACTTAGTGTGTTCTTGCCATTGCATTAGTTGCATCGGTTTGAGTTCTCCACGGTGATTCGTGGAAAGTGAAGTTGAGAAGCTTGTTACTCTTGGGTACTTTGGTGCCCTAGAGCTTGTTCCTCTAGGGCACGTTGGTACCCTAGACGGTTGTTGATTTCTCGGAGTCTTGGTGGCTCACGGGATTTGTTGGGAGCCTCCAATTGTGGAGTGTGGCTCAACCTTGTTGCTTCGGAGCTTTGGTAGCTACGAAGATATTGCCGGGAGCCATCAATTGAGTTGTGGTGTGTGCCCCGGCCTTGGGCATCGAGTCTTGGCGGCTCGGTGCATTTGGTGAAGACCCTCCAACTTGTGGAGTGAGCTTCACCCTTGTAAAGGTTCTAGTTGTCAACCTCAACGGCAACATAGTGACAAGTGCCTCGCCACATTGGTGGTAAGACACAACGGAGATACGGTGTGCCATATCAAGGCTACTCGGTGTTTCACATTGGTGAACACCGCGCCACTCCAACGGAGACTAGCTTCCATTGGGAAGTGTCGGGGATATGAACCCCGGATACCCCTAAGAGGACCATTTCTTCAAGAACTACAGGGGCCGGCTACGCAAGTGCCGGCTGCAGCGTGTCGCCTGGAGCCAGCCGGATGAAGCAAGCCGCTTCGCCTACCCGGAGGCGGACGGCCGATTAGGCTCAAGCCGGCCTCTACCCACCAACCGGCCCGTACTGGTAGGCCCGGATGGTCCAGCCCCTGTCGGGCGTTACCGTTACAACGTAATGATGAGATAGCTCCAGCCGGCTCCAGAGTAATGATGTCATAGGGGCAATCGTGTAATCTCCCTGTAACCCAAAACCCTAGATGCTGCCTATATAAAGCATGCAGAGGCCTCCTGCGCGAGGCAGGCCAGTAGATACGGGGACACTCGGAGAGACAGATAGAGAGATACGTAGATCATCGTCTTCCACCTCCAGCCAGTTTGACATCTCAAGCCGGCACCACCGCAATACAGCTCCAGGAGCAACCTTTGTAACCTGAATCTGTGATCAAGGAATACAAGCAAGAACAGCAGGACGTAGGGGTGTTACCTCCACAAGGAGGGCCCCGAACCTGGGTAACTGACGTGTGTTTGCATGTTTGTTGCCCAATCCCGCGCGAGCATCCGATCGTCGCCTGCCCCACACTCTTTTCCGTCTTTGATGGATATGCCGTGCTACCCACCACGACATTTGGCGCCCACCGTGGACACACCCAAGTACAACGGCACCGCGAAGCCGGAAGACTGGCTCGCCGACTACGTCACGGCGGTCAACATCGCAGGCGGCAACAAGCGGGTAGCCGTGCGCTACGTGCCACTCATGCTTCAGGGATCGGCACGGACTTGGCTCAATAGCCTTCCGAAGGAGAGCGTCAACAGCTGGCTGGACTTCGAGGAAGTGTTCAACCGCAACTTCACCGGCACCTACTTGCGCCCTGTCAACGCGCAGCTGCTCGCGCTGTGTAAGAAGAAGGACGGCGAGTCGGACCGAGCCTACCTCACCCGGTGGACAAGCCTTCGCAACTCTTGCGAAGGAGTTCTCGAGCTCCAAGCCGTCCAGTACTTCATTCAAGGGTGCCGAGACCAGACGCTGCTCAAGCACCGACTCCTGAGGAAGAGCCCGAAGACCATGGCAGAGCTCATGGCAATCGCCGACGAGTACGCCACCGCCGACGCGGGCATGACCAACCCGATCCGACTCGACGAAGCCGGGAGAATCATCACGACGGAGCCAGCTGCACGCCGCAGCCGGACGGAGAACCAAGATGGAGGAAAATCGACCCGGCGTGATTCCGACGTGGCCGGCAAGCGCAAGTCTGCGGACGACCGTGTAGAGTCCAAGGTCGTCGCCATGACCGAAGGAAGGCCGGCAGGAGGCTTCGACAACCGCCGCATGAGGACAAGCGGCGACATGCGCCGGACATGGGCGAGGAACAACTACGACTACATGCTCGATCAACCGTGCCGGAACCATGGCGACCGGCCAGCAAACCACACCGTCAGGCAATGCACTCTCGGCCGCCCAAGGCCACCACCGTACGAGCGGCGAAACCCGCCTCTGCCTCGAGATGAAGCCGGACGGGACGATCGAGGACGCGACGATAGACGACGCGAAGACAGGGACCGCGATGACCGTCAACGCGAGGAAGAAAGGGAGCGCCTTCCGGCTCCACCTCCAAGAGGTCCAGACGGCTACCAGAATCCGGATGCCGCCTACATCGTATTCGTCAGCGAGCGCGACGACAAGCGAAGCCGGCGCGAACGGTTCAAGGAAGTGAACGCGGTGGTTCCACCTGTCCCCCAGTACCTCAACTGGTCGCAGGAGCCGATCACGTGGGACCGCCGCGACCACCCGGAACTGATGCCCAACCCAGGCGGCTATGCTCTAGTCCTGGAGCCCATGATCATCTCCACCAAGCGCGCTTGCACCTTCTCACGCGTCCTCATCGACGGAGGCAGCAGCATCAACATCCTCTACCGTGACACGCTGGAGAAGCTGGGCGTCTCCGAGTCCAGCTTGACGCCGAGCCGGACGGTCTTCCACGGCATCGTGCCGGGGCGAGCCGGTTCGTCCATGGGCCTCATTCGGCTGGATGTCCTATTCGGCACCAAGAGCAACCACCGCCGTGAGACCATCTCCTTCGAGGTGGTCGACCACTCCAGCGCCTACCACGCCATCCTCGGGCGGCCGGCGCTCGCCAAGTTCATGGCGGTACCCCACTATGCTTACCTCAAGATGAAGCTACCAGGCCCACGCGGGATCATCACCGTCGCCGGAGACTATAAACGCTCCATCGCATGCGCCTCCGACAGCGCAAAGGTGGCCGAGACCATGTTCTGCCACGAGGAGATGAAGCAATTCAAGCGCAAGGCTAGCGAGGAAAAACTGGAGATCCCGGAGTCGGCCAAGCCGGCTGGCGAGTCGAACTTCCAGGCGGCCCGGGACACAAAGAAGATCTACTTCGACGACAACGACAAGTCCAAGTTCGTCTCCGTGGGGGCGAGCCTGGACCCCAAATAGAAAAGCGCGCTCGTCGAGTTCCTCCGTGAGAACCGGGACATCTTCGCGTGGTCCCCCAAGGACATGCCTGGTGTGCCGAGGGAACTCGCCGAGCACTCTCTTCACGTCCGGCCAGATGCCAAGCCGGTAAAACAGTCTCTGCGACGTTTCGCGGAAGGAAGAAGACAGCTTATAGGAGAAGAAATAGCCCGGCTACTCGCGGCCGGGTTCATCAAAGAAGTGCAACACACGGAGTGGCTAGCCAATCCGGTGATGGTGGAAAAGAAGAACAAGAAATGGCGGATGTGTATCGACTACACCCACCTCAACAAGGCTTGCCCAAAAGACCCCTTCGCATTGCCGCGCATCGACCAAGTGATCGACTCCACGGCCGGCTGCGACCTCCTCTCCCTCCTCGATGCCTACTCCGGCTATCACCAAATTCCACTGAATTCGGACGACCAGCTCAAGACCGCCTTCATCACCCCATACGGCCCGTACTGCTACACCACTATGCCGTTCGGCTTGAAGAACGCGGGAGCAACATACCAGCGCTGCATGCAGAAATGCTTGCACGACCAAATCGGCTGCAACGCGCACGCCTACGTCAACGACGTCGTCATCAAAACCAAGGAGAAGCACACCCTCCTCCTCGACCTCAAGGAAACCTTCGACAACCTCCGCCGCTTCTAGATGAAGCTCAACCCGGAGAAATGCGTGTTCGGCGTTCCAGCCGGACAGCTACTCGGCTACCTTGTGTCGGCACGAGGGATCGAGGCCAACCCGGAGAAAATCGCCGCCATCGACAACATGCGACAACCAAGAAGCGTCAAGGACATCCAGAAGTTCGCCGGGTGCCTAGCTTCCCTCAGCCGTTTCATCAGCCGGCTCGGGGAGAAGGCTCTCCCGCTCTACCACTTACTGAAGAAAACGGACAAATTCGTCTGGAGCGACGCGGCCGACGCCGCCTTCAAGGAACTCAAGCGGGCGATGACCACCACCCCAGTCCTAGCACCTCCGACTCCAAAGGAGCCCATGCTCATGTACATCGCCGCCTCCAATCGAGTCGTCAGCGTGGTCCTAGTGGTGGAACGAGACGAACCCGACAAGCAGCGGCCGGTTCAGCGGCCAGTCTACTACCTCAGCGAGGTGCTCTCGCAGTCAAAGCAAAACTACCCGCACTACCAGAAGCTCGTATACGGCGTGTACATGGCGACGAAGAAGCTGAAACATTACTTTCAAGAGCACCCGATCAAAGTGATAAGCGACGCACCGCTTGCCGAGATCATAGGCAACAAGGACGCAACCGGCAGAGTTGCGAAATGGGCGATCAACCTGACGGCGCACGGAGTCGAGTACGACAAGAGAACAGCGATCAAGTCGCAGGAGCTGGCAGACTTTCTCGCCGATTGGACGGAGACGGACCACATACCACCGCCACCCGGCTCCGGCGAGCATTGGCTCATGCACTTCGACGGCTCCAAAAGATACTGGGGACTCGGCGCCGGAGTCGTCCTCACCTCACCCAAGGGTGGCCGACTCGAATACGTGCTACAGATCCACTTCACGGTGTCCAACAACGTAGCCGAGTATGAAGCTCTCGCGCACGGCCTCAAGCTCGCCAAGGCTATGAACATCAAGCGAATCCTCTGCTACGGCGACTCCGACTTGGTGGTCCAGCAGACCACTGGTCATTGGGACGCCAAGGACCCCAACATGGCCGCTTACCGCTTCTTCGTCCAGCAGCTCGCGGGATACTTTGAAGGATGCGAGTTCCACCACATCCACCGCTCCAACAACGAGGCAGCCGACACCCTGGCAAACATTGGCTCTCTTCGCGAGGAAATCCCACCCGGCGTCGCCCTCGAGAAGCTCTACAAACCATCCATCACGCCGTGTCCCGGCTCTGATTCCATCCGGATGCCGCCGGACACGGAGTCGGCTGGGCCGGCTCCAGGCGAGATGGAGCCCGTCTAGGTCCTCGTCATCGAAGCGGCTCCACCATGGACCCAACCCTTCCTCACCTACCTCGCCAACAACGAGCTCCCGGCGGACGAGCTCAACGCCAGGCAAATCAAACGCCGGGCAAACGCTTACACCATCATCAACAACGAGCTATACAAGCGCAGCGTATCCGGAATGTTCCAATGTTGCGTGAGCCAAGAAGAAGGGATCAGGATCCTCAAGGAGATCCATCAAGGCGAATGTGGCCATCACGCATCCTCAAGGGCAATTGTGGCTAAGGCGTTCAGGCACGGGTTTTACTGGCCGACTGCGCTGGCGGACGCGAACCAACTGGTCCGACTCTGCAACGGCTGCCAACGATTCGCAACGCAGAAGCACACGCCGGCTTCGGCACTCAAGACAATTCCTATCACCTGGCCGTTTGCCGTCTGGGGGCTCGACATGGTTGGGCCACTGAGGAGATCCAGTGGAGGCATGACACACCTGCTGGTAGCGGTCGACAAGTTCACAAAATGGATTGAAGCCAAGCCGATCAAGAAACTGGATGGACCAACAGCAGTCAAGTTCTTCAAAAGCATCATCTACCGCTTCGGCTACCCCAACAGCATCATCACGGACAACGGGACAAACTTCGTCAAGGGAGAATTCGCCAAGTTCTGCGGCAGGACCGGCATCCGGCTCGACGTCGCCTCCGTCGCGCACCCGCAGTCGAACGGGCAGGTCGAGCAGGCAAACGGCCTCATCTTATCCGGCATCAAACCTCGGCTGCTCGAACCGCTCGAGCGGGCAGCCGGCGCGTGGGAAGAAGAGCTACCTTCCGTCCTCTGGAGCCTAAGGACGACGCCGAATCGCTCAACCGGCTTCACCCCCTTCTTCCTCGTCCATGGGGCTGAGGCCGTCATGCCAACAGACATCGAGCACGACGCACCCCGGATCGTGCTGTACACGGAAGCGCAAGCTAAGCAAGCCTACGAAGATGGAATGGACCTGCTCGAGGAAGCACGCCAACTTGCCGAATCAAGGTCGGCGATGTACCAGCAACAACTACGCAACTACCACAGTCGGCGCATCAAGAACGTCCACTTTCGTGAAGGCGACCTTGTGCTCCGGCTCATCCAAGACACTAAAAACATGCACAAGTTGTCATCGCCGTGGGAAGGACCATTCATCGTCAGCAAAGCGCTCATCAACGATGCCTACTACCTCATCGACGCCCGCGAGCACAAGAAGGACACGATGGACAAGGAAGGCGATGAAACGGAAAGGCCATGGAACGCGTCACTCTTGCGTCGATTCTACACTTGAGAGAGAACAATGTATGTATCACCCATGCTATCAATAAAAGAAACGAGAATGATGAACACTTGAGCAGGTTTTTGCAACTTTTTCCGCATTTTTCTTCCCGGCTCTTCCGGCAGCCGGCAAGCTTGCCTTTAGCGGCCGTGTAGCGTGACTAACCCCTAAACGGCTAACTCTTCGAATTCGGTTAAGGCCGGCAAGAGAACAAGCTGGAGGGGGCCAACAACGTGAAAAACGCATAAAGGGAAGTCCTGCCGGCTGAAACAACGTTCTTCTGCAAACTCGGCCAAGCCGGCAGTTGGCAACCGCTTCTCTGATTACGGATGATTAACTACACAACGCTAAACGGCTAACTCTTCGAATCCGGTTAAGGCCGGCAAGAGAATAAGCTGGAGGCGGAGTGTATGCGAAAGACGTAAGAAATAGAAGTCGTTACCGGCTGAGAAAACTCTGGCCTAACAAACCGGATCCTAGCGTTGTAGTAGTGTGCATGATCCCGCTAGACGGTGAAGTGCACACGAACGGCGGCGGGAAAGGCTATAGGCGAGTGTGAAATTGAGACAAGCGCAGTGAAAGTATACTCCATGATCATAATAGCAAACTAATCGCTTCGTCATTTCATTTCACGCGCGAAAATGCCGCCAACCGGCTTCGAGAGCCCAAGCCGGACACAGACCCGACGAGCGAGAAATGAAAATTGCGCACAAGCAAACAAGTACAGGAACAAGAGCAAGTAGCATTAAAACATGAAGGGCAAGGCATTACAGTTGAAGGCTAAACAACAAGGCAAAAGAGGGAAGTCCACAGGCGGACCTTCCCCGCGCAACTACAAGGTCGAGCCGGCAGAGCTCCCTAAGCGGCACCCGTCGCCTTCCCGGATCCACCTATCTTCTTGCCGGCCCAGTGCTTGATGCAGAGGGTACCGTCGAACACCTTCACAAAGAAAACGCCCTTGTCACGCCGGAGGCGGAAGCAGAGGATGAAGCCGGCTTCGAGCTCGTAGAAGTCGGCGAACTCATCCCAACCCCTGACAAACTCCACCCGGCTGGCAACAGCATTACCCTCCACCTGGGAGGTGAACCGGACGGTTGCATCCCAGGGACCCTGGGAGGCACCCTCACGGAAGAGCTTGAACTTGAAGTGGCCAACGCCCGACAGTGCGTCGGCGAAGGCGTCGGGAAGCCTCTGCACTGGCCCAGTAACTGGCGAGTGCAGGATCAAGAGGAACTCCCCGATGGGGAACACACCCCAGGCCGGGCGCCGCGGATTCTCCAGGGAGTCGGAAGAGGCGGAGGACAACTCTGCGCTTTCTTCCTCGCTGTCGGCGACAGCAGAGGGAGCAAATTTAGGAATCGGGTCAAAGCCCGGAGGAGGAAGAACAGGGGTGGCTTCCTCCTCGCTCGATGAGTCGTGAAGAACAAGGAGGGTTTTGCCACGACCAGCGCCGATGCTAACGCCGCCACTGACGGCACCCGCACTCCTCAGGCCAGCACGGCCGCCGCCCTTGCCGCGGCCAGCGCTGCTATCGGCGGCAGCGGAGGCGACCACCTTCCCCCGCCCTCGACCGCCACTCTTGGGGGGACGACCGCGAGGACATTTCGCTGGAGGTGCAGCGACAGTCTCCTCAGCGGCAGCGTCCATGGGCTCAGGTTTCACCATGGCGGGGATGCGAGGAAACAAGAAGAGGAAGGCGAAAAGGGAGGAAGGAAGCGCGAGTGAAGAAGGACAAAGAAAATGGTCAAGCTTTATAACACAAACAAGGGACAACGTGGGAGACCCAACCGTCGCCCACGATCCCATGATCAACACGTGGTAACGACACTCAGTTGACAAGACCCTTCAGTAACTGCAACCGGGTCCACACACAGAAGACAAGGAGGCAAGGCGAAGCCGTCAGCCGGTAAAAGATTCCCGGGGGCTGCGCACCCGCCAAGGCGGCTGCCCAGACCCGGACGAAAATAAAAATCACCCCGAGTCACGGACTCGGGGGCTGCGAAGCCGTCAGCCGGCAAAGGATACCCGGGGGCTGCGCACCCGCCAAGGCGGCTGCCCAGACCCGGACGAAAATAAAAATCACCCCGAGTCACGGACTCGGGGGGCTGCGAAGCCGTCAGCCGGCAAAGGATACCCGGGGGCTGCGCACCCGCCAAGGCGGCTGCCCAGACCCGGACGAAAATAAAAATCACCCCGAGTCACGGACTCGGGGGCTGCGAAGCCGCAAGCCGGCATAAAGGATACCCGGGGCTGCGCACCCGCCAAGGCGGCTGCCCAGACCCGGACGAAAATAAAAGTCACCCCGAGTCACGGACTCGGGGGCTGCGAAGCCGCAAGCCGGCATAAAGGATACCCGGGGGCTGCGCACCCGCCAAGGCGGCTGCCCAGACCCGGACGAAATAAAAGTCACCCCGGGTCACGGACTCGGGGGCTGCGAAGCCGTCAGCCGGCAAAAATTCCCGGGGGCTGCGCAGTCGACAAGCCGGCTGCCCAGACCCGGACGAACATATAAAAAACACCCCGAGTCACGGACTCGGGGGCTGCCAAGCCGTCAGCCGGCATAATAATTCCCGGGGGCTGCGCAGCCGGCAAGCCGGCTCCGCAGACCCGGACGTATATCTAAATCACCCCAAGTCACGGACTCGGGGGCTGCACGATATAACGACGACAGAAGATAAGCGATAAGCAGGAAACGTGAAATTTCGACCCGGATTGATGCTCAAACCGGCCCAAAATTCGGGGGCTAGGTATGGTGATCATCATCACCAAAAACAAGCACGAATTATAGCACAGAGGCCCAGCAGTCACAGAGGAAACGACACTCACGATAACAGACCACGGCAGGAAGCAGAATAGCGAATTTTTACATGATAACCTTCAAAGGTGTCCAAGATAACAAGGCGGCTAATGTGGCAGGACAGTTAATGGCACAGAACAACAGTTACACCCGGCATCCCGGGGAGACGAACGAATCAAACGGTAGCGGCGTCGGTAGCGGCAGCAGCGTCGCCGGCTCCAGCATCTTCAGCCGTTTGTGGCGCCGAAGACGGCTCGGCAGGTACCAGCGTCGTCAGGTCAACCGCCTCGGCAATCCGCTCGGAGGCCTCGGCAATTTCTGGACGCAAGTCCACGAAGGATGTCCCGGCGCGGAAGCCGTCCATCAGCCTGCTCATCTGCACGCCAGGGTACCATGACTTCACCACGGCCAGGGCCATGTCGGCGCCTCCGCGCGCCGCCATCTCCACTTGATCATTGATGCCGGCAGGCGCTCCTTCGAGCCGGGCGCATAAGTCGTGGAGAGTAGCTGGCAAGGGAGAGTCCGGCCATAAGTTCTCAAGCACGCCCTCAGCCGCTTCCTTTAGCCGCTTGAATTCCTAGCCGAACCGCAGAAGACGGGAGGCGGTAGTCGGAGTAGACCCAGCAGCAGCACCAGAAGATTCCGGTTGGGAGTGAGCCGAGGCAGCATCTTTTTGGAGTTGCGCATCCACCTCGGGATAGAGGCCTGCATTTCAAACCAATGAGGCCGAATAGAAGACCCAAAGCAAGAAATCAAGGAGAAAGGAGACCTCACTTACCGAGGATCAGCTCGTTTACGCGCTCAACCTCCTTGACCAAGCCGCCCACCAGCTGCTCCTGCTCAAGCTCGCGCGCCTTGGCCTCCTGGACGATCTTGTCGCTGTTCTCGACGGAAGCCTTCAGCAGATCCTCAGCTCGGTCGCATTCCCGCGAAGAGACTCAACCTCGCTCTGCTTCCGGCGCTCGGACTCCCGCAGTCTCGCCGTCTCCTCGCCCAGCCGGACGACCTCGAGGCGGACGCTCTTCTAATGCCTTCTCCGCCGCTTGGAGATCGGCCTTGGACGAGGTCAAGGCGGCGTCCTTTTCCTTCAGTTGCCTCTCCAAGCCGGCGCGGGAGGTGGTGTCACCTGTGGAGATCAAATCACCGTCAAGCCAAGACATGCAAGAGAAAAAGGCAGAACGGCAAGACAGAGTGCAGAAGGAAAAGGAAGTCAAACCTTTAGCCGCCTCAAGCTCCCGCCTGAGCAATGCCGCCTCCCTAGCCGCCTCGGCAAAGCCTTGCTCTATGGAGGAGCGGAGCAATGTTACGTTGGCCAAGTTCTCCCTGGCCACCCGCTCCACCAGTTCGGCAAGGGGAAATCTTCCCGACGCGTCGGGCCGAGCCGGCACCGGTCCGGAGTACGGCGGAGAAGACACCAAAGTTGATTGGCGAGGGACCGGGAGCGAAGTCGTCACTTCCGTAATGGCCTTATCCTTGGCCGTCTCGGCTACGTCACCGAGGAAGGGTAGGGAAGGCGAGATACCCAGCCCCGGCGCCGGGCTGGGGAACCATCTGGAAAGCGCCCACTGGCGCCTCGTCATCACCACCTGAAGCCGGAGGGTTGAAATCGACCACAAGGGGAGCCGCCTCCACCAGCACTCGGCTGTCCGCCTCCGTCGTCCTCGCCTCTGAAGGCGGGTTGGCCGCTTGCGCCGCAGGGGCCTCGGTAGCGGGCACCGAGGCCGACTCCACCACCGCGACAACTGCCGTCTCCGCTATTGGAAGCGGCGCTCTGCGCATTAAGGAAAGCGTCACCATCAAGCATAAGTAACAAGATTCTCACCACAAGACAAAGGCGTACCCGTCGCACGAGCCCAGGGCTCTGGCCATCCTCCTCCTCCTCAAACGCTTTGGCGGGGGAGGGGGCACGGCGTCGGACGGGCGCTTCACGCCTCCGGAAGGCACATCGCCGCCTTTCGCCGGAACGACAGAGTCTTCGACCGGCCGCTCCGTGCGGGCCGGCACCACCTCGGCACCAGCAGAGGCCTTTGCGGTATTGCCGGCCTCCGCGCCCGCTGCCGCCTTCTCCTCATCTGCCTTAGCAGCCGCCGACCGCTTTGTAGCCGCCTGGGCGTCCATCGACGCCCGGATCGAGTCCGCCTGCGCCAGCTCCGCGTAAACAGCTTTCTCCATATCCTCGATACCCGAGTCATAACCAAGAACAATAGGAGGAGAAAGATTAACCACCTGGGTGCGGGTCTTGTCGGCGGCGGGTTCTGCCCTCTCCGCGTCCGCCGCCTTCGTCCTCTCCTCGTCCTCCCTCGAGGCCAGCAGCTGCTCCATGGTCAATTCCAATTCAGTTGTCTCCAAGCCAAGACAGCATGCGTCGTCTGAGCATAAAACTCCCTCTCCAAATCAGCCGGATTCAAATCATAAATAAAATCACCGCTGAAGCAGCGACCAATCACCTCGTCTTTGGCCCCACCGGTCTGGGCCTCCTCCTCCGCCATCTTGGCGTCGACCTCAGCCCGGACCTCGGCCATGATCTCGTCCGCCTTGGCCTCGGTCTCAGGCGTCTCCGCCCTCGGTCTTCCGGCTGGCGACAGGCCGGCCGTGGTAGGCCGGGAAGACGTCGAAGCCAACTTTTTGGCGGGCAGCACGCCTCGCCTCTCGAATGCGCCCTTCCGCTTGGGCGGCGCGGTATTCGCATCGACATCGGCGGCCGACTTCGACCGCCTCTCCTTCACGATCCGCCGAGGAATAATCACCTTCTTCCGCGCCGCCGCCTCCAGCTCCTTGGTCCGGCGGGTGGATATCGCCGGCTTGGAGGCTGGCACGGAGGAAGAACCCTCTGAGTCCGGTTCAGAGCCAGTGGAGAGATCTACTACCACACGCACGACATCGTCAGCCTGCCCGGCGACCCCGGGCTCAGAAGACTTACCACGGACGACGAAACCGGGGGCGGATCGTCGCGCTCGAGATCCTCGTCCCGGTAGGCTGCCGAGTCGGAGTCGGGGCCGGCGGCAGGGACCGGGCTCGTTGCAGTCCGGGCAGCGTCATCATCACCCCCATCATCGCCGCCGGTATCGGCACCTCCTCCAGACGACTCGGTGGTGTCGCCGCGTGTTTCCGCGACGACACGGGCATCGCCGCCGGATTCGCCTCCAGCGGCAGTGCTCGCACCTCCACCCGCCTGCTCCTCGGCGGCGCTCTCCTCCTCCAGCATGGCCGTCAGCTCGCGGAAAGGGGACCCTGGATATCAGGCTCGAAGACTACTTCAAAATCTTCAACCATCTGGACCTCACAAAGCTACGCGGCAAGCCGGCTAGATCAGGCGGCAGCCGGAAAAGGAATTGAAAGCAGAACGAGAAGGGAAGAAGCTAACCATAGGAGCTCGGTCAGAGCGGTCGAAGGGATCGAGCCCGAAGTCCCAATCATCCTCAATCTTGTCGGTAATGAGGCGGGAAACCCACTCGCTTAATCGCTCCTGCGACGGGATATTCATGGAGGCTCGAGTGGGATCCCGGATGCCCGAGTAGAAGCACATCTTGTGCGAGCGCTCCTGCAGCGGGTACATCCGCCTTGTTGTCCAGGCCAGGGTCAGGTCCTTGGACGTCAAGCCGTCCGCTACCAGTTTCTCCAGGCGGGCGAACAAGGTGCCCTGCAGATCCGCACCGACTGCCGGCTTCCGGCTCCAAGATCTGTCCGCCGGACGCGAGTCGGCGAAGGCCGGGAGGCCGACTCGGTCAACCTCAGTAGCATTCTTGACATAAAAGTACGTATTCTGCCACTTCTTGATAGATTCGGGCAGATGAATCTTGGGAAGTGGCGTGCTCTTCGCGCTGATGGAAACGCTGCCGCAATCGCGCTGCAGCCCAGCGGTCACCTGGGACCGCAAGAAGAAGAACATGCCGAAGAGCTCCATGCTGGGGCCAGACGCCCAAATACGCTTCGCACAACGTGACGAAGCAGGACAACTGCGTGATGCAGTTTGCCCCCAGATGGTGAGGCTGCAGCCCATAAAAATGCAGGAACTCGTTGAAGAACGAGCTGACGGGGAGCCCCAATCCCCGCTCCACATGCGTGTAGAACATGACGAATTCGCCCGGTCTGGGCCTCGGCGAGGTCTCTCTTGGGGGAGGGGCGCGAGCCTCCACATCGCCCGACTTCCCCAGGGACCCATTCCGGTGAAGCGTCAGAAGGAACTCATCATCGATGATGGAGCCCATCCAAGCACCCGTGCCCGCCATGGAAGATCTGTTGCCCGTGGTGGGAGAGGCGGAAGCAGAAGCGGCGAGATGGGAAAATCGGCAAGGAGCGAGAGAAGCGAGAACTGGCGAAGAAGACGAAGCGGGAGAGTGGAACGGAAACTCTGAACCTTCCCCCTCTTTTCCCCTTTAAAAGCGGGGCAGGCGGAACCGCACCGCTCAGCGCGCCACGTGGGGCGCGAGCAGACCGCACCATCCGCAGATGATCCCACTAACAAGCAGTTGCCACAGACGATCCAGTCCGTCGAAGACCGAAGCGACGTGCCCCTGACATCGGGCAGAACACCGCCATCACGACCAAGCGGCAATACGTGGCTGACGTATGCCACGACCCACGATTCCCAAGACATCAAGACTACCGGAGACCGGCTACCCCAAGCCGGACGAGCCGCCTCCGGCCACCATCACCTTATCCGGCAAACTTCGAGCCGGACGACTTCACTACAACGACATAAACAAAACATTGAAGCTCGAGAAGCCTTCCCGGCAAGCCGGCAAGACTCCACGATCTCGGGGGCTAGTGTCGGGGATATGAACCCCGGATACCCCTAGGAGGTCCATTTCTTCAAGAACTACATGGGCCGGCTACGCAGGCGCCGGCTGCAGCGCGCCGCCTAGAGCCAGCCGGATGAAGCAAGCCGCTTCGTCTACCCGGAGGCGGACGGCCGATTAGGCTCAAGCCGGCCTCTACCCACCGACCGGTCCGTACTAGTGGGCCCGGATCGTCCAACCCCTGTCGGGCGTTACCGTTACAATGCAATGATGAGATAGCTCCAGCCGGCTCCAGAGTAGTGATGTCATAGGGGCAATCGTGTAATCTCCTTGTAACCCAAAACCCTAGATGCTGCCTATATAAGGCATGCAGGGGCCTCCTGCGCGAGGCAAGCGAAGAGAGACACACAGAGATACGTAGATCATCGTCTTCCACCTCCAGCCGGCTTGACAGCTCAAGCCGGCACCACCGCCATACAGCTCCAGGAGCAAACCTTGTAGCCCGATTTGTGATCAATCAATAAGAACAAGAAGAGCAGGACGTAGGGGTGTTACCTCCACAAGGAGGGCCCCGAACCTGGGTAACTAGCGTGTGTTTGCATGTTTGTTGCCCAATCCCGCGCGAGCATCCGATCGTCGCCTGCCCCACACTCTTTTCCGTCTTTGATGGATATGCCGTGCTACCCACCACGACACTCTCCGATGTGCGTAGTTACTTTGTCCAAGTGATTGCTTGTATCTCCAAGAGAGAGTATTTATGCTAGATGATAGGTTCCTGCCCCCTTATGTGCCAGCGCTTGAGTGACAGAATCATGCAAGGCCGAGGGTGTGCGTTGCTACTAGGGGTAAAACATCAATGTTTATGTCTTTATGATTATTATTGCTTACATCATGTACTATGTTTGATGCAATTGTCTGTTGCTTGCAACTTAATACCGATGGGTGACAGGCTGGATAGCAATTCCTATGTTGATTTTTTAGACAAAGATGCAGTTGGATGACGGTCTTTGTTGTTTGGATGTGATGCCTACATGAATATTACCATGAACTCTTTGTCATAGCTAGATTAAGTTTGTGCCACAATCTTGTCAATTGCCTAGCTGTTTTGTTTACCTGTCATATGAGTATTTTATTTTATGGAGATACACCACTAGTGAACCCATGGCCCCCGGTCCATCTTTTACCACTGATAACAACACTGTTTAATCGCTTTTCATAATCACTTGCTCGCTGATCCGTTTCCATATTTCGTTCACTTCACCATACGTTTTAACCACTTTGTTTTCAGCAGACCGGGAAGATTGACAACCTTCCTACCGTTGGGGGCAAAGTATTTGTTTGAGTGTGTGCAGGTCCGCATTCGACGACGGTCAAGTGCCAGAGATTGTTGTCAGATACCTCATTGTTGATTGCAAAGTCCTATTGGTTCGATTAAACCTTGGTTCTTTATTGAGGGAAAACTGTCGCTTGCTACATCCTACACATTCACTTGGGGTGAACACCAACGCTATTGCCAATACGCAACCATGCCAAAATCAGCAAGACGCAGTGATGCAGGCGGCGCAATGATCTAGTGCCTAGTGTCAAAGCGGTGCAATGGTCTACGAGGTGGACGACATCACAGTAAAGCGTCGCCTCATCGTAGCGCCGCAGAGCCCACGTAACGCTCATGCATGGCACCATTTAATGGTGCATCCGCCCTGCTCCTACGATCTGCTTTAAAATGCCACCACCGACCTTCTCGTCTCCCACACACTTCACCACCGCACCTCTCCTCATCCACTCACACACATCCGCACAACGGAACTAGATACTCGAGCAACAGGCGCTCCGGGCCACAATGTCGCCACCTACGCATCCACCTCTACCGGCCCCGCCCTACGTGCCTGACGGTTGTCGTATGATGGCCGAGGAGGCATAGAACCACCCGCGCAACATCCCTGTGCCGGCCGACCGGTGTCTGCCGGCCAGTTGGGTGTGCCCAACATCATGAACGTCCCAGCGGCGCCGCCGCTCAACAGGCAGGCGCGGCTTGACTACATCCAAACGGTGTGGCAGACCATGCCATGGTAGGAGTGGCGCATGACGTAGTACCTCCCGTTGTCGCCCTACTGCAACGCTGTGGTGGAGGCCGAGTACAACATGCGATGGCACAGCTTCTTCCCCACCACCGCCAATCGCGAGTCGCTTGAGTGGTGGTTGCAAGAAGATGAGTTGTCCAAGGAGGAGTCTGAGTCACCTCTATCTCCACCTCCTCATAGATGCGTCGGTCATTGATATCGATTCCGGCTAGAATGACAGAGTTCACGATTCTGCTCCAGGAAAGCTTTCTCCGAGGCCTACAGCAATCATTGATATCAACGTTGCCTAAGATCAGCCGGTGAGCTTGTCATCGACCTCTTCGGCCATCGACATATGCTCGAAGTAGCTCGAGCAGGCATCGGTGAATCGCTGTAGTTCTAGCTGTACTCCGTGGATCGTCGTGCTCTAAGGATGAAATATTGAATCAGACATAAAAGGGTTTAGATTTAGGGTTTAGTTTCTATTTTGTTGAATCAATTCGTATCTAAATTTATATTTTATTGAATCAAGTTGTATCCAAATATTAAAAATCTTATCGAGATGGCTGTTTAGGAGGTGCCGATCTGAGAGACATCCAGGATGACGGACATGTGTGCGACACCCAAAAACCTACATAAACTGAGAGTGCCGGTAAAGATGGACGCTCTCACTCCAATGCCAATTCAAAAGTTCGCACGGTCCTGGACTCCTAGTACCTGAGCGTGATCGAGATCCCTATTTTTGGATGCCTTAAAGTTAGCACCAGGTGGTCTATCGAATACTGATCATCCATTTGGCATGCACGCAAAATTAGTGCCGGGTCAGGGCTTGCAGCAGCGGCAGCAGCTGCTGGGGATCCGTATAGAAACGGTTGAAGCCTGGGTTGGCGTGCCCTGCGATAAAAAGTCTGTGGGATTGATGCCTCCTGTTTAAATGTTGGGAGAACATGAGGTTGCAGCGAGCGCTCGCTCACCAGTCACCACGAGCCCATCTAACTCTGCACGTCTTTAGAGTTAATTAACAATTTAGGTAGAGAGTTTCGAAAAAACATTTCTTCACACCTGTGTCTTAGCTTGGGCAATTGGCATCTAGATGGAAACTCGGACTGGTTTTACTTTCTTGTGGCTGCAGCCTGAATGATGCTCATGGGAAGGTGAGAAAGGCTAAAAGAGAGTGTCAAATTAGGACCCTGACATGTCCGGGGGAGCCCACATTGCCATCTTGTCCCCTATTGTCTGGCTCCTTATCCCTTTCACTTTCACCACTGGCGTTTTTTACCTTCTCATGTGTGAACCGCATATGACAAGTTAACATGGACGACCATTTGAATTACATGCCAACCTGTTAATTGTACATGAGTGTGAGATGCCTGTAGCCTCCGTGTTTATCTTGTGTACGTAGATATAGATCGTACAGGCGCATGCATCCGTTCACAAAGTTTTGTGGTAAAAAAAGCTAGCAAATGCAACGTTAGAGCATCTCCACCGGTGTCCCTAATAATGTGTCCGATATTCGTTATGGGGCCGTCCGAACATATATCCGAACCTCTGGGACGTCTGCTCACAGCGGCACCCTGTTCACTTTTTTTTTTACATTTTACTATCTTTTCTAATAACGGCTATAAAACACACAGTTAATATGAACACATAATTAACATCTACAAAATCAAAGTCTCAACCACCAAAAATCATGGTCAGTCACCAAGTCCGACCAACAAAATGTCAACAAGTCCAGCCACATCACAAAATATCACCAAAATACATATAAATCAATCTTTTTCAAGTTTGAGCGAATCAAGCATGCACCTCTGGCTCTCTCCATGTTACTTGTATCAATAGTTAAGATCTTCGTCTCCTTGTCATTTTATCTAGTTTCACTTTGATCTCTTGGCTTTAATCTTTGTTCCTT
The DNA here is from genome assembly GCA_012064385.1 of Puccinellia tenuiflora. Taxonomy (NCBI): domain Eukaryota; kingdom Viridiplantae; phylum Streptophyta; class Magnoliopsida; order Poales; family Poaceae; genus Puccinellia; species Puccinellia tenuiflora. Next base: position 2,990,685 of record QRDG01001050.1, read on the forward strand.
TGAGCCTAACCTTCTCGATTTGCACCCCAAAGAAGGTCGTCCACCTTTCATCACTCTTTTACTCCCTCCTCAACTTATTTGTGAGTTGTGCTCGATGAGACCTCCTACACCAAGTCGGCAATCGTTTCTTGCACCGAGTAAGATGATGTTGCCGCCCTTGCGGCTTTTGCTTTCTTTGTGCCTTCGCTATTTCGAGCATGATGAGGGCGTAGATCCTTATAACTCAAAATCAGTCTCATTCTTGGGTGCTCAAATCCCCGCCCTTGGCCGCCGATTCTTGACACTTCATAGAGTCTCGTAGGGTTTTCCACTTTTGGAATATGAAACTCTTGCGAACAATTAATGCATCAAATTGAAACTTGTGTACTTGTTGCAACTTTGCTACATCAAAAGAGCATCTCCCATCTAAGAAAAAGGCACATGTAAATATAGAACAATTTGAGTTTGCCAAATTGAAAAAAATAATTAAAGCATCTTACATGATTTTTGTTGGTCTTGGCACTCTCATTCCTATTCAACAATTTGAACATAGAAGTCATGGTATTTGTTGCATACCTCTTGTATATGGATCCACCTATGTGACACATCATTCTCGTTCCGTATCATTACAATTTGTTGTACGGATGGTATTGTTTCCGCTCATCGTATTTACATCTTTTGCCAATATGTTCCACGATTTTTTGGGAGCCGATAATGTGGTCTTGGCTTATTGCATTCCAAGATCTACATAACACCATGTCATCATTATTCTTCCATGACATGCCTCTCATGGATTTGGTCTTGACTTTATTTCCGGTGTCAACACCTAAGAGCTCTTGTTCCACTTCTTCCCCTTGTTCATCTTGGGCGGCCTTGGCGATCTTAGAACACGCACCACCAGAATAATGGAAATCATGGCGTCGGCGACAACACTCTACGCACACATACATATTTTTCTTAATAAAGCCTATGATTGTTTCTCTAAATTCTGAAAAATGTTAGAAATACACACCTCGACTTTGTCGGTGCCGACGTGAGGCATCCGTTAAACAAGTTGCGGTCGTCCTCAATTTCGACACAACCATCACTGAACAGCTGGAGACTACCCGTGACAGAGGCATAGGTAAATGTGTGTGGCATCCATCGGCCTCGTTGAGGTCGAGGCCTTGGCTATCATGATGGGCATGGAAGGCGTGAATCTGGGAGAAGACGATATTGGGGTCGGTGGGTTCACTATCGCGGTCGTGAGGGAGGAGAATCATGTCTACAAAACGACGGCATAGGTGAGTGTGTGTGGCATCCATTGTAGCACCAGTGAGTCCTTCGGCCTCAAAGGCCGAGGCCTTGGCTATTATGTTGGGCATGGAAGGCGGGAATCTGGGAGAAGACGACATTAGGGTCGGTGGGTTCAATATCGCGATCACGAGGAAGGAGAAATATGTCTACGAAACAACGATGGTGTCATTGTGGAAGTACATCGGGAAAGATGGCGAGGTGCTCCTTGAACGACGAGCGACGATGCTTGCTTGGCTGAAATCGTCCGCCGAGTCGACACCGCAACCGGCGGGTTCCGCCAGGTGGACGACAGGGCCCTTCGGCGGCCTTTCACCTGTCAGTTTACGCTAGCCAGCTCGGCATGCGATCTCCATCTTGCTTCAAGATGTCTCTGTTGTCTGCCATGCCTCATGTCTCTGTTGCTCCCCCTACGTCCTCTCCATTATGATCAGCGGTGGTGGGGTTGGATGAGACACATAGACATGTGGGAATTTGAGCATAGGCGGCATTGAAGGAGAGTTGTGATTTGCGGTGGCGGCTAGAACGGGAGCGGTGTACAGTAGTGTGTTAGGGAGGAATAGTTTCGTAGGATTTTGGTATATCTCACTATCAGGTCACGGGCATTTTTTCAAAAAGGGGAGTCTGCCACGGCCTCTGCATCGAAGAGACGTACATGTCAATAATTTTATTGCAAATTCAAAATATACAAAGGAAAGAAACGCGATGCATTGTGAAACAACAATATGGGGCAGATACACAACGCACTCAAGGCGTGGTATCGATATATATTTATGTGTCAGGAGAGTTTACAGAGAGTTACGGTTTACAACACAAACACGTTACAGGTTAGTATACGTAACACAGACGTACACGTATACGTTGTCAGCCCCCTCAATCACAATAGTGTACATGTTGAGATTGCGCTTACACTCTTCAAACAGCGGAAGTGGCAGCGGTTTTGTGAAGACATCTGCGAGTTGATCTTTGGAAGTCACAAAACGAACTTGTAGCAACTTCTGAGCAACCCGTTCACGTACAAAATGAAAATCAATCTCAATATGCTTTGTCCGTGCATGGAAAACTGGATTCGACGAGAGATAAGTAGCCCCAATATTATCACACCATAAAATAGGTGGAGAATCCTGTCGAATACCAAGTTCCTTCAACAATGCTTCAACCCATATAAGCTCCGCAGTAGCATTAGCAACCGCTTGCTCAGCTTCAGTACTAGACCGAGACACGGTAGATCAAGTTTCCACCATAAAACACTGCATATCCCCCCGTAGATCGCCTGCCCAATCAGCATCTAAGAACGCCGAAAGAGTACTTGAAGAAGCGGGGCGAAGAAGCAACCCATGACCAAGAGTGTGCTGAATATATCGAAGTATGCGCTTAATAACACTCATATGTTCCTCAGTAGGAGTATGAAGAAACTGGCACACCCTGTTGACAACAAAAGAGATATATGGATGAGTCAAAGTAAGATACTGCAACCCACCAACAAGACTTTGGTATCGAGTAACATCATCGGGCTCAAGAAGTGGACTGTCCGCATCAAATAACTTTACCGAAGCTGACATAGGAGTAACGGCAGGAGCACACTTGAGCATACCTGCCCATCCCAGAAGATCAGTAGCATACTTGCATTGTGTAAGAGAGAGACCGTTCTGACAAGGAGCAACCTCCAAGCCAAGGAAAAAATGTAAAGGACCAAGGTACTTGACTGCAAACTCTTGACGAAGACCACTAATGAGACGATCAACAACCAAGGAAGAAGAGCTGAGCACAATAATGTCATCGACATAAACCAATAGGTAAATAGTCACCTCGGGCCGATGAAGAATAAATAGAGATGTGTCAGCTGTCGAAGGCGTAAATCCATGTTGATGAAGAACAGCACCAAGACAAGCATGCCAAGCCCGAGGTGCCTGTTTGAGTCCATACAAGGCCTTTTGCAAGTGACAGAGATGAGTAGGACGCTGAGGATCTTCAAAACCTGGAGGTTGACACATAAACACTTCTTCCTCTAAGACACCATTAAGAAACGCATTCTGAATATCAAGCTGACGCAGGGACCAACCACGAGTAACTGCAATAGACAAGATCAAACGAATGGTTGTAGGCTTGACAACAGGGCTGAAAGTGTCTTCATAATCCAGACCATAACGCTGCTTGAGCCCCTTAGCGACAAGACATGCTTTATATCTTTCAATATTACCATTGGCATGACGCTTGACTTTATAAACCCATTTGGAATCAATGATATTAATGCCTGGCCGAGGAGCAACAAGACGCCAAGTATTATTAGTGACTAAAGCATCAAACTCCCGCTCCATGGCCTCACGCCAGTGAGGAATCCCAAGAGCGGCACGAAAATGTCGAGGTTCAGCAGACGGATCAGCAGTAGCTTGCGCAACACAGGCGGCCGTCCAAGCAACTGTACCATTGGTGCGTTGTTTTTGCTGTCGCACACCACATAGGCTACGAGTAACTGGGTGCATAGAATCAGGAGGCAGGGGCAACAGCGGCTGAAGAATTGGCGGCTGCCCAGCTGACGGTGAAGCCACCTCGGGTGAGACAGCAGCAGGCGAGGCAGGACGCGCGGGCGATGGTTCCTGTGCGGGGGAAGCCGGCTCATGCGGAGCTGACTCGGGCGAAGCCGGCTCAGAGCTAGACGCCAGCCCACGGTGCGGAACAGGCTGGTCCAGTGGACCAGTTGCACGCTCCTGGTGCAGGCCATGCACCTGCATGGGATCGACGTGAGCAAGAGCCTCACGATCGACAAGAGCAGTAGAGGCACGTTGCAGATTTTCCAACGATGGGGAGTCCATATCATCCAGAACCTCAAGACAAGCAGCACGACCAACACATGCGCCATGGTTAGGAAGCAAAGATGGAGCATGTGCCATATCTCGAAATTGATCAAGCAAAGAAGGAGACAAATTAGAAGGCGGAGGAAGATGGCATGTCCGAGAAAGGAAACACATTCTCATCAAAGATGACATCACGACTGATATAGACACGATTTGTGGGAACATGGAGGCATTTATATCCTTTGTGGAGCGGGCTATACCCAAGAAAAACACACTTCTTTGAGCGATATTCAAGTTTATGATTATTATATGGGTGGAGATTGGGCCAACAAGCACACCCAAACACTTCAAAGAAAGTATAATCAGGGGTTTCTCCTAACAAGCACTCAAGAGGAGTCTGCATATTGATAACACGGGAGGGCATGCGATTTATGAGAAAACAGGTGGTAATAAAGGCATCATTCCAGTAACACAAAGGAACGGATGTGTGAGCAAGTAAAGTAACACCTGTTTCTACTATGTGGCGATGTTTGTGTTCAGCACTACCATTCTGTTGATGTGTGTGAGGACAAGATACACGATGAGCAATGCCAAGCTTCTGGAAGAAAGAATTGAGCTTAATATACTCAACCCCCCCCCCCCCCCCCCCAAAATCAGACTGAACAAACAAAATTTTATGTTTAAGGAGGCGTTCAACATGAGCTTGGAACTGAATAAAGACCTCGAAAACATCACTTTTACGCTTGATCAAATATAACCATGTAAAGCGACTATAAGCATCCACAAAGCTAACATAGAAATTATGTCCACTGACAGAAGTTTGGGCAGGGCCCCACACATCAGAGTAAATAAGCTCAAGAGGAGCGTGAACTACATGACTCGAAAGGGGAAAAGGTAACTGATGACTCTTGCCTTTTTGACAGGCATTACAAACTGACACTAATTTATTGGACTCTAAAGGAAGTTGATGATGACGAAGAACATGCTGAACGACTTGGGATGCAGGGTGTCCTAAACGAGCATGCCACTGAGTGGACGAGGCTTTAAGAGCGCTGAAGACTTGTTTAAGGTGGCGATCAGAAGATGCATCAAGCGAGTAAAGGCCACCCCGACACCGTCCTCTAAGTATCATACTCGTCCTCTAAACATCACAAACCTTCATCATTACCAAATAGAGTGTCTTAACTCTGTTATTGATTGGCAACTTCGAGAGTTTGATGATAGATTCAATGAAGTAAATTCAGCATTGCTTATTCACATGGCATCATTCAGCCCAAAAAACTCGTTCGCTGCTTTTAACATCGAGAGCTTATTGAAGCTAGCTGAGTTTTATCCTAATGATTTCAATTCATCAAAACTGATGGATCTTGGTCATGAACTTCGCATTTACATTGACAATGTGCGAGCTGACGAACGGTTTGTGGATTTAAATGGAATTACTGATCTTGCCAAACTCTTGGTGGACACTAAGAAGCATCTTTCGTTTCCTTTGGTGTATCAACTTCTAAAATTGGTGTTAATTTTGCCGGTCGCCACGACATCAGTGGAGAGATGCTTTTCAGCAATGAATATTGTCAAGAGTGTTCTGCGGAATAAAATGGGTGAGAAGTTCATGAGTGATGTTATGATTTGCTATGTGGAGAAAGATATATTTTCTACCATCACGAATGATGATGTGATTGATATATTTAAGAAGATTAAAGATCGAGAAAGGAAGCTCTAAAATGTGACTCGCATGTCACTTTATATCTTTTGTATTTCTTTCCTGTATATTTTTCCCGTCTAGTTGTTGTGGATATAATATGTTTTTTCTATTCTTTTTTTCAGGAAGTTAAACAAATTGGTAGTCATTCTTTTGGCAATTTTTTCTGGATGTGTAAACAATTTGTTTTATTATTTCTCTCAATTTGTACTCGGCATGACAAGCTTTTGCATATGACACTATTATTGATTTATTGTTGGTTTTGAAAATTTTCATTTTCTGTATTACAACATGAATTTACTTATATTGCTTGTGAAATTATTTGCATTGTCCTTCCATAGTTGTACTAGTACGGTCGACATTGGCTCTGCCTGACACCAGTGCCAATTTTTTCTAGCTTCGTCCCTGTAAGTATGATGGCCCCCGTGAGAAGATCCTTAACAAAAAGACTGTTAGGATGGAACTCAACATAAACATTATTATCATAAGCAAGTCTACGGACAGATAAAATATGTTTTGTGACATTGGGAACATGGAGGACATTATGAAGGTAAAGTGGTGTGGACGAAGGAGTGGGAAGAATTGCTTGACCAATATGAGATATACGCATACTTGCACCATTGGCGGTGTAGACCTGATCCTTGCCGTGGTATGGATCCTGCGTGTTCAGATTCTCCACTTGTCCAGTAAGGTGCTCAGTCGCACCAGTATCCATGTACCAATGAGGATCGACGAGAAGCGAGGATGTCTGTCCTTGAGGCTCGGTGTAGACATGGTTTGCAAGAGCCAGTTGGCGATCAAGAAAGCGGCCGTCATTGCCAACACCTAGAAAACTTTTGTTGAAGCGTTTGAAGCAACGCGCAGCCATATGACCAGGCGCATCACACAACTGACAAATAATGGAGCCACGGCCAGCACCGCGACCAGATGGAGCAGCAAACCCGCCACCAGCGGCAGGAGCAGAGTTGGGGCGAGGTGCATACCCCTCTGCCCTTGTGACGAAGGAGCAGAACGTGTCGAGGACGCGGGAGCACCTGACGGCGGCGAGCGGAAGTTCTTTCCACCACTCGTCTTGGTCAAATTTGCAGAGTGGATATGCAGACCGGAGGACCGACGCCCCTCCATGCGCTGCTCTGTAGACAACATATGCGCATAGAGATCATGAGCAGGCATCGGATGTTCACGCATCTTCACAGCCTCAACCAGCGAGTCATACTACTCATCAAGTCCATTAAGAACATAGGACTGAAACTCCTCCGGGCGCAGCGGCTGACCAATCGAGGTCAGCGTGTCAGAGAGCGCCTTGATCTTGTTGTAGAAGACAGCGACGGTGGAGTCCAGCTTTTTGGTCTCGCGAAGCTGATCACGGAGTTGCATCGCACGCGCCGAAGACTGTGATGCAAAGCTGTGCTCAATGGTGGTCCAAGCTTCATGAGAGGTCTGGGCAAACATAATCATCCCGGCGACCTCAATTGTCGGTGTAGAGAGGAACACCGAGAGAAGCGCCTGGTCCCGTTGAACCCAGGCCGCATAGGCCGGATTCGGTTTAGAGGTAGCAGTACCGCCGGCTTCAGGAGTCACCGTCAGGTGAGTCGCCGGACAGGGGAAGGTTCCATCGACATAGCCATGGAGACGATTGCTCCACAGGTGAGAAACAACGTGGGCGCGCCAAAACAGATGATTGGTGGCGGAAAGCTTGATGGTGATGAGATTGGTGAAATTGATAGGAGGAGGGTGAGAGGAGGAGGAGGATGCGGTGGAGAGGGACGACATCAACCCGGCAGAAGAGCCGGTGGTCGTCGTGAGCGCCATGGACGAAGCAAGAGCGGCGGCGGAAGAAGATATAAGAGCGGAAGTCGTCATCTAGGGTTAGGATCGATGTATGGCTGATACCATATGAAACAACAATATGGGGCAGATACACAACGCACTCAAGGCGTGGTATCGATATATATTTATGTGTCAGGAGAGTTTACAGAGAGTTACGGTTTACAACACAAACACGTTACATGTTAGTATACGTAACACAGACATACACGTATACGTTGTCATGCATCATGCCTCGCAACAGTACTTCCATCGGGCTACCACTAACCCTATGGTAAAAGACACACATAAAGATAAAGTACACAACTCCTAGGAAAAGCCTTCAAGAAGGAATGGAGCATGTGCACTGATGATGATGAACCCAACTGAAGGTTGAGCTCAGAATTTTCATTCCCAAAGACGAGATCGAGCCACCACCTTCAGCAAGGACACGACACAAGATGCGTCGACATTGCAAAAAAAAAAAATCCACCAAAGTGCGTAAACTCAATGTTGACGCCTCTACAATCATCACATGTACGACCAATGACTCATCGCTAACTAGATGTCGTTGGAGAAGAAACTGGAATTCGATGGTTCCCATTCCGCCACACCTCCTACCACTATTGCACCATTTTCAATCGAGCGGCAACATGCATGACTTGATACCGCGGGGGAGACGCCATACATAGCACCAGCCAGATTAGGCATGACAAGATGATGCCTTCGCATGATACGTCGTGCATCGCCATTGCCGAATAGGTATGTCTTAACAACTCCGCCTGGTCGATGGTATGTGGTGGGTGTGTCTGGACTTATCCGACACCCCTAAGCCGGCTCTCAAAGTTAGGAGCTAACAAGGGCGTTTCGGATAGTTTTTTGGGCCGGCTGAACCGGTGGGTGGCACCACGGGGGCTACTTTAGTGTCCGGGCTCCCATTGAGTCATTGGACGACTACCAGAGACACAGGTGGACATGCTCTTAAAAGCCCTGCACAAGAAATCAAAGGGGCAAGTCCACTAATTTTCTTTGTTACATGCTAGGTAATAATTATCAGCGAAAGGCCCGTAAACACACTGAGAAGGTGTGTATGATACGGTAGTAAAGGCAAACTCTTCTGAAATTCACTTTGGATCCCGAGCTCACATGCTACTGCGCAAATAACAAAATCGAAAAAATAGTGAAACACTTTTAAAAAAATCTTAATATTTTGGTAATAAACATATACAAGTTTTCTACAAACTTGACAAATTTCGCGATCAAATGATGTTTTTTCTGCCCTGTACAAAAAAACAAAATCAGTGCTATGAAAAGATATTTTTTTTAAATCTCATTTTGGTCACTGATTTGTCTTTTTTGTACAGGTCAGAAAAAATGAAATTTCATCACAAAATTTGACACGTATGTAGAAAATTTGTATATATTCGTACCAAAAAAATTCAGAATTATTTGAAATATTTTACTAATTTTTCTTTTTTTATTTGTGCAGGAGCATGTGAGCTCGGAGCCAAAACAGCACTCGCTGAACTCTTGTGCGTAGATTCTTTTGTCCTGTGAGGGTAGGACGATTCTTCAGGTAAAATATGTGAAATGTACAAGGTAAAAGGTAAAAAAAATGTGAATGCTGCACAAGGCGTAGTCACACTGAATGAATTCACTGGCCCGGCAGCATGTGCGGTGACTCCACAATTGACGAGGAGCTGTTACTTGAGAGCGGGACAGTACTAAAAAAAACTCAAGAAACTTCGCTAGGTCAACACCTGGTGCTACACAGGGTATTCAGTTTCCAAAATACGAAAAGTAGTTGCCATAGCATGTTAGATCCTGCACAAATTAAAAAAATAAAAACAGTTCCTTGGGTCCACTACAACATGTGCAATTCAAAACATAAAAACAGTTCTTTGGGTCACACCTTTTTTCTTTACACAAGTCAAATAAAAGAGTAGAAAGATGGGCTTCCAAGGAAACATTTGTCAACCTTGTACTAGTCCTAGATGCTGGTAAGAGGAGGTTTGTGAAAGGATGCAGACCATTTGTTTGCATAGATGAATATATCACATAATAACTAGATACAAGGGATAGTTCCTTACTGCATTTGGCAATGATCCCAATAACTGCATATATCCCATTAATAGCAATAGGGATAGTTAAGGCGAAATACATAAACTCTATGGAATAGTTTTCGGCCAGGTTGATAGGTGGTACCAATATCACAAACATTTCTCCCTTCACAGTAATGAGTGACAAGCAGAATGTATATTATTCTCCTATTTTTATGTAATTTTAGCATATTTTCTCATATTTGTACTGAAAATGCAGTAAAAAATAGAGAATGATTACTAAATATTCATTGTTTTTTTACCGATTTTAGGGAATTTTACAAAATTTATTCAGTGGATATTCAATAGTATATTTTTAACAGAATATTTGCACTACCTATTAACTGGATTCTCTTAATTTGTCAGAGCATGATTAGTACAGTGCAAAAAGTTTTCCCTCGTGCAGAAGACTATTTGGTGTTAGGCATTTTATTAGAACTTTCATAAACTGGACAAATCGGAGGATTTGAAAAAATATTTGTGACCATTGTCAGATCAACAAATATACCAACCCGCAAGAAAAAACGTGGCTAAGATGATAGTTGAAAGTGAGCCTGCTTTTCATTTGGGTCAAGAATTACAGTAAAAAACGTGCAATGATTTACAAAATGTGACATGTTGCTCAATAATCACTCTGACATGTTCAATGTGTATTCTCTTGTTATTATTTTCCTTTAACTTAACTTCTTACCACATTTCAGTTCATCTTCTTATCATATTTCACTTATGACACACTCCGTTTCACTTATCCAACTATATTCTTGAGGCTGAGGAGATGCCATTATTATTGATGCTAGAGACTATATTCTACAAAATATTGCATATGATTGTGAAAAACATAATGAATGTGAGAAATGGATTGGAAGAGTTTGTCCAAAAATTAAGATTTTTTAATCATCTAACATAATTTGTAGCAAATTGCGGTGCGCTATGTGCTGGTGGAGGTTTGCTTAATGTGTCATCCGGTGAAATGGAAAGGGAATATAATCTGGGTTTGTCAGGCGGAACCTGTGATTGTAGAAGGTGTCAGTTGACATGAATACCTTGTCATCATGTAATAGCATGATGCACATCACAGAGAACTGAGTCAGAACTCATGGTGGACATAACTTCTACACAATACAGACATACAAAAATACTTATGCCTACGACATGGTGCCACTATAGCAAGAGTTCAGTGGAGAAGATGAATAGTGTTCTTTCACTGCACACCTATGTACACCAAGGTAATGGGCATGCCTAAGAAAAACCAGAGGAGAAATCCCAAAGAAAAGGAGAAATGGGGTCAAGTATATTACAAAGGAGGCTTGATAATGCACTATAAAATATGTGTGAAGGCAAACCATACTAAGGAAAGGGCATGGCAAGTACATACTAAGTGAGCAAAAAAAATGGGACCGTGAAAGATGAGGATGCAGATGATCCTACAGTTGTACAAGAATGCTTTCTGACTAATCGTTCTTGTTTTTTGCCTTTACTTTCGTCTATGGTATGCTAATATTGTCCATTACTTAATTTAACAGAATATAATTTTCTAAAATACAAACCCTGCCACGGATCCAAGCATCAAGTTGATATGATGGGTCAGGAGGGAGCTCATTTCCCCTCCTCACCTTCTCTCTCCTCCCTTGTGTTTCTGAGAGCTCGGGTGTTCCTCCTGTCCCCTCGTCCCAGATGGCTCTGCCGATTGGTGGCGATGGGGTGGGGGATGACGCCCCTGTATATATGTGGTCTAGTGTTTGGGTTAGGATTTGGTCCTCCTTGGCGTCTTAGAGTAGAGGGTTGGATCTTTGGCCAGATCCAGCTCGTTATGTGGCTTCTTGTCGTGTTGCTCTGATGGGAGAGAGAGAGTGTGTGTGTGTGTGTGTGTGTGTGTGTGTGTGTGTGTGTGTGTGTGTGTGTGTGTGTGTGTGGTGGGGGTGGTGGTGTGGGGTGGGTGTGCGGGCTGCGGAGATCTTCGCGAATAAGGCCTTTTGGAGCTGCGCCAATTCGGCGCTGCACTGTGCGCACGCGCTCGGGTTTCGTCTACTTGCTCTTAGGGTGGGAGGAAGAAGGAAAGCTTGTCAAACAACTTGTTATATTTTGTTATACTATGTATGATAGTGAACTTGCTATAAACTGGAGTGCGGCGTTTTGGAGGCCGAGCTCCATGGAGCTCGGTTTTCGAAAAAAAATAAAACCGCATTGTTTTGTTTCAAAAAATTCTGAAAAAATTTATGGTCGTAGATAATATTGTGATCCACCACTGAGAAAATTTTCAATCAGAAATTCCTTATATTCTGTTCTAGGCAAAAAAGAAAAATTTGCAGATCTGAATCGGTGAACAGTGCGCAATCTTAAAATTTTGAAATCTGGCCAGATTTCTCTTTTTTGCATAGATCAAAATATAACGAGTTTGTGGTTGAAAATTTTCACATAGATGGATCATAGTATTCTCCACCACTATGATTTTTTTCATAAATTTTGAAACGAAAATTTGCGGATTTGAATTTTTTTTGGAGACCCGAGCTCCATGGAGCTCGGGCTCCATTTGCACTTTCCGCTATAAACTGTCCATACTATTTATGTCAATGAACTTATTGTGAATTTTTAAATTTTCTTCGTGACTAGATTCTCAGCAATTCCTATGTGAACTTTTATATATCACCGGTACGTCAATGCTTGCTAATATGGCCTGACAAAAAACCATAAAAATTGTGTGAAATTCATAACAAATTATGCCGATATAGCTGCATTTTTAGTGATTTTACAATTAAGAATGTGTGATGATGAGTTCACAAAATACTGTCCGTGTTTTACATCAGGAAAATGTGTGATGCTGCACACATTCATTCAAACTCGCAGTCCACTTTATTTTATTCAAAAAACATGGTCTTATTCATAAAGAAATCACATATCTCACACAAAGCCCCTGACAACATACACAATACAACATGATACAAAAGAAATAATAAAATAAATTACCTTTTATCCCTAACAATCCTCTCTTCCATCAGATTTTTTGTTCATTTTTTCTTCGTCTTCATCGTGCTTATCACACCATTCAGATCATTAACGTCTTTCTTTAGCTTCAGATTCTCTTCTGCAATTTCCCTCATATTTCTTCTAGACCTGCATTAATCTTCTCAACACAATCACGGTGCCAATGCATCACTTTGTGCTTCCCATCATCAATGCACGGCTTGCAATTTAGAAAATGCACACAAATTTCAGTTTGGCAGATTTAATGTCTAAATGCACACATATTCAGTCAAACTACCAAATTCAGAATACTACAAAACTGCAATACATCGAGCTCATGGACTAACCTGCTATGTCGATCTCGGGTCCCATTCGACAACTCCGGCGAGTTCTGCTCACTCCTCACCGTCGACCTTGTTGTCGTTGCCGCCACCACCTTAACCAGAGTCGGCCGGCCCGACCATCCAAATGACGATGTCGACTCGACCTTGTTGTGTCCCTCACCGCTCGTGGTCGCTATCGCCCTCCCCACTCGACACAATCCAACAGCTCGCCGGGGTCGAGGATTCACCTCTAGGGTTACGGATTTCGCAGCGAGAGGAGAATTGGGGATTCGGTGGCCAAGTGAAACGAGGACCTATGCTGCTAATTCCGTTCACGCTAAGGCGGTTTTCTGCACGTACCACTTGATAGTGTGTCACGGCACACATCGGCCCAACAGACCTCCAATACGAAATATAAGTATACGTACTGGCGGGATATCAAATTTCAACTAGTTGTACTAACTCGCACATGTTGGACAAGTATTTGTACCGCATGTGTAACTCAAGATATTTTTGCATTCGTATGTGGTCTCTTTGTTAGGTAGTGACATTTAGTTGTTCCAGGGACCGTTTAATTAGAGTCATAGCTGTAGATACCGTTCATGACTGTACTTGTACCAAGTGACCCCGTTCTGATTAATGCCAGACTATTAACTGAATATGGCATCCGTTGATTGCACTACTAGAGGGGTTATTAAAGAAAACATGATTAGTCATCTATATGGACTCCGCAGCAACCAGCAAGCAACCATTCACTGAAGCGCTGCACATAATGGTTAAACTTCCAGTACGTCAATACAAAACTGTAGTTCCGTACTATTTCAAGTATATAGGGAAAAATACATGTATAATCTAAATGCATCTAATATATATAAAAATATACTTTATGATGGTTCTAACAATATTGATTTTATATTATAGAAGTTGATGTTTTTAAATATGTATTTGATCAAACTTTATAAAATTTGACTTCGACTAAACCAAACACGCATGGTAATTAAAAACGGAGGGAGTATAACAAAACTGATGCTATCATACTATTTTCCAATAAAATTTGACAAGCTTTAGCCAATAAAATTGTTGGTGGAATATGCAAACATGGTGTAATTATCAGCTAGCCGTGCCGAATTCAGAATAGAAGAAACAGCTACTCCCTCCATATCAAAATGTAAGATGTTTTAGCAATTTTTTTCCTTTAGATACGGATGGAAGAAAAAAATACTAAAACATCTTATATTTTGATACGGAGGGAGTAGCTCGCTAGAACACCTGCGCAAGGGCTATATATGTCGGTGCAAAAACATCCATGGGTAACTATAAACATGGTCCTTGTAAGAAGTGTAAAACAGGGAAGGCATCAATCATCCTAGGCCTAGGGTGACAAACTGGTAAAGAGAAAAAAGGCACCCCCTTAGTAATAGAAAAGGCGATTGTCAAATGATTGGGTCCCAGCTCAAATGATAAAATCAAAGAGAAGCTATCGTTTGGATCCAAACCGTACACGTACGCAAACCTAAAATTATTAATCAACGGCTTAACATGCCGCCTGATAGAGACATCATGATGTGCTAGTTCCGTTCACCTGTTAGCCCCTGTCTAATTTTTTATTCTCTCCATTAAGCTATTCTTAAAAGTTTACAACTACTATATGCGTATAACCGCATAGAAGAAGGGGAAAAGCTCTTGAAAGTTGGGGCGATAGTACCTTTTCCAGCTGAAACAGATAAATAACGAGGGTGATAATAACATTGTTGCTTTCAACGTAGGGGAGTTGTGTGTGTCGCATTCAGTGGTGTCAGTGTCACACAAGGCTGCAAGACTAGCTTAGTTTAGTTGTGCATGCATGCACCAAGCAAGTACCAAAGAAAGCAATCCTAACGAACATTTCGATTACCTTTTAAAGGCCCTGTCGCAGGGTACCTGGGAATTTTATTATCGGAAATGTACAACCATATTAGCACATCAGATGTATATTTCAAATGGGATAAAGTATGGAGAACTTGTTTCGACAGTCTGGCATATAATATTACTGAAAAATAGAAAAGCCGTGCGATTTTAGAGTATCACAATTCATATAATTAACTAACCAATTATCATTAGAGAATTATTATGATGGTCCAGCGAAAAATCATATCTCATTGTCCCGTGGTGCTGGAGACGATCTAAAGTTCTAAACATCTTTTTTTTCTTACCTTTTGTCCCTTTCAAGCTTGGAACCGACTAATTAAACAGATCCATCATTCCTTGCAAGACAAACCACAAATCTAGTTGGCTTGTGCATCTGGACCACAAGATCATCAGCCCAGTTAGCCACAAATCTTGCATTTCTCCCAGCGGATCACATGCAAAGGCGTGACTCTGAAGCTGGTAAAATCATTACGGACTTCACTTACCCCTGAAGAAACAGCATCGATCCCAGCAGATCAGAGCCTGGATTTGGATTCCCTCCCTTTCTTCGACAAATGCCAAACTAAAACGCAGATCAACCAACCACTTCTTAATGCCTGGCCATGTTCGAGGGGAAAAAAGGAAGCTTCTTTCTTCAGAGAAAAGTATGAACTGGCTTTATCCTGATTATGGCTGGAAGCAGGACCATTTTCTGTTGCAACAAAAATCCAAGATTGTTAGTGTCAAGGACGGGAGCTGTCACTGGCTTGGCATGTTAATCTTCTTTGCCAACTGTTGACACTCCATAACCAATTGTGCGGTGTGCATCTGTACAAAGTAATATGGGTGTACTCCATTAACCTTTTGAGCAGCACCTACCCAACAAGTGAAGCTAGGACCAACTGTTGACAACAATACTTCAACGGCCACAATGAAAGAGAGCCGGCCAGTTTGGTTGCCTCTGTGTACACATGAACGCCATAATGCTGGTTTCTTGAGCCATCATAAGAATGGACTTTTATACACTGATAAACGTCGCCCACAAATGGGAAAACATAGCGGAAGCAACAGAAAATAGGAATTCTGTATAAAAATGTTTTGGCATAACATGCCTCGATATTTCTAAAACTGACGCCAGTTTGATGCCACTAGACAACGAGCAAAACCAAGAGGCTGGGATGTATATAACCAAAAACAGATGAAAGTACATCTAAGCTGGACCGAACCAAATGTGTTCTCAAGTGACAAATCAGCTTTTGATCTCCAAAGTGTTCTTCTCTTCGTCATCTCAGACCACTCACGGTGGCAAAACTTGGCCACACTCATATAATTTTTGAAACAAGGCAAAAGCTTTGCCTATTTCATTGATTAAGAAGAGTTTAATTACAACTAGGCCAAGCCATAGCTTGGGGACAACAGTCTACTCTCGCGGCATAATATTACACAAATGCTTTGCCCCCGCCGCACCCCATAGTGCGGCATTTCTCTTAATAATATTGATAACTGAAATGGGCATGGAGGCCACATTGCGGAAAACCCCCGCCACACTCATATAAGGACTTGTCCATGTGATTCACAACCGCTAGCTTCCTTCTCATTTGGTTAAAGTGCTAACACTTAGCTTGTACTGTTGCACATCATGGTTACAGCAAATATTTCTCCCCGTGGTTTGTTCCAGAAAGTACTATCACCAACAGTACATGCTTGAGTGTCATTGTTATTACAGGGCAGAGTGACAGACCACACAACTGCCAAACAGAAATCCTTTTCACCATAATTGCTCAGTTACAGGTCGAGAGAGGTGCAAATTGCTCGTGTGCCTGCTCAGGTTGGTCCTCCCTCGTGATTCAACGAGCGCACTGAGGCTCTAGTGCATAGGCAGCTCTCGCTGACTAACATTTCATTTGAATGGTGCAGAAGCCATACGCAGTGAGTAAAAATTTCTGGCAGCCTGCACAAATCATCCCTCATTGACCATAGCACTCAAGCCCCCGGCCTGCAACTCATACAGGTTCAGTAGGCAACAACAAAATGACGAGATCGGCGAATACTTTAAGCTCAAAGCTGAGCCATCTAACTACTTGGTAGCTTTCGAGGAATCAAATTTTGTTCACTTTGTCGAAAACCCTAACTCAGCAAAGCATCACATCTGACAGAAGGAATTCTCTTACACACTGTCCTCAGAAAGAAATTCTCTTGCACATTGCCGCAAGGATGACCACCAATTGGAATGGGATCTGCAAAAGTAAAACACAAAAAAAGGAGGAAACAGTAAAGCTTCTATTTCATCTGGTTGCTACTAGAGGTAGGAAAAGGGTAAGAGATGAAACGCCGAAGTGGGGGGAATTATGAGTTGGTGGTGGCTATTCCTTTGCCAGAGGAGTCCAGCCAGGAATGAAAGCTATACACAAATACACACTAGGCAACATGGAGAGACATGGCTCCCATGTTATTCCGTGCAATCCCTGTTCCCCACTTGTGACCTACCGTTGCACATGGCCTCAGTAACCACTAACCAACCATTCCTCCCATATCTCGTAGTTATTAACAACTTAACATTGCTATGGGACCCCCTTCCTAAGCAGAAAAAATATCACCACCTTCCTTTCCCACCTCCTTTGTATCATAGACTTCTGCATTGAGCAGTGCTTTGATTATAAGCGTTGTATGGCACAGCAATATCTCCACTAGAAGTAAAGCAATTCGTGAGGGAATCACATCGCAAGCTTGTGTGAATTATTGCATGCACTAACTAGCCTTGTTATCAACAGGAACCGAACTACAGGATAAAGAAGCTCCGGGCAAAACCATAGGTGCTAAAAATGTCTAACAATTGTGACATCGGGAGATCTTTACTGCATACAGGGCTGGACCTCAGTATGTCCACAGCTGATCTAGAAGATAAATATTCCAAATTTGTGGAGTCTAAGTTCATAGAAAGTGACATGTTTTATCATTTCACTTTGATGTCCATCTACACCACCTCTCATTGTCAGGACAATCTGAGGTGTACCATTCACTACTAGGGAAAAGCTTACCCGTGACGCACCAGTTTTGGTTACCCGTGGCGCAGGGCCCTGCGCCACGGACTACCACGCCACGGGTAACACTTCAGGCGTGGCGCAGGTGCCCTGGTGCGCCACGGGTAACAAATTAGCCGTGGCGCACCTCTGCACCCTGCGCCACGGCTAACTTGCGCCACGGCTAAGCCACTGTGTGCGCCACGGGTATGCCTATAGGAAATTTAAAAAAAGCGCCGCCGCCCGGGCCGTGCGCTCGCGCGAGCTCGCCGGAGAGCTCTCGAGGCCGGCAGGGGCGAGGCAACGACGGAACCACGGCGGAGGAGGAGCGGAGCCTGGGACGGGAGGAGGCCGACGGGGAGGATGAGGGGCGGGCAGAGCTGGCGTTAGTGCGGGGGTGGGGGTCTTCGTCTCGGACCACGTCGGCGGCGTCGCGCCGGGGCTGTGCAGGGCGGGGGCTTCACGTCGGAACTGGGCCGTGGGAGGCTTCGCCTCGGGGCCGTCGCTGTCCTCGACTCGGGGAGCTCCGTGCCGGAGCTGGGCAGGCAGGGAGGCTGCAGATGTCGCGGGGGGGCTTCGCCTCCAGAGCTCCGCGCCCGAGCCATCGCCGTCCAACGCCTCGGGGAGCTCCGTGCTGCGTCGGGCTGTCGCCGTCCTTCACCTCGGGGAGCTCCGTGCTGGAGCAGGGCAGCGAGGTTGGGGGCTCCTTCTCCAGGCCGTCGTCGGTGCTCACCGGTGAGAGTTGGATGGAGGAGAAGGGGGAGAGGCTTGGAGAAGTGGGGGCTAAGTTTGAGGAGATGCCCCCCTCTCGACCAATCAGAGACAAGAAAGGACAAACACACGGATTGTGTGCTAGTTTAAGTCGCTGTGAACCGTCGGATCGCTGGGAGCCGTCGGATCGTGGTGTTGCCCCCCCATGTTACCCGTGGCGCATCTCATAGTGGTGCGCCACGAGTATTACAACTACCCGTGGCGCACCATCTCTTCCATGCGCCACGGGTAAGTTTTATTTATTTTTTCTGGTCAGAAAACTTAAACTTCAAAAAAATAGGTGTTCCCTTTCGAATTTGGGGATTCTGTACGCAAAAAATGGCTCAAAAGGCCGTGGGCTATTTGGATTGGATGTGGTTTTCTCTAGTTTTTTTTAAGGTATTACACGTCGAAATCCGAGTTCGTATGCAAAAGTTATCGCCGTTTTACTCTTCCATAATGTTTTTTTGCAAAATACGTCGAAATTCATATTTCATATTTTTCCTAACAACTAGGTTACGTAACATAACCACATCTCAAATGATTTTATTTTTTGAATTTTTAACATTTTCTTTTAGCCTTTTTAAAACTGAAAAGGCGATCACCGGGAGGGGGGTGTGCATGGGAGCACAAAGCAGTAAACATACCCGTGGCACACCACTATTTCGGTGCGCCACGGGTAAGTGGTTACCCATGGCGCACCACTATTTTGGTGCGCCACGGCTATGTGGGGTCAAAATTTGGCCCCGAGACCATTATTTTGGTGGCGCATTGGAATAAGGTGCGCCACGGCTATACTCTTACCCGTGGCGCACCGAAATAGTGGTGTGCCACGGCTAAGCAGGGTGCCCCTCCGTCAGCCCAGCCTGCACTTTGCCGTGGCGCACCACGGTGCGCTACGGGTAATGTCCTACGCGTGGCACATCAGTGTCTAGTGCGCCACGGCTATATACTCGTGTCACACCAAAATAGTGGTGCGCCACGGCTAAGTAATCTACCTATAAGTCTTTTCCTAGTAGTGATTGTGTCATGTCGTGAGATATACAAAACAAATATTGGGTTGGAGGGCCAGTTGATTGATCAGATAACTACAGGAGTGGCTTTGGAGTCCACAAGGGCATTGCACACTACAGTAAGAACTGAAATAAAGAATCCTGATGCCATAAAAATATAGGAACCTTACTGTTGATCTACAGGAACATATGAACATAAAAATTCTTTCAACTTTCCAGCCATACGAGTGGGTTGGCCTTTGAGGGGTCATTTTCACCGACCATACTTACAGTTGTCAGAACTTTAATGGAGACAATATAAACAAGATGTTAGATGTCAAGTTTTCGAGCTCACCTATGACCTATTAGCTATTAAAATCTCAAAAAAAAAAAAAAAACCTATTAGCTATTAACGGAAACCTTTAGAGCATCACCACATTGCCTAAAATAGGAAGATTCTCACCAAGCTGGGCCTCATGGCTCGTGGGCTGATATGCATTACTGCTCAGAAGTCAGAAGAGCTAAGCAGCTACCCAAATAGCAGATGCCAGTGTAAGATTCTTCACCTGAAATAAACATTTGGACAGAAGTCATTGAAGTATAAGACTTCATGATAACAGATGAAATAGAAAGGAGTCGGTCCAAATTCCAAACAGGTTATCATATGATAAGCATAAATCCTCATGAGATAATTACGACCATTAATCAGTCTAGTGCATACAGAATTTGTATACTTGATGTTTACACTGAGAATCTCAAGGGAAGAACAATTCAGAAACATTATACTCTAGTTAATATATTGCTTGGGGACACAAGTGGTATTACATATCAAGGATGACATGTTCAGTATTTATGAGAATTAACTGTCTAAACACGAAATCAGAGGATTCTTTTTTTCGAGACCGGCAAGGGAGGAACCCCGTGGCATTTTAATTAAGAAGAATGGTGCAACATCTCCAAAATTGCGAGTAACAGGACTCGGACTCGGGTGAGTGGGAAGGCATCAACCCCTCCCCGCCACTAGGATATGCCTTAGTGTGCGAAATCAGAGGATTCAACAATCACACTTACAAATACAAAGTCAATTGATATGTGCACGGGTATAAATGAATTCGCAGTCATGATAATATAGAGTTTGTAAAGAGAAGAGAGTACAGATAAGCATATGATAACTAGTCTTAGTTGTGTCCTTGCCGTATAGTAGTTTAAGTAAGAACAGTTTTCGAAAAAGGAATCAAAGTAAGAAAAATATAAGCTTGAGTTTTGCAGTCAACCTCCTTATCTTATTTTACACATATGTCACATCGATATAGCCGACCCTTTCAATCATGCTCACCCGGATAGGTCCTTCAAATAAATAATGATTGCTTCACTCAACATAACTAGCTTTGCAAATACACCAATGCCAGCTAAGTACCTTTATAAAATAATGAAACAAACCTTACACATCCTATAACAATTTTACTACTGACATGATTCTGTTGGACATGATATGGTGCTAGATGTGATGGATGTAAGCCTGTTCAAAAAAAATCATTCACTTACATTGATGTCTTCAATAACTATCTTGGAAAGAGTTGCTAATACTCAGAACAGTATATTGAGAGACTGCACTATTTTCAATAATTTAAGCACAAACACAAATTAGTGAAAGATAAATTGAGGATGGTATTGCATGGCACCGAAAATACATATTCCCACTCAACCCAATATGGAACATAGTTTCTAGCCTGCAACCCTGCCATCAAGTCTAACAAGTTTCTAAACTAACCAAACAATAATTTAATGTATTGCAGCCATGGTTTTAAATAGCACGCTATATCTCCGTTATAGCAGCACTATAGAATTTTGAGCAAGGTGTCGCTAAACTGAATCCATATACAATTGCTCGCTACAGCGTGTTATAACTCCGCTATAGCGCTGAAATAGCAGATTTTGAGAGATGCCGCTATTTGTTATAGCACGTTATTTTTTTCATTGATTGCAGCTGCAAAACCGTACGGCGTATTACATAATTGACATATGAATTCAGCTGGAAAGTAACATTGAAAACTCAAACACAAATGCTCACGCAACTGGAGAAGTAGCCATCAGAATTCTTGCCAAAGGTACAACGTTCAAACATTACTCATGTAGAGGTCAAAACGAAACTGGGCTGGAGCAAAGTGTGGCGATGCAACAAGGAAAGAAAAACCCCAGGAAAACTTGAATAGCAGACTACTTGTGTTTATTGTACTTTTTTTACCAAACGTGCCTCCGCTCGTCGATTTCCATTAACAAAACCGCCAAAGTTTTACAACAACCAACAAGGCAACAAAACGAAAGAAAAACTACGACTGGGCAGACTTAGGAGCTACTTTAAGCTAGCTATTACATGCTCAACAGGAAACTGGAAAAGCTAGGAACCAATTTTCAGATCAACAAAAAGAAAACATGCCTTTAAACACCCACATCTCCCAGATAAACCAGCAGTTTGCATCAGAGCATGCCAATTCCTATAGTCGGCGCCGATCCATGGTTTCTTGAATAAGCTTCTCGGATCACCAACTTTAGCTTTTCCATGCATTCCTCAAGGTTTTTTCTGCCTTGGCCTTTCTTCAATATCTCCCACAGATTAATCATGTTACATAGTCGATACACAACATTTGCTGGATCATCGGCGAATCGACATTTAAAGCAATTATCATGTCTAGTTTTCCAAATCATCCAGCAAACTGTTGCCCCACCATAGAACACCAATTTACGTTGGAACACAGGGTAATAGTTGATCCAGTACCCAGGCAGGTCTATAGCACTAGCAAGTGGTCTCAACAGACCAAAAGCGCACAAGAACACCTGCCAAACGAGTTTGACCGGGGGGCAGTTGAACAATACCAAAACTGCCAATCGTCCACCTCACTCTGTCAGGCTCAACATTCAAACGGACCATTGTCCACAATTCTTTTTTTCACGGCATCCCATTGTGTTGCAGTTTCAGCATATAGAGTTCTTCTGATTCTGGTATTTCCCCAACCTTCATCATTCACATATCTCATAGCAACCAATTTGGAAAAACTGGTGTTGCTAAGTCTAGGAAACTGCACCGCCAAAGGGAATCATTCACCCAAGCATCCTCCCTGAAAAGAGTTTTTCACCATTATTGATTATCCTTTATCAAATTGTTGGAAGGTATCATTAATCCCCGTAAGGCTTTGCCAAAAGTGAGAACATCCAGGTCTAGCAGTGGCTTGGGACAGAACTTGATCATTTCAACGCTCTTCAACTTAAGAAAAATGACATACAGCCAGGTGTGTGAGTTCGAGAAAAAAATTATTCCATAAAATAATTTTCCAAATACTCCTGTATAACTCTCCTGCAAACTAACTGCCACATGTTGGATAAGGTTATAAGTATTTATTTGTCCCAAGCTCACAGCTGGCATGTAGGCCCTTGTTGGACTACCCGGAGACAAACAAAGTACAAACAAAGGTCTGCCTAATTCTCATTCAAATGAGAATTAGCTTAATTCTCATTCGAATGGCATCATCCACATTTAAAGGGAAAAAAATCAGTTGGAACATGTAAAAGATTCAGTTGTAACCGTTGTGCAACTTGAAAAAAAACTCAGTTGCAACAATAGTGTAACAGAAAATATTGAGTTGTAACTATGGTCCAACTGAAAAATCCTTTGTTGCAAGTTTGCAACTCACATGCAACTGAAAAAATCTTAGTTGCAACCCATGTGCAACTCACAGGCCACACGAATCACGAGGCATATCTGACGGCTCTCGGATTTAATGAGTTCTAACTTAATTCTCATTTGAATGAGAATTAGCAAAACCATACAAACAAAAGTTCCATGACAACAGCGCGCCTAGCGTCAATGCTATGATCTTTGGGTCAAATGATGTCGTAGTATGTTAGTTGTTTGTTATTCATGTGAGTTCACCACAAGCAGAATTAGACAACTTCAGTTGAACTAAATCCCCTAGCAGTATGCTAATCATATAGCCTATGTGTACTTCTCCATTGTAGTAATGCATACAGAGTTCAGGTCCAAAATTAAAGACCGCACATCATCAAAGTCTCCTAATTCCAAACTGCAGTTAGTATGATGTAATGAACACATTGAACCAAAACGAAAGGTGTATTCTATAGTTATGTTTACACACCTGAAAGCATTATCTGACAACTTTAATTTGACATAACAAAGCAATTCCTCACAATGAATTGTGCTTACATACAAAATGTAAAATTGACTTTTAGGCTTCCGAACTTGATCTCCACTGATAAACAGTGATACGCTATTGCAACACCTTTTTTCAGCTCAATGGTGGGAGGTAAAATTTTATGTTACAACATTGAATATGAAAAATATATAATAACCGAGTTCTGAGGTTGACGCATAGATAAAATAGGCAGGAAGTTCTGAAGGGCATATTGGAATCCAGGATTATTCTAGTGTAGAACATATATATAGTGGCCAACAGTTAGGCCACGGGGATATATGGCAGGTTAAGGCAGTGTATAACCTTATTGTTTCCTACTTGTTATGCAATTTCAAAAGAATATTAAAATTGTTGATAGTTTTTTCTATAAGCTTACTCAAACTTTACAATGATTGACTTCAAAAAAAATTGATAAGCCTTGTTTTCAGCAACGAGGTGGTAGCGTATCAGCCAAAGATGAATTCTACCAGTAGTATTGGCCATTTCACCTACTTTCCTCCACATTTTATTAAGAGGTCATGCTAGAGATAAAAAAACAGTTGAAACGGACATCATCATATTTACACGTCCCGACTCCAGAGATGTGGAATAAAGTAAACAAACTGCTTGAGGTCATACATTGTAATTCACCGGTTAGATGCACTGTTCAAGACTAAAGCTAAATGTTTAGGTTTAACCAATGATCAATCAACATAGGCACAAGTGACATTAGTTGCTGCGACAAGCTCACCAGGCCACCGCAAGAAGTTAACCATCCATCGCCATAAAAGGGTTAGGCTAAATCATGTAGCCTACATGAGCAATGATAAAATATCAACAACTAAAATAAGGGAATCGATTATCAACATGACAATGTTGATCAAGTACCGTACCACACATCTTGATCCTATACCTAGAGCACCAGCTGACTGCAGAGATTTCAACTCGGCGGAACAATGCGAGAGAAGTCAGCAGTGTGTGCCGAGAAAAGCTGCGGGGAGGGGGTGGACCATAAATTACCAGGGTAGCCGGTAATGGCAGTGACGAGGACCACCGACTGGTAGCTGCTGAGCGGAGGCGGGGGTGGACAAGGGGTGGTCTCCTCCAAACGGAACCGGATCGAGGCGCTTGGAAGTTGGAACGGGACGGGCGCCGCCGGTGAGGGGGGAAGAAGAAGAAGCGGCGTCCTTCTCTCCCCTCTGCCGCGGGGACGCAAAGCCTTGCCGACCGCGCGCCAGGACAGTTCAAGTGCTGCGGCAACGCCGTGGAAGTGGTGGTGTACTGGTGTGCCGCACCGCGCACCGGTACAGTTTGGCCCTGTTTGGGTTTTTTCTTCGGCCAGTTTGGCCCTGTTTGGGTGGGAAGCTACTCGCTAGCGCCCGGGCGATTCCTTCTCGCGCTCGGATCCCTCCATGTTACATGGGCGCCCAGCTAGCGCTCGCCTTCACGACTCCCGCACACGGGCCGGCCAACATGTGGGCTTTTTTTGTTTTTTGATTTCTATCTATTTTCTTTATAGTTTATATTTCGTTGTTATTTTTTCTATCATTTTGTATGTAACCATTTTTTAAATGAACATTTTCAATAAGTATGAACCATTTTTAAATCTGAATAAGTTTGAACATTTTCAAGTCCGAACATTTGAAAAATGAAAAATATAAATTTAAATATTTTTAAATCCTAATATTAAAAAAATAAAAAATGGGAAAATGAAAATTTTGGATGAACCGAAAACAATTGTGAACCAAAAATACCGGTGAACCGAAAATCAGTGAACCAAAAATTTTGGTGAACCAAAAATTCGGATAAATCGAAAATAATAGTGAACCAAAAATGCCGACAAACCAAAAAAAATGTAAGTGAACCAAAAATAATAGTGAACCAAAAATACCGATGAACAAAAAATACCGAAAATAATAGTGAACCAAAAATATCGGTGAACCAAAAATAATAGTGCACCAAATATTCGAGTGAACCGAAAATTATAGTGAACCAAAAATTCGGATAAACCGAAAATAATAGTGAACCACAAATTCGGGGGAACCGAAAATAATAGTGAACCAAAAAATCGGATAAACCAAAAATAACAGTGAACCAAAAATTCGGGTGAACCAAAAATAATAGTGAACCAAATTTCGGATGAACCGAAAATTTCGGGTGAACCAAAAACAATAGTGAACCAAAAATTCGGGTGAACCAAAAATAATAGTGAACCAAAAATTCGGATAAACCAAAAATAATAGTGAACCAAAAATCCAAAAATTCGGGTGAACCAAAAATTCGGATGAACCGAAAATAATAGTGAACCAAAAATTTGAGTGAACCAAAAATTCGAATGAACCGAAAGTAATAGTGAACCGAAAATAATAGTGAATCAAAAATTTGGATCAATCAAAAATAATAAACCAAAAGAAACAAAATTTCGGATGAACCGAAAGTAATATTGAACCAAAACTTCGGATGAACCAAAATTAATAGTGAACCAAAAATAAAATTTTGAAAATAGTTCACATTTTAAAATGTTCATATTTCAAAATAATTCATTTTAAAAATGATTCATATTTGAAAAATATTCATTTTTAAAAAATAGTTTAGATTTCAAATTTATTCATTTTTATAAAAGAAACAAAGAAGAAAAAAATGAAAACATGAAGAAGAAAAAAGATAAAACATAAAAACATAAAAAAAGGGGAAAAAAGGAAAAAGTAAAAACAGAAAAATGAAAAATGAAGAAAGAGTGGAAAAAGTAAAACAAAGAAGAAAAAACGAACGGAAAACGAAAAACAAAGAAATAATAAGAGCCACAAAAAGTACCAAAAAAACAAAAAATGAAAAGGAAACAGAAGCGTACGACGAAGGATGGAAACGAGAAACGACCGAAGGAAACATATGAGACACGAACGAAGCAACGCGTTTAACGGGCCAAGCCCACGATCGACTTCCTTAAGCGAAACGGTGACATTGCATCGCTTGGGCGATAGGGAGCAATTTCCGCTCCTCCCTAGCGCTCGCGCGACCCCTACCCTCGTTTCGGTGAAGGACCGCCCGGTTGGGCCGCATGCTGTAACAGGCCCATTAAGTCGGTCCAATACTGTTTTCGTTTTTACTTCTTTATTTCTGTTTGCTGTTTATATTTCTATTTTTTTAATATAAACTAATTTCAAATATGAATAAATTTCAAAATTTGAACCATTTTCAAATCTAATTTTCTAGTTTATACTTTTCAAATCCGAATTTTTTTAAAAAATAAATTCTAAAATTTGAACATTTGAAAAAATAAAAAATAATCAAAACGAAAATTTTGGATGAACCAAAAATACCGGTGAACCGAAAATAATAATGAACCAAAAAATGTTGGTGAACCAAAAACATCGATGAACCGAAATAATAGTGAACCAAAAATGTCGGTGAACCGAAAAATAAAAGTGAACCAAAAATGTCGGTGAACCGAAAATAGTAGGAACCAAAAATACTTTGAACCGAAAATAATAGTGAACCGGAAAGGAACCAAAATTCGGGTGAACCTAAAATAATATCGGTGAACCAAAAATAATAATGAACCAAAAATTCGGGTGAACCAAAAATACCGGCGAACCGAAAATAATAATGAACCAAAAATTCGGGTGAACCGAAATAATAGTGAACCAAGAATACCGACGAACCGAAAATAATAATGAACCAAAATTCGGGTGAACCAAAAATATCGGCGAACTGAAAATAATAATGAACCAAAAATTTGGGTGAACCAAAAATACTGGCGAACCGAAAATAATAATGAACCAAACATTCGAGAGAACCAACATAATAGTCAACAAAAAATATCAACGAACCGAAAATAATAATGAACCAAAAATTCGCGTGAACCGAAAATAATAGTGAACCAAAAATACCGGCGAACCAAAAATAATAATGAAACAGAAATTCGGGTGAACCAAAAATACCGGCGAACCGAAAATAATAATGAACCAATAATTCGGGTGAACCGAAAATAATATTGAACCAAAAATACCGACAAACTGAAAATAATAATGAACCAAAAAATCGTATGAACCGAAATAATAGTGAACCAAAAATAATAGTGAACAAAAAATACTGGCGAACCGAAAATAATAATGAACCAAAATTTCGAGTGAACCGAAAATAATAGTGAACCAAAAATACCGGCGAACTGAAAATAATAATAAATCGAAAATTAACCAAAATTCGGGTGAACCGAAAATAATAGTGAACCAAAAATTTGGGTGAACCAAAACTAATGGTAACTAAAAATAGATATTTGAAAAATGATTCATATTTAAAAATTATTCATTTTGAAATAGTTCGTATTTAAAAATAGTTCATATTCATTTTTTGTAAAGAGAGACAAAGAAGAAAAATGAAAACAGGGAAAGAAAAAAGAAAAAATCATGTATTACCAAAACCAGAAAAGAATAAAAAAGAAAGAAAGAAGTAAAAACAAAAAAAGAGGAAAAAGAAATACTAAAGAGTACAAAAAGAAACAGGAAAAAAGAAAAGAATACAAAGAAGAAAAAAAACGTACGCGAGCAAACCGACCTAACTAACAAACCATTTGAAAGGAACCTTAATGGGCCGTCCCAGGACCGGAAAATCTTAAGCGAAACGGGGGTAGGAAACGCTCGGGTGATACCGAGCAGTTTCCGTTTGGTTGGGCACTCCGGCAACGCCGTGGAGGTGGTGCTGTGCCGCACGGGCCAAAGGGAAAAGAAATCGCGGGCTGGACTGGCGCCGCACGGCCTGCAAACGTGGTTAGAAGCAGCCCGCTTCCGAGGGATGATGCCCAATAGCAGGACGAGTCGGCAAATCCTATTTGCAGTTTTCCTTTTTTTTTTTCTGTTTCTTTCTTTTTTTTTCTTTTCTTTCTTTTCTGTTTTGTTTCTTTCATTTTTTCTTTTTCGTAACTTTTTATTTTTTAATCAATTGTAAATGATTTCTAAAATATTAATTTTGATAAATGTTCAAATTCAAAAGTTGTTTAGATTAAAAAATGTTCAAATTTGAAAATTGTTTAACTTTTAAAAACGTTTAGATTTTGAAAAAGTTTAAATTTTGAAAATTTTCATTTTTTAAAATGTTTAAATTAAAAATTGTTTAGATCTTAAAAATGTTTTAAATTAAAAGATGTTCAAACTTTGACAGTGTTCAAAATTTTAAGATATCCATTTTTAAATGTTCAAATGTTCGGATTTAAAAACACAGAAAGAAAACATAAACAACAAAGAAAACGAAAGAAAATCGTACTTTTTAGTGGGCCTGCGAAAATACGGCCCAAATGTTCTCCGCATAAGGCGGCGCGGGGCCGCGGGCCGCTAAATGCGGCATACAGGCGCTCACGAGAGAGTCCAATTTGACATGTACCTTTCTGCTCCTTTTCTGCTCTGTTCTGGGCCTGACCCGTTTGCATCCGTGATGAGAGAATGGAGATAGAGATGGAGGCGTTACAGCGGAGTACGCCTAGGCATGGGCAGCCCGGCCTAATAACCCAGCCTATTGTGTATTCTGGGCTGGGTTCGAACCTGGGTAATTAGACAATTCACACGGAGGCCCGACCCGGGAACGGCCCAAAATTGCTCTTTTTATACCTTTGGGCTGGGCTCGGGCCTACATTTCGTTCGGGACAGGCCGAGGTAGGCTCGAGCCTGCGTTTTGCATTTCGGGCTTCTTCAGACTTGGCACGACGAATGCCCATGCGTACTACGGAACGCCTCATCGGAGACGGGGACGACGCGGCTGGCCACAGTGTCGTCCCTGAGGTCTGGATCGATCTCACCAGAGACGGGGACGCCGCGGAGGTGTGGAACAAACTTATCTTGTGGGATCAGGTGCGGTACAGGTGGGTGTGGGGAGTTCACCGCGCAACAATAGACTAGGGTTTGTGGGTGCGGAGGATTCGCGGAAAGGGGATTTAGAGGAAGGTCGTGGATGGCGGCGAACCGACGGGTCGATTAGGCCGGGACGGAGTGCGTGTTAGAAGAAGAAGTGGAGGCGCGTCGATGAACCCTAAGCATGCAAGTGGACGGTCCGGCGGACAGGGCGGACGCTTTTGTTAATTGATAATCAGTAATCTACTAAGCAAATTGTTAAGCGGATCAGTTCAACACGGAGCAAGACGGACAGAAATTTTAATCGGAGCAGGAGTCCGCCTGCATGCCTAAAGGCAACTCCAACGCAGAGACCCATTTGTCTGAAATGCTCCGTTTCGGTCCGTTTGGGTGCAAACCCCGGCCCAACGCGCCGACGCAAACGGACCATGGGTCCGTTTTTCGTCCGTCCCGCATCCGGCCAGACCCATTCCTGGCCCAAATCTGAGGCAGGTCTGCGTCCACACGGACGAGAAACGGAGCGTCGTCGCATCCGGCCGCATCCGTCCACACCGGTCCACCTCCTCGATCCGGCCCCACTTGGCAGCGACACAACCGACACCCTGGTCCTTCTCTTTATCCATGTCGGGGGGGGGGGGCGGCCAGTTCATCCCCACTTCTGCCCCCTCGCCGCCGCACCAAACCCTTATTGGAATATGCCCAAGAGGCAATAATAAAGTTGTTTATTATCATATTTCATGTTTATGATAAATGTTTATTATCCATGCTATAATTGTATTACCCGGAAACAAAATACATGTGTGGAATATAAACAACAAAGTGTCCCTAATAAGCCTCTACTAGACTAGTTCGTTAGTCAAGAGATGGTTAAGGTTTCCTAACCATGGACTTGTTATAGTCACTTGATAACGGAATCATATCATTAGGAGAATGATGTGATGGACAGACCCAATGATAAAGCATAGCAATTGATCGTGCACACAGTTTCATTGCCAACGCTTTTGTATATGTCAAGTATAGTTTACTTAGACCATGAGATTGTGTTACTCCCGTTTACCGGAGGAATGCTTTGTGGACATCAAACATCACTTCGTAACTGGGTGATTATAAAGGTGGCTTTCAGGTATCTCCGATGGTACTTGTTGGGTGACATGAATCAAGACTGGGATTTTTTCCTCCATGTGACGAAGTAGATATCTCTGGGCCCTCTCGGTAATATAGCATCCGGAAGTTTGCAAACATGTGACTAAGTGGTAGTCACGGGGATCCTATATTATGGTACGAGTAAAGAGAACTTGCCAGGTAACGAGATTAAACTAGGTATGGTGATACCTGATACGTGTCAAACGTATCAATAATTTTTTATCATGCCATGCTTGATTCCCATCATTATTACATGTTTATGCTACATTATTATATCATTTTGAGGCATTTTATTGGACTAACCTATTGACAAGATGCCCAGTGCCAGTTCCCTATTTTTGTCATGTTTTTGTTGCAAAAAGTTACTTCTGGAAATATTCTCGGAATTGGACGAAAATTTACGACGATTTTTTATTGAAGAAATGAGGACCGGAGCCAGAAGGGCGACTCCAGGGGACCCACACAGGCCAGGGGCGGCCACCACCCGCGGCCCAGGGCCCACCCGCGGCCACAGCCCGCCCCTGCCCTGTGGGGCACCTCTCGGTCGCCTCCGACGCCTATAAAATCATCCCCGACGAAAAAACCCTAACCCCCGAAGGATTTTCCCAAATACGATACAGAGCTCCGCCGCCATCGCCGACAAGTTTCGGGGTCAGAATGCCTGTTCCGGCACCCTGCCGGGACGGGGATTGGCCCCCGGAGCCATCTTCGCCGCCACCACTGCCTCCAGGATGAGTTATGAGTAGTTCCCCCGTGGACTACGGGTTTGTAGCAGTAGTTAGATGGTAATCTCTCCCCCTTGTTGTTCAATACCATGTTCTCGTGAGCTGCCCTTCATGATCGAGATCAATCCGATGTAATATGCGTTGTGTTTGTTGGGATCTGATGGATTGGCATGTTATGATCAGATTATTTATGCTTATGAATTGTTGTTGCTGCAATGTTGTTATGCTCAATGCTTGTCACTAGTGCACGAGTGGCATGATCTTAGATTTGGGCGCGTTATGTTTGAATGAATATAATTGATGCTTAGATCGTATCTACAAGTTGTATGTACTTGTTATTAGTCCGGAACCGGAGACCTCGAGTGACAGAAACGGGGACATCGATGGGAATGGTTAGTAACTTGAGTATTACATGTGTTCATTGTGTGCTAATGCTTTGCTCCGGTGTTCTATTAAAAGGAAAACACCTTAATTGCCATTTGTTCCTTAATTGGCCCGGCTGAAACCGGATGGCAGGACAAAAGATGTTGTGCGAATTCTCATTGCGAGTAGTTACAACTATATATGGAATACATGCCTACGTATGATTGATAAACTGAATGCTTTGTCATAATTAATTAATTAGTGCAATTCTGTCAATTGCCCAACTGTAATTTGTTCACCCAATGCATGATTATTTGCTTAGGAGAGCTGCCACTAGTGAAACTATGAACCCCGGTCCATATTTCTCCATCATTGCTTTCGTGTTACTATTACTATTGTTCTCAAATCACTGTTGCTTTCACCTCTCTCGTGTTACTTGTGCTTCTCCAGGTGTGGCTGAATTGACAACTCAGCTGTGAAGACCTCTAAGTATTCTTTGGCTCCCCTTGAGTCGAATCAATAAATTGGGTTATACTACCCTCGAAGACTGTTGCGATCCCCTACACTTGTGGGTTATCAATACCGACCATCAAATCTCTGGAAAGTGATATCTCGTGAGACAAAAGGAATCGTATACGGGATTAATTGAATCCCCGACATCGTGGTTCATCGTGGTCAATTGAATCGTCTAAGCTTGGGGATGCCCAAGGCATCCCCTTCTTCATCAACAATCATCGGTTTTTCTCATGGTACTATATTTTTATTCCTTTACACATTATGTGATGTTCTTGGAGCGTCGGTTTGTTTTTACTTTCAGTTTCTTTGTGTTAGTTTTCTGGTCCTTGCAATAATTCGGATCCATGCATTCTTGTTTGGGAGAGAGACACGCTC
This sequence comes from Puccinellia tenuiflora, assembly GCA_012064385.1. Classification (NCBI taxonomy): domain Eukaryota; kingdom Viridiplantae; phylum Streptophyta; class Magnoliopsida; order Poales; family Poaceae; genus Puccinellia; species Puccinellia tenuiflora. The sequence continues at coordinate 3,023,441 of QRDG01001050.1, forward strand.
CGCTTTTTCATTATACACTCATGGAGAGACAATTTGCTACCCGCATGGGTAGCTACACACCCATGTGTTATACGGAGATGCAAGCCGTATGTATCCGTTTAACTTGTTTTCCTAGTAAAACACGGATATTTGGTGTACAAAACTGGTTTCGGAATTTTCAAAAAAAAATATTTTGGTCGTAATTTTTAGCTTTTTTTCATAGTTGACTTTTTTGTTGACTTTTGGGTCAAACTTTACTAAAAAAATCACAGCGGATGGAAAAAAATTCGAAAAAAATTCAAAATACTTTCTAATAATTCTACCAACTCTACTAGTGACATCCCCCTTGTCTACTTGAGTAATCTCATTTTACCGTTGCGGATACGTTTCGGTCAAACTTAGGGTGTGTAGCTACCCATGGGGGTAGCAAGTATTTTCCGTACACTCATGTGCTTCACTTATATGTGTTGAGTGTTTAGCCTTTGTCTTTTATGCTTTTAGCTCTTGTTTTCAAGCATCTCTTGTTCAGAGCTGTTAGCTTTTGTAGTTAGGAAGTTTTGCTCATGTTGCTTCACCCTTTTAGTTTTGTTTCAAATAAGTTGATTGGTGTTTGGTTAAGTGGAAATTATCATGTAGGAAGTGTAAAAAGTGATGCTTAATCTTGTAGACCATTGTCTTGAATCTTTGATACTTGTCAATTGTTTAGATATAATGCTTAAACTTGTGGATCATCTAGTAAGAATAGGTTAGTAAAGAACTATCGTAAGGCTTTAAAATTGTGGTGCTTGTCCTGCTTGGGAAAGAGAAGAAAAAGAAGCTGAAATTGCTGAAATAAGTAAGGTTGCTAATGTTTGCACTATTTATAATAATGAGGATATTAAAATATTAAATGCTCAAGAGTCATCTACATCACCTAAGTATGCTAATGGTAAAAGAATTGGAGTAGGAAAAATTTCTACCATGCCTAAAAAGAACCCAAAACTTTCAGTCAACACAGAAACTGTTGTTGATAATAATGATGAAATTGTTTTGATGAAAAGGATTCTTTAGGTGATAATGACCCTATTATTTTTTATGACAATGATCTTGATTTTGATAATTGTAACCTTACTGAAGTCATAAAGTTTTTACAAAAGCTTGCTAAAACACCTAATACTAGTAAAATGAACTTGGCTTTTACTAAGCATATCACTAATGGTCTCATTGAGACGAGAGAAGAAAAGCTTAAATGTGAACTCTCTATTCCTAGGAAATTAGAGGATGCTTGGGAACCTACCATTAAGATGAAAGTGAATGATTTTGAGTGTAATGCTTTGTGTGATCTTGGTTCTAGTGTTTCTATTATGCCAAAAAAGTTATTTGATGCTCTTGATCTTGGACCACTACAAGATTGTGATTTAAATGTGAATTTTCTTGATGCCACTTTGCATACACCCTTGGTTAAAATAGATGATGTTCTCATCTTAGTTAATGGTAATTATGTCCCTATTGATTTCATTGTTATGGATCTTGATTTTAAGCTTCCTTGTCCTATTGTTTTGGGAAGACCGTTTCTTAGAACTATTGGTGCAGTTATTGATATGAGAGTTGGCAATATTAAATTTCAGTTTCCACTGAAAAAAGGGAAGGAACATTTCCCTAGGAAGAGGATAAAGAAACCTTTTGATTCCGTTGGTAAGCCAAAGAGTGGTTTTGAATTTGGTTCTATTGATAAAACTTGAATTTGCCCTTTCTGCCTAGCTAAAAGGCGTTAAAGAAAAGCGCTTATGGGAGGCAACCCATTTTTACCTTCTGTTTCTTTTTGGTTTCTTTGAGTTTTGGGTGATGTTACTTCTGTAACAACTCCCTTATATCTTTTTTTTTTGGTTTTTGGTGCCAAGAATAGCCTCTAAAGAGAGGAAGACTAATTTGTGAGTTTGCTGTCCAGAAACAGATTTCTGTTCCTCACTGTTCGAAAATCCAAAAAAATCACAGAACGTCATCTGTGGCTGCAAATTTTTGACAGCAAGCATCAGGGTTTTGTATACCTTTTTCTAGTTTTAAGTTTTCTGATTTGAGGTCCAGAAGTGCCTCGAAAAAATTCATCTTTACCGTCTGTTCTGTTTTTGACAAATTCTGTCCTCGGTTTTGCATTGCTTCTTTCGCAGGCAAAGTGAAGTTTTTTCAAAGCTAGAGCTTTACTTAGACCATTGTGACAGTAGCTAATGTTGTAAAAAAATGAGTTCTTGATATGTGCTTTGGAACTGAAGGAAGATATTGTTTTTGTGGACTAACCCCTAAATGAAGTTGCTATAAGTTTTGTGCAAAGAAAGTTTTCAAGTATCCAAGTGCGAGGTGATGAAGGAAGATTGAGAAGGAACAAAATCCTAAGCTTGGGGAGGCTCCCCATGGACCCTCCTCTGAAATATTCAAGAAGTTACAAGCGTCTAAGATTGGGGATGCCCGAGGCATCCCCTTCTTCATCAACAATCATCAGTTCTTCTCATGATACTATATTTTTATTTCTTTACACATTATGTGTTGTTCTTGGAGCGTCGGTTTGTTTTTACTTTCAGTTTGTTTGTGTTAGTTTTCTGGTCCTTGCAATAATTCGGATCCATGCATGCTTGTTTGGGAGAGAGACACGCTCCGCTTTTTCATTATACACTCCTGTGCTTCACTTATATGTGTTGAGTGTTTAGCCTTTGTCTTTTATGCTTTTAGCTCTTGTTTTCAAGCATCTCTTGTTCAGGGCTGTTAGCTTTTGTAGTTAGAAAGTTTTTCTCATGTTTCTTCACCCTTTTAGTTTTGTTTCAAATAAGTTGATTGGTGTTTGGTTAAGTGGAAATTATCATGTAGGAAGTGTAAAAAGTGCTGCTTAATCTTGTAGACCATTGTCTTGAATCTTTGATACTTGTCAATTGTTTAGATATATGAAGTAGATTAATGCTTAAACTTGTGGATCATCTAGTAAGAATAGATTAGTAAAGAATTACCGTAAGGCTTTAAAATTGGGGTGCTTGTCCTGCTTGGTAGTTCTCAAAGTCTAGATATTCTTTTGCAAAGAGTTGGTTTGGCTAATAAGGTAGACGGTGTGAAGTCTAGTGGTTATGCATGATGTATATTTGTAGTCATTCATTTAACCAAGTTGATGTTATGTGTTTGCTTGATATCCTGCTAAAACCAAAAACTCTGTAGTGAGAGGGAATACTTCTCGTACATCCAACTCCCTGAGCCAAAAATCTTTGCCATTTGTGTCCACCATACCTACCTACATGTGGTATTTCCCTACCACTCCAAGTAAAATTTTCATGTGCTATCTTTAAAATATTCAAAATTCTCCTTTTTGTGCCTCTGTTTTTAAGCTCATGAGGAAGCAGTAAGAAGTTGGTTATAACTTGTGATAGGCAAGGTCATTTCCCCCCTTTCACCCGGTGTTGATGGTTTACGTCCTCACTTGAATCAACCCGAGAGCGGCTTAAGCAAAATATAAATATAACTCACCATTCTCCTCCGCACAATGAAAATCTGAGAAATCAGCTCAAACATTGGTTAGTGGTGAAACAAAGGAGAAAGTGGAATGTACTCGTTCCTCTAAACCAGCCACTCTCACAAGTCTAAAAGTATTGCTTGTTATGGGGGACTAGCAAGTTTCTTTGCTGTGAAGTCATTGACGAAAGCATGCATTTCTAAAAACTGTTTTACTTCTATCAAAAATCAAAAAAGTAAAAGCTCTAACACATGATTAATCCCTGCTTCCCTCTGCGAAGGGCCTTTCTTTTACTTTTATGTTGAGTCAGTCTTCCTCCTCCTTCTAAACTCCTCAAGCAATCACTTGGTATCAACTTTGGTTCATGTTTTACTTCATGTTATCTTTGTGTCTAACTGTGAAAACTTTGTATTGACTTTATCTTGAGATAAACAAGTTGCAAGTTGAAGCTTTATGCTGAAGACTTAAATCTTCCTTTGTGTTGGCCAAACTCCTTTGTTGAATTAATATTGCTTCGTGATTTATCAATCATTGTCAAGTGTTATGCTTTTAAATCTTGAAAAGTACTCTTTGCTAGTAGATTCTTATACCTGGTTAATCATTGTTTGTTTCATTCAATGAACCTTTGTTTTGGATCATTGCATTCAGTTCATATGCTTTACATGATTAGTTGATCATGATTGTGATTGGTAGCATGTCAATTAAAAAATTATTTTGTTATAACTTACCTACTCGAGGACGACCAAGCTTGGGGATGCTGATCCGTCTCCGACGTATCTATAATTTTTGATGTTCCATGCTTAATTATATATCAGTGCCATATGTTTTCACAATGTTTTTATATCATTTTGGCATAATTTATGGAACTAACCTATTGACAAGATGCCCAGTGTCAGTTCCTGTTTTCTGTTGTCTTTTTGTTTCAGAAAAGTTGTTCTGAGAAGTTTCTCGGATTGCTCTCAAAATTTACGGGAATTATTTCCAATATGAAATGAAGACGGAGCCCGAAGGATAGCCGGAGGGAAGGCACAGGGGCTCCAGGAGCCACCTGGCCGCGGCCCCCCTTGGCCGCATGTGGGGCCCACCTGGGGCCCCTGTCCATCGCCTCACGTCGCCCCTTCGCCTATAAATTCCCCTCTGACCTAAAAATAGAAGAGAACCGATCACAATTTCCAGAATACGTCCGAAGCCGCCGCCATCTCAAACCCTAGTTCGGGGGGGGGTTCAGAAGCTCTTCCCGGCACCCTGCCGGAGAGGGGAATCGACGCCGGAGGCATCTACATCACCATGCCTGCCTCTGGAGTGATGCGTGAGTAGTCCACCACGGGACTACGGGTCCATAGCAGTAGCTAGATGGTTGTCTCTCCTCCTTGTACTCCATTGCTTAGATCTTGTGAGCTGCCTATCATGATCAAGATCATCTATTTGTAATTGCTACATGATTGTGTTTGCATGGATCCGATGAATTGTGGAAGTCATTACTTTTGTTCAGTTATGTGTTTCATCTATGATCTTGCATGCTCTCCGATGCTAGTGGTTGCTTTGGCCGAGTAATTGTTAGTGTTGTATGAGGGAGTATTTATGCTAGATAGTGGGTTCATGCCTCTCTTTGTCTGAGTTCGGTGACAGGAACGGTCAAGGCTAGAGATGTGTTGTTGCCACTAGGGAGAAAACAACGGTGTGATTTCTTCTTGTTATCTACATTGCTTACATTATGCACTTTGCTTATTGCAATGATATGTTGCTTGCAACTTAATACTTTTGGGTGACATGCTGGATAGCGATCCCAGAGTGGATTATTAGTCATAAATGCAGTTGGATGACGATCTATGTATTTTGACGTAATGCCTATATTAGATGAAGCGGTGAACTATATTGTTTTGTGATAGCCTTGTTGTGCACCTACAATTCTGTCAATTGTCATGCTGTAATTTGTTTACCCATCATGTATATCTTTTGGAGAGAAACCTCTAGTGAACTGTGGACCTCGTTCCTATTTTTCTACATTGCTTACAACCGTTTTCATAGATTTTCATCATCATTTGCTCGCTGGTCATATTTCACCATCATCATAATTTACATCCACACATTTAATTCTTTGTGTTTGGCAAGCCGAAGAGATTGACAACCTCTCTGTTTTGATGGGGCAAAGTAGTTTGTTTGTGATTGTGTGCAGGTCAGCGTTAATCTACAAGCGCCAGAGTGGATTGACACCTTGCTAAGCCTTCTCCAAGTCCTACTGGATTTGATAACTTTGGTTTTGTAATCAAGGGAAAACTTATTCTGTGCTACATCATACCTTCCTATTGGGGTCTCCCAACAACACGTCATCAGAGACTGGTTCCACACTTGACGTGCAACTTGTATTGCACATGTGGCTGGTGGGTGCCTGTTTCTTTTGCTATAGTGAGATGCGATCTTCAACGGAAGACCTTTAAAAATGATATAAAATAAGCAACTTTTATATCACCGTTGTGGCTTTGCGTAGATTAGAACGGTTCTATCTCATGACCCATAGAAGCCACGTAAAAATTGCATAAACAAAGTAGAGGACGTCTAACTTGTTTTTGTAGGGTTTTGTGATATGGTATGGCCAAGACGTGATTTGTGATAATGTTTGCAGTGATCATGTTTTGTAATTTTTATGACTTGCATGTCGATGAGTACGGCAACCGGCAAGAGCCATATGGTTGTCTCTTTATTATTGTATGACCTGCGTGTCACTTTAACGCCATGTAATTGCTTTTACTTTATCACTAAGAGTAGCAATAGTTGTAGTAGCAATAGTTGGTGGAGGCAACTATGAGACGGCGACGTCATGCTGGTGGTGATGGAGATCATGCCGGTGCTTTGGAGATGGAGATCAAAGACACAAGAAAAGGCTATACCATGTCACATATTAAATTGCATGTGATGTTTATCCTTTTATGCACCTTATTGCTTGTTTAGATTTGATCGCAACGGTAGCATGATAAGGTGATCTTTCTCGTTAATATCAAGATGTGTTCTTTCCTAGTATGCGCCGTTGAAAAAGTTCGTCGTGCTGAAGCATCATGTGATGATCGGGTGTGATAAACTCTACGTTCGCATACAACGGGTGTAAGCCAGATTTACACCTGCGGAAATACTACAGTTTACTTGAAGAGCCTAGCATGTACAGACATGGCCTCCGAATACAAGAACCGAAAGGTTAAACACGAGTCATATGGATGATATGATCAACATGGCGATGTTCACCTTTGAAGCTACATCATCTCACGTGATGATCGGTTGTGGTGTAGTGGATTTGGATCGTGTATCACTAAACAACCAGAGAGATGTTGAGTTTAGTGGGAGGTCATTTATTAATTAGATTAACTTGAACCAATTATCATAAACAACCAATCAAAGTGTATTTGCATAATTTGTAGTAGTAAATGGCATCCGCAAACTACCTTACGCTTAGAAAGTTAATTGAGATAAAACTGTTATGATCTGGCAAACCAATTATGATTGGTACCGTGTTAGTGAAATTTAAATTTGAGTCCTATGGCAATTTTTTCGGTAAGACCGACCTAGCTCCATATGATTAATAGTTGATTGATCTAAAGAGCAATAATTCCGACTTAGTATCTGGTGTCATGCTTGTTTCCACAATACCGGATCTTAAAAGAATGTTTTGAGAATCAAGGTAATCCGGGAGCTGAAAAGGATTGTTTTCAGATACAAGCATGGATTGAAAGATATATTGATATCCGAAACCCTGTTTGTGGCAACATGACAGAGTATAAATTTAGTGTGACAATGTGTGCTTATATTTTGAATATATGCAAGGTTTGCAGACACTAATATTGTTCTCTAAATTCCTTCCTTCGAGCTACAGTAGCTTCATCACAAAGTTGTTATGATGGGATGGATTAAAAGTATGTGGTAAAGATTGTTTACTATACTTGGAGATAGCTAAGAGTGGAATTAGGAAGAATCCTAAAAATATGGTGATATTGAGTAAAGCAATCAACTTCAAAGTGTGACTCCAAAGGTGATAGCAAATGACTAACACAGCAAGGAGCATGTGCTAGTTTGACTGGCATTGTTTGATGTTGAATGATTCTTCTATAAAGGAAAGGGGATACTGAAAATAGAATTACAAAAGTATATGGCAAGAAATAAAAGACTGGATAAGTTCAGCTCAGATGTATATAAATGATATACAAGTTATAGATGTGGTTTACTAGTTAACTATGTATTCCTTGGGTATTTTGGATACTGGATTGGTTGGTATGATTTGTCATACAAATACAATACGAGAAATACTATGGCCTAAAAGAACTAGTTGAAGATATTGTGACGATGCACGACAAGAATGGAAATAAAGTGTTATTTTGTTCATCGTGGCATCCAACCAAAAACTTCAAGATTTATTTTAAGAACTTAATAGATTGTTATTTTGTTCCGGTTGTTTGTGAGAATAAATAGTTGTTCAAACTATGACCATGTTCCATAATTGATGGATGAGTTAATATAAATCGCATTGGAAAACATCTATAAATGCTAAAGGTCACACCACCCTTTTAGTTCATATTGGAAAGGAAAACATGAAGGAACTCCATGTTGATGGACTTTTGGAGTTATTTTATTTTCGAATAAATTAACGCTTGTGAGACCTTTTTCCAAGAGACGACTAAAACACCATTCATAGGCCAAAGTTAAATGGACGTTTATTTTAGTGGATATTATACATATTGGTGCGTATGATCCATTATGTGTAGATGTGTGTGGTGGATTAATTTTTCTTCATGAAATACCACCGATGTTTTAAGTGGATATATGAGCATATCTATTTAAAGAGAAAGGAGTTTGATATTTTGAATTAGTTCAAAGTATTGTTGGTATGAAGGGAAAACGTCGTAACAAGAAGATCAAGTATTTATGATTGGATCTTAAAGTATTGAAAATTTGAGTTACGAGTTTAGCAAAACATCTGAGGAGTTGCAGAATTGTTCCACAACTTGTGCTTCCCGAAAAACCCCACAGGAGTGCGGAATGTTCATGAAACATGATCAAACCTTGTTGGACATGGTAATATAAATAAAATGTCATTATATTTTGTAGTTTATGCATTTGAGACTACCGCTTTGCACTTAAAAGAGTGCCATCATGATCCGTTGTAATTGACACCATAGTTTGGGTAGTGACCCAAAATTGTCTTTCTCAAATTCTGGTATGCATAGAATGTGTAAAATGTTTACAACCAAATCGGATAAATACGTGTTTACAAGGTTATCCCAAACCTGTTGGGTATTTCTCCTGTCACCGAACCTTGGACTAAAGTGTTTGTCGGGAAGGTGGATTTCTCGAGAAAGTGATTCTTGCGAAATAGGTGAGTGGGAGGACAGTGCAACTCGACGAGATTAGAGAATTATCATCATCATGTCAAGAGTAGCGCAGCACCGGAAGTTGTTCTGGGGTTTCCTATTTTGACTAAATGGGAGACACTACATGTGATGTAGAAACTTCAAAAAGAGTTTGCAAACTGAATCATGTAGGTTGTTAAAAACTTTGTACCCAAACCAACTTGTGGTTTGAGAATGAAGTGTTGTTTTGACAACAAAGGACTTACAGATTATAAAGGAAGAAGACAATGGGCCCTTACTTCGTAATTGGCTATAAGCCATTATATCCACAATAGTATCAACAAGACATGGATGTTCAGATCCATTGAAAGTTTGATTTGTCGAAAAGATGTTTATGACAAAGTTCGAAGAGTTGACTATGAAAGATTTTGATCTTTTGTAGCGGTGCTTTAGTCTTTACGGATAATTCTGGCAAAAGTTACATATTTTGATATGCAGTTGAATAACAAAACGAAATTCCTCTCAAGGAAGTTTGATCAAGGACGTGTATGCGACACAGTTCAAAAGTTTTGTAAAAAATTCAAAAGTTGCTCGAAAGGTATGCAACTTTCAATGGTTGAAATAAGCATAACGAAGTTGAAATCTTTACATAAATGAAGTTATCAAAAGAGTTTGATTCCATCATGGATGGTGAAGATGCTTGTAGAGTTACAAGAAATTAAGTGGGAGCGCTAAGACATATTTCTAATACTTTATGTAGTTGACATATAGTTGATTGGAAAGTATGTAATTTAAATTAACATAGTTAAGATTTTATATTGATAAAAGACTTAGGCTGAATAACATATTGGGGATCAATATCTATGGAGATAGATTCAGGCGACTTATTTAGTTGAGCCAAAGTACATAGATGAAGTATTGAAGTAAGTCAATACAGAAACGACAAGAAGGAGTTCTTGACGCATGGAAGATGATTGAGCAAGACTCAAGTGTTTTGACACAAGATGAGCAAAATTGAAATTGAGATTTCTATGTTCCATGATGTGTACACAACAAGATGTGTCCTAAGTTATAAAGTGTTACACTAGGATAATTCATATGATGATTAGACAACAGTGAGAAAGATCCTTAAGTATTTTAGAAAACCAAGGATGAGTCTTCCTGTATAGTAATGACAACCTACTGTAAAGTGTTACACTAAGTGTAACATCCCAATATTATATTTGGATGTTTTGAATTTAGATCATGTGCATTTCATCATGGCATCTTTTGAAAAATCTTGCATTTGCTTGTTGCATCAAAAACCCCAAAAAATAAATGCAAATCCCTATTTTTTTAAAACCAAGACTCATAAAGCTTAATATATATGCTTAGAGTTTTGTGTGAAATTACCCCAAGTTGGTCAATTATGATAGAGGGCAATTTTACAAATTTTTCAAAAGTGGTGACTCAATTCTAAGTTCAAATTAAAAAGTTATAAAGAAAACAGAAAAACAAAAAAACAAAAATATAAAAGAAACAAAAACAAGCGGGCAAGCTAGTTGGGCCGCAGCACAACTAACTCACCGCGCGAGCACAGCCGAGGCCGGACCTTTTTTTTTCCCGCACCGGCCCATCTTTCCCTTTTTCTTTTTCTAGCCGGAGTCCGTGCCCGCAACGTGTTCGACAGAACGACCGACGCGTTTTTCGATCAAATTCCAACCGAATTCGTTCGGTTTTCTTGCCTTGTGCTCCAAGCCAAGCCGCCTATTTATACCCCCAACCCCGTGCCCTCGACCGCCGCCAAAATCCCTAACCCTAGCCACCGAATCGAGCTCGTTTTCGAGATCGAAAACCTCCGCCGTCGGCCGCCATTGCCGAGCTCGAAAGGTGAGAGCCACCGACGCCTCAGACCACCCCATCCTCCCTAACCTTGTCTCTCATCTCCCCCTCTCTTTTGCGCGTCCGTCTAACCTTCTCTTGATGCAAACCGTGCACCACAGCCGTCGGAATCTTCGTTGGAGTGCCGCCGGGTTCCGAGCTCAAGATGTCGTCGCCATCGCCACTAGGATCACCGAGAGCCGCCGACGTCCCCGCCCGAGCCGCCTGCTGTCCCCGTCTGCCGTCAAGGTGAGCACGACCCCGTCCTCGGCCTCGCGCACGACCCCGTCTGTCGGATCGCGACCTGGCGGACCAGATCGATTCACTTAAGTGAATCGGTACCAACCAACCAGATCGTGCCGCGTGGCGTCCGACATGGCCTCCGCATCAGCACCGCGTCAGCGCTGCGTCAGCCCTAGCCCCCCCCCCCCCCCCCCCCGCACGGAATCTTTTCCGTTTTTCGTTTAAAATTTCTGGAAAATCATTAAAACTTGTAAAATTCGTAGTAGTTCAACCGTAAGTCGAAAAATCGAGTTTAATATACCAAAATTCTTAGAAAAATAAGGTCAATCCAGATCCGTGATAAAATTTAACTTTTAACGAATAATTATTTTCTGCATTTTCGAATCTTGTTAACTGGTATTTTAGCCATAACTTTTTATCTACAGCTCCGCTTAAATTAATTCCTTCGGCTAAAATTTTAACATTGAATCCTCTGTCCAGAGAATATTTAACCTAATTTTTATGAATAATTTTTTGAATTAATAATAACAGATCCAAGTCTAGCCTTTCTAATCTACATTAAATTGCTCTTTAATTGAATTGTTGCATTAAAAATATTTTATCATGCATCATATAATTCAGAGAACTAAAGTTCAGTGTTGTATGTTATATTAACATGTCATGCATTCATATGTGTATGTTTCTTATGTTGTGTATCGCTTGCTATCGTGTAGACAACGACGTTGGTTGCGATTGTTGCTGTAACTGCGACGATTGTGTGGACGACTACTCCGACAATTGAAAGGCAAGTGATGCAATCATATTACCTACTATTTTTCCTATGCATCTAGTACTATTTTCGTAGTATTGCATGTGTAGGAGTTGGATGTAAGCTATGCTACTAGGTGATTCACTAACACCCAAGTGAATTGCCATATGTATCCTTGTAGACTAGTTTTCCTTCAAACCATCGTTGTTAATTGTTTAGTTGCTTAGACGTGGTTGTGGGATCACATGATGTGGAAGTTGTTGTTGTCATAGTTGTTTCTTTTCAAATCTAATAAAACAACTTTAATTAAATTGATGTCTGGGTGGTATTGGTCCGTTTTGGTGGAAAATAGTTGAGTGGCTGCTCGGGTCCGTAGTATCTGAGTAGGTGCACTTGTGTTCGGCCACCCAGGTTCCCGAGAATTATTGTGGAGTCATGTTTAGTAGCTTACGAGTACAACCACATGTCGATATAGTTATGGGCTTCGTCTTGACTAACTAAGTAGTAGGCACTCGGGTCCCCGTAGCCAGAGATGTAGCTTAGTAGGTTTGGTACGGTGCGGAGGATGGCTTGAGGGTCTACTACCCAACGGTCTCGGTTTAACTTTCTCCCAACCTATATACAAAGTGAGTGTTTAGGTAGATGGGGTTAGATAGACCATGTGGGTAAAGTGTTTAACACCTTTGAAGGTTTTAAAATTCTGAGTACTTAGCCGTGTCCCCGGTTACGGACAACTTGATCCAACTAGACTAGATCCTACAAGAGTTCTCATTCGTTCCAATTTCATAAAATAAAATTTGATGGGTGAACCAAGGGATAGGAGCACTGATTTCTATCAGTGTCCAATGATTGTTTACTTTTGTTGTAAAGTTTATCAAATTGATAGGTTAAAACTGCTTCTTATGCAAAGAGCCTTCAAGTCCACCTAGCCCAAAATGCATGTAGTAGCTAGGTAGACTAGTGTTTTATTAATTCCATGCACACTTGCCAGTACAATTCAAATTGTACTGACAGTATTCGCGAACGGCTGCAATTACACTATTGCAGGTACGATATTACGTAGGTCTTGGAGCTACACCCAGCATGTACGCCTGTGGCACGAGTTGAATGGAGCTTCATTATCGTTTATTTCCGCTGTGTGCTTTTATTTCAATAAAGTTATTTATTGCTAGCGTCAATGCTATGCAAAGATGTAAGGACTTTGTTATTCTGGATCATTTCGTTGTAATAAAGACGGATTGTGTTTTGTTATTTCATTTGTAATGAGTGTGCTAGCGAGTCGATCCGGGACTAGCACTATACTCATAGACGAGATCCATATTATTGGGTCGAGTCGCTACACTAAGATATTTTGAAATAGAAGGTGGTGCGATAGGCTGAAAGACAGTTCCATGCTAGTTTTGAATGAGTTTCAAAAGGTACTATGATGGATATACAACAAAGGCTAAGTATGTTGTTGTGTTGACAACAAATAAGAAGAGTATTTGTGTCAAGGAGTTCTTTATTGAACTAGGTGAATTCCAAGAAATCGAGTACTATGAAGCTCCATTTTCGTAACGGTGGTGACATTGATTCGAGTTGAGGAATTAAGGTCTCACCAACTAACCAAATATATACAAAGCCATCTCATTGGGGAATGAGTGATGCATACTCATTGGAGAATGAGTGATGCGTATAGATGCAGATACAAATAGACCTGAAGAGTCAGATCTTCTGATAACCTCTTCCATGAGCAAAACATGATCAACACCAAAAGGCCATGGGTGTTAGATTGCTACAAATGTAAACTAGATTATTGTCTCTAGTGCAAGTGGGAGACTGTTGGAAATATGCCCAAGGGGCAATAATGAAGTTGTTTATTATCATATTTCATGTTTATGATAAATGTTTATTATCCATGCTATAATTGTATTACCCGGAAACAAAATACATGTGTGGAATATAAACAACAAAGTGTCCCTAATAAGCCTCTACTAGACTAGTTCGTTAGTCAAGAGATGGTTAATATTTCCTAACCATGGACTTGTTATAGTCACTTGATAAATGAATCATATCATTATGAGAATGATGTGATGGACAGACCCAATGATAAAGCATAGCAATTGATCGTGCACACAGTTTCATTGCCAACGCTTTTGTATATGTCAAGTATAGTTTACTTAGACCATGAGATTGTGTTACTCCCATTTACCGGAGGAATGCTTTGTGGACATCAAACGTCACTTCGTAACTGGGTGATTATAAAGGTGGCTTTCAGGTACCTCCGATGGTACTTGTTGGGTGACATGAATCAAGACTGGGATTTGTCCCTCCATGTGACGGAGTAGATATCTCTGGGCCCTCTCGGTAATATAGCATCTGGAAGTTTGCAAACATGTGACTAAGTGGTAGTCACGGGGACCCTATATTATGGTACGAGTAAAGAGAACTTGCCAGGTAATAAGATTAAACTAGGTATGGTGATACCGACCATCAAATCTCTGGCAAGTGATATATCGTGAGACAAAAGGAATCGTATACAGGATTAATTGAATCCCCGACATCGTGGTTCATACGATAAATAACTTCGTTGAATATGTAGGAACCAATATGGACATCCCGGTCCCGCTACTGGTTATTGATTAGATCATGTCTGGATGTTCTCGAACCCGTAGGGTCACACACTTAACGCTTCGATGTAGCTAGGGCATACGTTGAGATAATTGATGGTGTAATCAAATGTTGATTCGGAGTCTCGGATGAGATCCTAGATATCATGAGGAGCTCCGGAAGAGTCCGGAGATAAAGTTTCATATATGGAAAGTGGTTTTCCAGGTTTCGGAAAAGTTCGGGAATTTTCCGGCAGGGTACCGGGAAGATTCTAGAAGGTTCTGGAAGGTTCCATAGTGGGGCCAACGAACCTGGAAGGGCCCACATGGACCGAGGGTAGGTGCAGCATCCCACATGGGCTGGCCGCATCTGGTCCTCAAGGCCCATGCAGCCGAGGCAAGTGGGGGCAGCCCTAACCCTAAGTAGGGTGCCTTGGGGGGGGGGGCAAGTTACCCCCCTTGGCCGGCCCTAGATGGGATTGGGGTGCCCCCCACAGCCCCCTCACGCCTATATAAGGAGGAGAGGAGGGATGGGGCGCACCCCAATGAAACCCTAGCCGCCACCCCTCTCCCTCCTCTCTCCCTCTCTAGTGTGCATGGCTTGGCGAAGCCCTGTCCACGGGAATCCTCCACCATCTCCACCACCACACCGTCGTGCTGCTGGGATCTCACGAGCCACTTCCTCCTCGCTTGTAGGATAAAGGAGAGGAAGTCTTCATCGAGCTGTACGTGTGGATACCGCGGAGGTGCTGCTCGTGCGGCGCTTCGTCGGATTTGATCTCGGATTGGATAATTAATACATCTCCTCGCGGCTAGATGAGTCTAGTTGCGGGGATCGACTAACCAACCCCTGTATCGACAAAACGCGTTTGCTCGTTCTTCAAGGGTACGAGATTGGATCTCCTCCTCGCTACCTTCATCTAATAGATCTAGTTCCGTTGGGTTTATTCCGCTTGTTTCGTAGGAATTTTTTTGTTTTCTATGCAACGAACCCTACAACCCTAGCCCACCGCCCAAGCCGGAATGGGGTTTTTCAAGAAGACCCTTGGCAAGGGGGCGCACGACGCCGAGGCCGGATCCTCTTCGGGGCAACGCCGCCGCGCTGCCTGCGCCCGCTCGACGCCGGCTCGTGCGGCCCCGCATGCCGCTCCGTTCCAGCTCGCCCCTCCGGCAACGGCCAACCAGCGATCGCGCAGGCGCAGGGAGCGTCCGTACCTCAACACGGATCGCTGCCAGTGGTACTGGGACAACGCCGTCCCCGTGCCCTGGTCTGACGTGAAGCTGCCGGACAACTGGCACCAGAATCCCGATAGGATTCCGGTGCCGGCCGTCCCGCGGGAAGGGCGAGCACGGCGCGTGGAGATCCAACGGAGGCGCACCCAGCTCCCGTCGGACCTCCTCGACCACCCGGCGTTCGCGGAGACGAGTCCCTAGTGGGACACGTGGTTCCGCGACGAGCACGATGCACGCCGCTGGTCGGTCTTCATCGATTTGCTGCCGCGGCCCCGACGCGGCTATGGTCCGCAACCGCCCCCACCGGCCTGGGAGAGTATGAAGGAGGAGGAGGAGGCGGAGGAGGAGCAGAAGCAGCCACCCCAGCCTGACGAAGAGGAGGAGGAACTCGTCAAGCAGGTCATGGACGATTCGCTGCGCACCCTTGCCGATGAGGAGCTCAGGAGGTGTCCAGGGCTGGACATCGTCCTGAAACGGAGCGCCGAAGAGGCCCAGAACCCTCCTCCGCCGCCGCCATGGTACGAGACCATGGCTCTGGATCTGCCGCCGGCGCCGCCTCTCCCCGAGGGACTCATCGGCCTGAACTAGTCGTGGACTGGCCCACCGCCGGAGCTGTATCCACCACCGGAGCAGTCGCAGGAGCAGCCACCGACTCACCTGGCGACGGGAGGATGCCACCGACCCATCTTTGGGCCCCACCGCCGTTCATCGACCTCTGCGAGGACGACGACGAGGAGTAGGCCCGCGGTAGCTAGGCCAGTAGCTAGGGCGGTCTTTTTTTCTATGTATAATTATGTGTTAACAGGCCGTTTGTGGCCCATTCCCCCCTATATATATATATATATATATATATATATATATATATATATATATATATATATATATATATATATATATATATATATATATATATATATATAAACGGCCCTTTTGTGGCCTGGTAATAAAAAGGACAAATGCAATGGATCGGCTGCGTTGGATGCACCACGCGTGACCCGCACGCGACCTGAGATTTCGTATCCGTCACCCGACCCAAACGGATGAAAAACGGACTAAAATCAAATCCATTTGGGTGGGTGCGTTGGAGTTGCCCTAATGAACCCAGCCCATAGCAATAGGTGAAATTTACCATATTTGACCCTTTTCTAAAAAAAATATATACAAAATGGACCCAATTTTAAAACATTTCACGATCTAACCGTTTTTCATGGCGCCCGGCTCTGGGGCGCCATGCCAGATTGCACGACGCCCCGATAAAAGGCGCCATGAATCCGACCACGTCAGACTAGATGGAACCCACATCCATAGCATGGCGCCTTTAGTCAGGACGCCATGCCTACTACCTTGGCGCATTTAGTCAAGGCGTCGTTTTTTTTTCTCCCTGGATAAAATCTGGGACAGAACAAAGGCAGTCTGGGTATAGTTTCATTACATAAAATATGCGCTACCCCAGTGGTCTGTGCGGTGTGTTCTCTTCTATAATGTGTGGTATTGAGTTCAAGTCCACATGCTGCAACAATTTTTTTCCAATTGTTTTTGTTGTTTTTTGTTTTCCACTCAATCTACATATGCAGTATGTCATATAAAAGACTAAACTATACAGCGGCGCATAAAAGAGCTCCCGTGCGGCGGTTTCAATTAGCATGCATGCAGAGTGATGTAAGCGGTGATGTCATCCTAGATTTCTCTCAACGATTAAATTAAAAAACTTTTATCTCTCAAACCGATAATCCGATTTAAAATCCGTTTTCACCATTGGCTTAGTCGCGTCGAGATCTACGAAACTAGATCCCATATTGTCATGTTTTGACAACTTTTTTTTTCGTCAGTAGTTACCAGATTGTTTTCACTAACCTACCAGATTATAATAATTTGGTTACCAGGTTTCTATACACAGTATTTAAGGCCGCATGATACTTGTATATGTGCAATAATATGATCTTTTAGATATTATAAACAGTTGAACTCTTACTCTGTAGTTGTATATATCATTGTAATGTTAAAAAAAATTTAAAACATCATCCGACAAATATGTATAATTATCATGATAACTGTTCGATACTAATCTGGTATCCATGGTATTTTAATCTGGTAACTGGTGTGACGAGAAAAATTCATCACACTTGATATGGTATATGTGTTGCAATATCTAAAAACGTGTAAAAAGTTATATAGTAACCATGTATAATTATTCGGGTAGCTCTTTGGTGCAAATCTGGTAGCCATAGTACTATAATCTGGTAGCTAGTTCGGAAAAAAAAAGTTCGTCAAAACATATCAACAATGGATCTAGTTTTGAAGTCCTAATCGAGACGAATTTAACAGTGTAAACGAATCGACAATCGGATAAACGGTTTAGGAGATAAATCAATTTAAATTTTTGAATTTTGTAATTAATGTGATGACATCACCATGTGCTCTCCCTTATAGGGAAAAGCACATACAATTTGCCGCCGCATCCCACACCCTACCAAGCGGCGCTTTTGTTTAGATTTTCCAACATAAAATTATTATTTTTTGTTTTTTTTCACTTAAATAGGTAAACTTGCAAATCCTTGTATATAAGCACACATACAATATATATACTTTGTTTTTATTTGTTACGTACATTGTACAAGTAAAAATACTATGGAAAAGGTAAAAAAAACGTGGGCCTTGATTTGTCGCCTTCACCGGAGGGAAAATAAGTGAATATCGTGAATAGACCACAAAAATTGATCACGAAATCATTTTTCCATTAAAAACCCTATACATGTCTTGCTTGTTAAATGCGTCATCGGGCTGATTCTATTAATAATAATTTTATGTTTTATATGAACATGTTATTTGAAGTACCTCAAATTTAATACCAGCAAGCGAGTAGGATATGAATATTAGTCAGATAATAAATAGGTAAACTTGCAAATCCTTGTATATAAGCACACATACAATATATATACTTTGTTTTTATTTGTTACGTACATTGTACAAGTAAAAATAACTATGGAAAAGGTAAAAAAACGTGGGCCTTGATTTGTCGCCTTCACCGGAGGGAAAATAAGTGAATATCGTGAATAGACCACAAAAATTGATCACGAAATCATTTTTCCATTAAAAACCCTATACATGTCTTGCTTGTTAAATGCGTCATCGTGCTGATTCTATTAATAATAATTTTATGTTTTATATGAACATGTTATTTGAAGTACCTCAAATTTAATACCAGCAAGCGAGTAGGATATGAATATTAGTCAGATAATAAATAGGTAAACTTGCAAATCCTTTTATATAAGCACACATACAATATATATACTTTGTTTTTATTTGTTACGTACATTGTACAAGTAAAAATAACTATGGAAAAGGTAAAAAAACGTGGGCCTTGATTTGTCGCCTTTGAGTCCACATGCTGCAACAATTTTTTTCTAATTGTTTTTGTTGTTTTTTGTTTTCCACTCAATCTACATATGCAGTATGTCATATAAAACATAAAATTATTATTTTTTGTTTTTTTTCACTTAAATAGGTAAACTTGCAAATCCTTGTATATAAGCACACATACAATATATATACTTTGTTTTTATTTGTTACGTACATTGTACAAGTAAAAATAACTATGGAAAAGGTAAAAAAAACGTGGGCCTTGATTTGTCGCCTTCGCCGGAGGGAAAATAAGTGAATATCGTGAATAGACCACAAAAATTGATCACGAAATCATTTTTCCATTAAAAACCCTATACATGTCTTGCTTGTTAAATGCGTCATCTAGCTGATTCTATTAATAATAATTTTATGTTTTATATGAACATGTTATTTGAAGTACCTCAAATTTAATACCAGCAAGCGAGTAGGATATGAATATTAGTCAGATAATAAATAGGTAAACTTGCAAATCCTTGTATATAAGCACACATACAATATATATACTTTGTTTTTATTTGTTACATACATTGTACAAGTAAAAATAACTATGGAAAAGGTAAAAAAACGTGGGCCTTGATTTGTCGCCTTCACCGGAGGGAAAATAAGTGAATATCGTGAATAGACCACAAAAATTGATCACGAAATCATTTTTCCATTAAAAACCCTATACATGTCTTGCTTGTTAAATGCGTCATCTGGCTGATTCTATTAATAATAATTTTATGTTTTATATGAACATGTTATTTGAAGTACCTCAAATTTAATACCAGCAAGCGAGTAGGATATGAATATTAGTCAGATAATAAATAGGTAAACTTGCAAATCCTTGTATATAAGCACACATACAATATATATACTTTGTTTTTATTTGTTACGTACATTGTACAAGTAAAAATAACTATGGAAAAGGTAAAAAAACGTGGGCCTTGATTTGTCGCCTTCACCGGAGGGAAAATAAGTGAATATCGTGAATAGACCACAAAAATTGATCACGAAATCATTTTTCCATTAAAAACCCTATACATGTCTTGCTTGTTAAATGCGTCATCGTGCTGATTCTATTAATAATAATTTTATGTTTTATATGAACATGTTATTTGAAGTACCTCAAATTTAATACCAGCAAGCGAGTAGGATATGAATATTAGTCAAATAATAAATAGGTAAACTTGCAAATCCTTTTATATAAGTACACATACAATATATATACTTTGTTTTTATTTGTTACGTACATTGTACAAGTAAAAATAACTATAAAAAATAACTATGGAAAAGGTAAAAAAACGTGGGCCTTGATTTGTCGCCTTTGAGTCCACATGCTGCAACAATTTTTTTTCTAATTGTTTTTGTTGTTTTTTGTTTTCCACTCAATCTACATATGCAGTATGTCATATAAAACATAAAATTATTATTTTTTGTTTTTTTTCACTTAAATAGGTAAACTTGCAAATCCTTGTATATAAGCACACATACAATATATATACTTTGTTTTTATTTGTTACGTACATTGTACAAGTAAAAATAACTAGGGAAAAGGTAAAAAAACGTGGGCCTTGATTTGTCGCCTTCGCCGGAGGGAAAATAAGTGAATATCGTGAATAGACCACAAAAATTGATCACGAAATCATTTTTGCATTAAAAACCCTATACATGTCTTGCTTGTTAAATGCGTCATCCGGCTGATTCTATTAATAATAATTTTATGTTTTATATGAACATGTTATTTGAAGTACCTCAAATTTAATACCAGCAAGCGAGTAGGATATGAATATTAGTCAGATAATAAATAGGTAAACTTGCAAATCCTTGTATATAAGCACACATACAATATATATACTTTGTTTTTATTTGTTACGTACATTGTACAAGTAAAAATAACTATGAAAAAGGTAAAAAAAACGTGGGCCTTGATTTGTCGCCTTCGCCGGAGGGAAAATAAGTGAATATCGTGAATAGACCACAAAAATTGATCACGAAATCATTTTTCCATTAAAAACCCTATACATGTCTTGCTTGTTAAATGCGTCATCAGGCTGATTCTATTAATAATAATTTTATGTTTTATATGAACATGTTATTTGAAGTACCTCAAATGTAATACCAGCAAGCGAGTAGGATATGAATATTAGTCAGATAATATTGTTATGTACGTAACAAATAAAAACGAAGTATATATATTGTATGTGTGATTATATACAAGGATTTGCAACTTTACCTATTTAAGTGAAAAAAAACAAAAAATAATAATTTTATGTTTTTACATGACATACTGCATATGTAGATTGAGTGGAAAACAAAAAACAACGAAAAAAATTGTTGCAGTACGTGGACTCGAACTCAAGACCACACCTTAGAGGAGAACAAACCGCACAGACCACTGGGGTAGTGCATATTTCATGTACTGAAAGTATACCCAGACTACATTTGTTCTGTCCCGGATTTTATGGAAGGAGAAAAAAAAAACACGACGCCTTGACTAAAGGTGTCATGGTAGTAGGCATGGCGCTATGGACGTGGGTCCCATCTAGTCTCACGTGGTCGGATTCATGGCGCCTTTTATCGGGGCGTTGTGCAATCTGGTATGCATGGCGCCCAGCGCCGAGCGTCATGAAAAAATGAAAAAGGGTTAGATCGTGAAATATTTTAAAATTGAGTCTATTTTATATAATCATTTTTAAAAAGGTCAAATACGGTAAATTTCAATAGCAGGTGATACGGCTACACCGATGCACATGGCCGTCCAGTAACCCAGGGCGTGCGGCGAATCCCACGCGCACACGCCTACCGACATCCCCTCCGGCAATCCGAGCCCACCGCTGCTTCCCGGCGATCGCCCCACCGACGAAGAAAACCCCTCTTCTGTTTCACTGTCACACGGACCCCACTTCCATGGCCCCATAATGCAGATAGATTAGCTTAGATTTTGATTCCAAAACTCAAAGATTACCCATCTCTCTCGCCATTTGCCATCTTTAGTTTTAGCCCCACCGCGCCTCCCCCTTCCATTAAATCCCGCGCCCTTCTCCTCCGTCCCATCCCTCCCTCCCATCACCGCCCAGATCCAAGCCATGACGGTGTCCCCTCTCCCGCCGCCGCCGTCGCCGGAGCCGTTCCGGGTCTTCGTCGGGTACGACCCGCGGGAGCACGAGGCGTACGAGGTGTGCCGCCGCAGCCTGCTCCGCCACGCCACCGTGCCGCTCGACGTGCGCCCCATCCGGCAGCCGGACCTCCGCGCCGCGGGGCTCTACTCCCGCGCCCGCGGGCCGACGGAGAGCACCGAGTTCTCCTTCACCCGCTTCCTCACCCCCTACCTCGCGGGCTACCGGGGCTGGGCGCTCTTCATCGACTGCGACTTCCTCTACCTCGCCGACGTCGCCGAGCTCCTCGCCGCCGCGATCCCCTCCGCCGACAGCGCCGCTGCGACCGCCTCGCCGTCGTCTGCGTGAAGCACGAGTACCAGCCCGCGGAGCCCACCAAGATGGACGGCGCCATCCAGACCGTGTACCCGCGCAAGAACTGGTCCTCCATGGTGCTCTACAACTGCGCCCACCCCAAGAACGTCGCCGCGCTCACCCCGGACGCCGTCAGCACCCAGACCGGCGCCTTCCTCCACCGCTTCTCCTGGCTCGAGGACGACGAGATCGGGGAGGTGCCCTTCGTCTGGAACTTCCTCGTCGGCCACAACAGGGTCGACCCCGCCGATCCGGCCACGCAGCCCAAGGCCCTGCACTACACCTGCGGCGGGCCATGGTTCGACAGGTACAGGGACTGCGAGTTCGCCGACCTCTGGATCAAGGAGGCCGAGGAGCTCAGGGCCGAGAAGGAGAAGCTCAAGGCCCTCCAGAACGACGACGACGAAGCCAACAAGGGAATTGATTCATAGATGTGTTGCCGCATTGTATCGCATTGGTTCTTTTTGCGCCGCTGAAATTATTTAGATTCATCAATCTTCCACACAGGTACACGTAGCACCTAGCTTCTGTTACTGGTATGATGTTGGTTTCTTGGTTTACTAAGGTGGAAAGAAGGACATGAGTAGATAGCTTGGTAGGCTCTTGTGTACTGTTCCAATCGATCTATGAAAGAATCCTCGAATTATCCTTTGGCCTTGCGCGCCTCATTTCTGCTGATGTTGTTTCTGATGAACACCATACTGAAATACTGATCCTTGGGCATTGGCTGATGTGGGAATGGCAGATTGAGAAATCTGGTTCCGATTTTTTTTTTTTTTTTTTGAGGGAAAATCTGGTTCCGATTCGGTGCCCCACGAATGAAATGTGATCCCGCATTGCTGAAACGATGAAGCACGAGTTGGTCCCAGTTCCAGCTTCATTGGCTTGCAGTAGCAGGCAGCATTGTCTTGGTATCCTGTGCATTTAACTGCTCTGCTTAGTATATTTTAGTTCAGGAGATGAAGTTCCATGACACTTCAACAAAATGGTTGGTTTCTTGTGTTCCGTGAGACTGACGTTGGGAATGTTCCTTGCCTGTAGTAGGTCGAACTGAATAATTCATCCTGCGACACCTGTGGTCGATCTCTTTTGGACTCATCAGTAGAGAACCCAATCAGGCCACTGGTTTCTCGACATCACCCAGCCAGAAGTAGCCCACCATCCTGCTGTTTCTCTGCGTACGGGTGTGTGGTTTGTTCGGTTTGATCCTGTTGACAAAACGATCTCATCTCCCTGTCCCGAAGCAAGTGAAAGTGAAAGTGCAGTTACGATCCATTGGCGATTAGCCTGTACTATTTTGCTCGGTGGAGGCGAGGTATCAGATTCTTCTTAAGCTAGCAACCACTAGCTATGCTGGAGGGTGCGCTTGTTCTTCGACTGAGAGATGCATCATTTCACTTTGCCCTCGCAGCATAACATGCAGTTACATTATGTCATTGACTACTTTGGGCCATTCCATTCAGAAGGAAGCAATTCATCGGCAACATGTAACAACCCTGGTTGATGTTACATCACGCTGACTTGGGCATCAGAATTGTTGTAATATTTACATCACTGAGATGTCGGACGAGCTAATTTGGGCATCCGATTTTTTCTAGTATTTACATCACTGTATAGCCAGGTCCTCCTCCACCTTCTGGGACAGTCCACTCGATGTTCTGCTTGGGATCTTTGATGTCACAAGCCTGCAGATACCGTTAACAATTTAGGTGGAGGAAACAAAAGTAGAAGCTCTAACAAGTTACCCTAGGGGGGGACATCGCAACTTCTTTGAATTGGTTAACCAGATCATAACATCGACGGTGTCATTGTGCATTAGTGCAAACCATCAATACCAGAATCTAATGGAGGCACACATGGTTTGCTGATACAACTTCACAGCCTAATGCATGACACAAACTCATCAACGGGCATCCAATGCAAGCCATGAACCAAATATACAAGAATGCATAATATTTGAACCGTCCAATGAAGAGAGTTACCTTGCAATGAAGACAATTTTGAGCATTTATGTGAAGCTTCTGGTCACCATTTTCGTCAGAGACATATCTGCGTGAGAATAGGAATGGACGAAAGGTCAGCAGTAATCAGCAACTTCTGCTTTGCCTACAAGGGCACTTCTAAATGCACCTTAGCTATCCATGGAAGAAAAAGGATAAGCCGAGGTGGCATTGCCATTCACATACTCGTAAACACGAGCTGGACAGTAACGTGACTCTGGTCCAGCATACTGTGGAAGATTTACGCTTTCAGGTATTGTGGGATCCCTCAAGCGAAGATGAGGAGGCTGGTCGTGCTCATGGTTTGTGTTGCTCCTGCACAAAAGAAATGATTAGTGACAGAAGTACAGATCAAGAACGTACTATGCATTATGTTAATGCAGCCCCGCAGGTTCAAGATAAGAAATGAGAACGCATATCATGCACCCATCATTTTAAATAAGTGCATCTCCAGTATCTACGGTCCTTCAAATTTGTGAATGGAAAAGCGCTGCATCTTTGGGCTGGCATTTGCCGTACTACTAGGTATAAACTGGATGCATAGCAAAGGTATTGACAGTGTGAAATAGAACAGAATGTGAAAGAAGCACATTGTTCTTGTTGCAGGCCTGTACCTATATAAAGAAGATGGAACGTCAAAGGACACCTGCCCATCTGGTTTTGGATATTGAATAGGTGAGTGCAGATTGGCCATCTGTCCATAAGGAAGTGTTTAGTCAAACTTGCTAGTGACAATGGAGCAAAAACAAAGAATTTTGAGCAACAGTAGCTCTTCACACTCACATTTGTTGCTTCATGGTCAGGTTTCCCATGCTTCAATGTAAAAGGTAACCTCCCTTTGAATATGTAGCTAAAAATTGAGAAAATAACATATGTAAGCAAAGTAGGTAGAACATCTGATAACATCAACTTACCAATTGAAACTCACCGTTCCACTGCTGACAAGGCCAAGCCAGGGATAAATCCATATTCAAATGCCTATAAGCAAGGAATAAAGCATCCTTATTCATCTTATTAGATTCAGAAAAAAAATCATAACCTATTTATCCTCTACAGTTCTTTAGAATAGAATTTCACAACCTAGAAAGTGTAGATAATTTGGAGAAATGATGATAAAATAACCACATACCGGTCTATAATTCCGAGATCTATAGAGTTCTTCCCATATCCATGATTTCTTGAGATTCTCCCAGTAGATATCCATGGAAGATCCTTCAACAAGAGCCTTGAAAGTTGCTTCCGCCGCAAGCATACCTTGTGTACACATCTTTCCTTTAGTACAAGGCTTATATCGATAAATATGATAATAACTGAACCATAAATACTAGTTAATTAAGATCCAAGCAAACAAACATGTAAAAGAGATACCTGATTTCATAGCGGTATGCGATCCTTTTATTTTGGGAACATTTAAGAACCCTGCAGAGCATCCAATAATTGCACCACCAGGGAAAACTGGATTTGGTATCGACTGAAATTTTAGAGGTACTCCATCAGTACCTTATAATTATTGAGTAGCAACTACAAAGCAAACACAGAAGAAGGTATTCAACTGAATAACAGAAGTGAACTACAATTTGCGGCCAAAAGGCAAACATAATAAAGGTTATTCAATAATAGAAGTGAACTGCTCCACTCCGTGTTGAAATATAGCACAACAAACATGCAAGACCAGAGCCACGTTTCAACTTTAACACTGGAGCGAAACGGCGCACCAGCTAGCACTTGGTGAAACTGCACTGATGTCTATGTACTGTGCTATTTAATGTCATACCAAAATACTCAATGTAGATTACCCCTGGAGCATACATATGCATTTATTTGCCATCAACCATATCACCTTACCTGGAAACCACCTTCATTCAAAGTACGAGCACCATACTGAAGAACTGTTCCACCTTCTAGAAGTGTTCTGATAGCAGGGTGCTGCTTAAATTTCTGAAATAATGGAGTGAGGAGTTTGCTTTGACTGTTAAGTTCTCAAATCAGCTGCATACTACTTGTCACCAGAATATAATCATACAGAAATTTGCACACCTGGAATTCATCGTAGGGGCTGAGGAAAGGATTTTGATAATTCAAGGCAACAACCAGACCAATTGCTAACTGAAATAAGAGCATACCTAATATTAGATACATGTATTTCAAACTTCCGATAAACATCTCACGAAGTTACAAGCTATCAGAAAAGGATCCACACCCAGTTACTCCGCAGATCAAGGGCTACAAGATACATGATGAATTAGCGGCTTCCTCTTTTAAACTCAGACTAAACATTTTTTTTATTTTCTTTCTTTTTGGTGCTTTAGGATTTAGTGTTTTGGGTTCTAAAAAAAAAATGGACCTAGTGTTTTGGTTTCAGTTTTAAGCACCAGTGGTTGTGTAGCTTCCATGACATTCTTCTTCTAATCCAAGTAACAAGGTTTTGGCGTTTGTTCCATGAAGAAACTCAAATTAAATATTTTTGTTCGTACAACAGCTAACTACATACAGAACAGGCAGAGGAACTTTCCTGTTGCTGACTAGGACTTAGGTTGTGCAGCAGAATTAAACCTATAATCTAAACTTGTGCGTTATATATTTGCACAGATACCAATCCTCGCAAGCAAAACATATAATACGAGATGCTGAGAATCTGCAGAACTAGAAAGTACCTGTCTATTATCAAGGTGGTACAGAAATGATCCTCCATATGTCTTCATGTCCAAAGGCCACCCTATAGTATGAACTACAGAGCCTGGCTTATGCTTTCCTTCTTCTATCTCCCAGACCTAAATACAAGTACCCAATTTGTTCCAAGAGCATAACTAAACCATCAATAGGTAGTTAAGGAAAGGACGTGCAGTTTTTCAAGAGAAACTTGTAAATCACAGTCCAGTAACAATATAAAGGCAAATTAATGAGATATTAAAGATATTCATAATTCTGGAAAAATAATATATAAAAAAATGGTGTGCGTATGGATGACCAAGAAATAGTACGAAATTGCGGCATAATCTATACATAGTGCCTATTTAGAGACATCGACAATCTATGCAAGCCACACTGCATGTATAATGCAGTAGCTGGTATGCAAAAACAATATAATTCACATACAGGCTTGCTCCAATATGTTTGATCAGAACTGAGAATAAGGTACATGGAAATGGCATTGCTGAATCTCAATGTACCTCTTTAATTCCGAGAGCATATGTCTGATGTTGCCCTTGCCCACTTTCTCTGAGCTTGTGATTTGTTATTATTTTCTGGAAAGCACAAGAGATATAAGGATAACGTGATAGACCTTTTAGCATCAATTGCATAATATGTACAGAACAAATAATCTTCCATATATAAAATTAACCAAACTCTAATTGCATATGCTGACCTCTGATAATGAACCCCGGCAACCCTCCGCCAGGAGTGTTATTCGCCCTGCATTCTAAGTAGTTGACCATGAGAATAGATACGTGTGTAGCATAACAAGAGTGGGAAAGGAGGTATACCAATTTTAGAGAAAGAACTCGAGAATAAAATCACTATGATCTATCACTCAAACAAATCGAAAGGAAAAAATGCAACAGATGATAGCACATTTTTTGTGTGAACGTCCAGGTGATTAGCTATAAGGAGGTTACTCGCCTCTTAGTTCCACACCCGGTTGAAAAGTTTCCCGCTTGGTACCATCTTTAGCAATACCAACATCATTGGTTGCAACACCGTTAACCATTTGATTTTTGTCATAAAGGATCTGTCAGAACAGAATTGAGGCAAATATTAGCCCTTCCACGAAAGAGATCCTGAAGTAAAAAAGGATGGTACCTCACTTGCAGCAAAACCTGGATACACTTCAACACCTAATTCTTCAGCCTTCACGGACATCCATCGCACCAGTTGGCTCAAGCTGGACGAAAAGGAATATGTGAGTCACGGGAATAAGAGGAATATAGAACCTTGCAAGGATCAAGCTGACGAGAATAAGAAAATACCAGCACCTTATCACATAGTTCCCTTTGTTATCAAAAGGAGATGGAAGTGTCCATGCCTTGTTCTTTGTTAACATCCAGAACTTGTCAGATGAGACAGGGACTCGGATTGGGGCCT
Source organism: Puccinellia tenuiflora (assembly GCA_012064385.1). NCBI lineage: Eukaryota > Viridiplantae > Streptophyta > Magnoliopsida > Poales > Poaceae > Puccinellia > Puccinellia tenuiflora. The sequence continues at coordinate 3,051,831 of QRDG01001050.1, forward strand.
GTCGAACATATCATAGCCACATGAAAATGAGTTCCTGGCTACTTAGTACATACCAATCTGACTTGTCTATAGAGTATTCCTACAAGACCATGATTGAAGGAACACAGATGTCATGTGGTATCTGGTAAGTCCAATTCTGGCAAGGGTATAGGTTTTCTTCATTGGATCATGTCATTGCAACTATTACAGAGCAGCAACTGCTTATATACTTGCATGAGTTCTACACTTCATGGGATATAACAATAAACTCCTACAGTACTTTCAATCAAGTGCAGTGTACAGAAGGGCATACATCCTCTTGCCTCCACGTCGGAATGAGCTCATCCAAGGCTCGAGGCTCGAACACATTCCCAGACAGTACATGAGCACCTGCGCAGCAAACGAAAACAAAGGCCCAAATTACACAAGGAAAATCAACGCCCTTGCGAGCTTAGTACTTCAACAACACTGCAGCGACGACGGGATTTCGTGTGCTGAGGCGGCGCACCGACTTCGGCTCCCTTCTCGAGGACGCAGACGGAGAGGTCGGTGTCTGCCGCGCGGCAGAGCTGCTTCAGACGGATGGCAGCGGCGAGCCCCGCCGGCCCGGCGCCCACGATCACGACGTCGTAGCTCATCGCCTCCCGTCCAACAGAGAACCACCTCGCCGTTGCCGCGCCCCAGCTCGGCGCGCTGTGGCGGCGAGCCGGGGCCGTGGCGATCCCCGCGGCCGCCGCCGCGGCCGCGCGGAGGACTCGATGCATTGGATACGGGAGAAGCTCCCCCCAATCGGTTGAGCTTGCTCGGAGTGGTCTGGCTTCAGATTCTGAAGCGCGAGTGCGCGAAGCAGAGAGAGGGGAGGAGGGGTGGGGAAGAGAAGTCCAGGAAAGACACGGAAGTGTAGAGTAGTGGCAGTTGACACCGGCACTTGGCTGGATCAGATCGTTGAGGTGGACGAAGACGAAATGCTCTTCTCCGTAGTATAAACTGGGCCTAATGGACTCGCTGTGGTTGAGTACGCTTTCGTTTAGTCCAGGCGTCCAGCCTGCTTATTGACATGGTATGCGTTCCGCGTTCGTTAGTTGGGACTTCTGACGGGCCATGCCGTAGTATGGTGGAACGCCGCCGTGTCTCGGCCTCCCGATGGACTCGGGCCAGTTTCAATTTAGAGACGAGTGCTAGTAGTCGCACTGTTTCATTCGGTTTTCTTCTTCTGAGATTCAGTGCTGCTGGTAGCACGCACTGTTAGGTTTGTGTGGAAAACGCTTACTTTAGGCCGACCTAACCGTGCGTATCTTAGGTCGGTCCGAGCGACGCGCCTTGTTTTCGTTCCGAACGATGCTTTCTCACGTTGTGGCCCGCGGCTTAGCTACTAGGTCCACGTGCATCAGTGCGACAGTGCATGTCATCCAGTTTTGCTCCTCGTCCCGCCCAAGCATGCATGCCATTGGTGGCCCCCACAGCTGGTCGCATATGCATAGGTGCATGCCCACGCGTGAAGCCAGGCATGCATGGCGTCGGTAACCAACAACTAGTGCAAGCTCGATCCACTTCTGCTAGCAAGCATGCCATGCATGCTCACGCGTGAAACCATGCATGAATGTCATGGCCGGTATAGCCGCTTGCCAGTATGTGTACTAAATGTTGTCTCGTCAAGCTCTCTTATTTCTTCAAATCTAAATCTCCTTCCGACTGACCGCGACTATGATGATCCCGGAAGAGACCATGGAGAGTGGCAATGGGCTTGGGGTCGTTGGATATAGATCCGGCGTGCATCCATCTAGCTTGATTAATCTTGATCGACGGTGTCGAATCGGCGAGCTCGGACCGACATGGACGATTATTAAACTTAGTTTCTTTCATGATTTGACAACGTCGTATTTGTCTTTAAAATTTGTAACAAAGTTGCAGAAATTTTGTTGAGAAAGCACACGCGAGATGTTGTAATGTTTTCTTAGCATGTTATGACAAGTTTGTATTTTTCCTGATATTTTTCGATGTTGCACATGCTGCAAACACATGTTTTTTTATGTTGTAATTGTTTCTGATTTTTGTTGAAATAGTTGATGATCTTTGTTGTAAATGAATCTGCAACAATTTTTTTATTGTTGTTTACCTACTTTTTATTGGTATATACAGATAGTTTTTTGTTGTGATAGTTTGTGATTTTTGTTGGACTAGTTGGTGACTTTTGTTGCAATTCAATGTGCAACGATAATTATTATTTAACCGCTTTTTGTATTACTAGGTTTTTTTTGTAGTTGTTTATGATTTTTGTTGAAATTATTGGCGATTTTTGTTGCAAAGCAATTTGCAGCAAAAATGATTGTTTAACTATTTTTGTGTAGCTTTATTTTTTTGTTGTAATAGTTTTTGATTTTTTTTGAAATTGGTGGTAGGTTTTTGTTGTAAACCAATCTGCTGTAAAACATTATTGTTTAACCAGTTTTTTTTATTATTAGTTTCTTCAAAATGTTGCAATGAATTGTTGTAACAATGTATATTTTTTGTATACGGACTAATTTTTCTTGTTGTAATACTCGAGTTTTGTTGCAAGACTAGATGTAAATCATCACAGTGGCATTTTTGCTGTAAATATTGGGAAGATAAGGGGCAACGCGTTATACCCCTTCGTTTTAAGTGGAGCTGTGATGTACTGCGTGTTCAATTTCGGAAAAGTTTAGGGACCAAAATGCAAAACTACGTTGTGTTGGTTTTCAACCATACGATCATGATTCGACGGTCACGGAGGGGACCTAAACTGCCCCTTCCTAGGGCGACCTACGCCTAGCACGCCCCTTTCTTATTCTGGATTGAAGTGCTTGTTGCTGCAACTGCTTCATTTCGTTTCTCCATTTCTTGAATTATGAAGTGTCATTGGAATTGGTAAAAAAAATTCCATTAAAACAGAGTAGACGTGATACACTGACATCTAAATTGTTCCCGAATCACGAACAAAAGTTTTATATCAATGACATATGTTTTTACTATCATATTATGTCATTTTGAGGCATTTTATTGAACTAACCTATTGACAAGATGCCCAGTGCCAGTTCCCTATTTTTGTCCTGTTTTTATTGCAGAAAGTTACTTCTCGAAATATTCTCGGAATTGGACGAAAATTTATGGGGATTTTTTATTGAAGAAATGAGGATCGGAGCCAGAAGGGCGACCCTGGGGGCAGCCCACAGCCCAGGGGCGGGTCTTAGCAGTGGTCTAGGGCCCACCCATGGCCGGGGGCGGTCCCTGCCCCTCGAGACTCGACTCCCCGAGAGTTTTCGCCTATAAATTAAGTCTTTACCTAAAAACGACGACCCCCGAAGGATTTTCCCAAATACGATACAGAGCTCCACCGCCATCGTCGACAAGTTTCGGGGGTCAGATTGTTCCTGTTTCGGCACCCTGATACGTCCCAGACGTATTTATAATTTTTGATGTTCCATGCTTGATTATATTTCAGTGCCACATGTTTTATAATGTTTTTATATCATTTTGGCATGATTTATGGAACTAGCCTATTAACAAGATGTCCAGTGCTAGTTCCTGTTTTCTGCTGTCTTTTTGTTTCAGAAAAGTTGTTCGGGGAAGTTTCTCGGAATGAGCTGCCAATTTACAAGAATTATTTCCAAGCAGAAACAAAGACGGAGCTAGAAGTACAACTGCAGGGGGCCCCACAGCCGCCAGGTGGTAGCCAGGCACGGCCCAGTCCTTGGTCGCACCTGGGGCCCACCACGCCGCCTCCGTCATTGTCTCGTGTTACCCTTTCGCTGATACGTCTCCGACGTATCTATAATTTTTTATGTTCCATGCTTGATTATATATCAGTGCCACATGTTTTTTATAATGTTTTTATATCATTTTGGCATGATTTATGGAACTAACCTATTAACAAGATGTCCAGTGCCAGTTCCTGTTTTCTGCTGTCTTTTTGTTTTAGAAAAGTTTTTATGGGAAGTTTCTCGGATTGCGTTGAAAATTTACGGGAATTATTTCCAATATGAAACGAAGACGGAGCTAGAAGGGAGCCTGCAGGGGGGCCCACAGCCCCCATACGCCAGCCAGGCGCGGCCCAGGGCTTGGCCGCACCTGGGTCCCACCTGGACAAGTGGTCCACTCCCTCGAGTCGCCCTTTTGCCTATAAATTGCCCCCGACGCAAAAACCCTAGATCCCCAATCATATTTTCCAGAAGACGTTCGGAGCCGCCGCAATCTCAAGCCCTAGTTCGGGAGGCTTCTGCAGCTCTTCCCGGCACCCTGCCGGAGAGGGGAATCGACACCGGAGGCATCTACATTACCATGCCTGCCTCCGGAGTGATGCGTGAGTAGTCCACCACGGGACTACGGGTCCATAGAAGTAGCTAGATGGTTGTCTCTCCTCCTTGTACTCCATTGTTTAGATCTTGTGAGCTGCCTATCATGATCAAGATCATATTATTTGTAACTCCTACATGATTGTGTTTGCATGGATCCGATGAATTGTGGAAGTCATTACTTTTGTTCATCTTTGTGTTATGTTTTATCTATGATCTTGCATGCTCTCCGATGCTAGTGGATGCTTTGGCCAAGTAATTATTAGTGTTGTATGAGGGAGTATTTGATGGTGGATATTAATAAGTTGGGTGGTGCCCCAAGCGAAGGCGGAATTGTAGCTAGTAGCAGTTTTCCCTCGTTTAACGAACCGAGGTTTATCGAACCAGTAGGACTTTGAAATCAACAACGAGGTGAATGTTGAAGATCTCTGGCGCTTAACCTTTAACAGACGTGGACCTGCACACACTCAACCAAAATACTTTGCCCCCAACGGCGGAGAGGTTGTCAATCTCTCCGGTCTCGCGGAACACAAAGCGGTTAATTGTATGATGAAATAGATAAAATATGAAAAGTGACCAGAGGAGTAATGATGATTAAAAGCAAGTAAATTAGGTTGAAAACAATGTAAAAAAGATGGACCGGGGGCCATGGGTTCACTAGTGGAGTCTCTCAAGTAGATAAAATATGCATGTGATGGGTGAACGAATTACAGCTAGGCAATTGACAAGATCATAACACAAACTCAATTTAGCTATGACAAAAAGGACATGATAATATTTATGGAGGCATCACGAGAAGGAACAAAGACCATTGAGTCCAACTGCGTCTTTGTCTAAATAGTCCACAGTGGGATCGCTATCCAGCCTGTCACCCAACGGTATTAAGTTGCAAGTAACAGACAATTGCATTAAGTAAAAAGCATGGTGTAAGCAATACTAATATCAAAATAGACATTAACACCGCTGTTTTACCCTTAGTAGCAACAACACACCCTCGCCCTTAGACGTTTCTGTCACTCGTGCCTAGGAACAAAAGGGGGCATGAACCCACTATCTAGCATAAATACCCTCTCTTGGAGATACACACAATCACTTGGCCAAAGTAACTACGCACATCGGAGAGCATGCAAGAACATAAATTACTCATATAAGAATCATGCACAATCTGAACATAACTTCATAATCCATCGGATCCCAGCAAACACATCACATAGCATTACAATAATCGATCTTGATCATGTTAGGCAGCTCACAAGATCATAAGACATGAAGCACAAGAGAGAGAAACTACCATCTAGCTACTGCCATGGACCCGTAGTCCAAGGTGAGACTAATCACAAATCATCCCGGAGGAAGGCATGTCGATGAAGAGCCCTTCGGGATCGATCTCCCCTCCGGTAGAGTGTCGGGATCAGCTTCAGATTGGACCCCGAACTAGGGTTTTCGGTGACGGCGCGTCGGGGTCGAGTTTCTAGAAAATAATCGCCGCCTCGACGTTTTTAGGTTAATTGTGATTTTATAGGAGTCGGAGGGGGCCGAGGAGGTGCCCATAGGGCAGGGGCGGGCCCCACCCGTAAATTTTCGTCCAATTACGAGAATATTTCCAGAAGTAAATTTCTGAAACAAAAAGACAACAAAAATAGGGAACTGGCACTGGGCATCTTGTCAATAGTTTAGTCCGACAAAATGCATAAAAATGATATAAATAACAGTAAAAACATGTGACAATATCACAAAACTAGCATGGATCACTCAAAAATTATAGATACATTTGAGACGTATCAGCATCCCCAAGCTTAACTCCTACTCGTCCTCGAGTAGGTAAGTGATAACAAATAATTTTTGATGAGACATGCTACCAACACAATATTGATCAAGATAGTAATGCAAAGCACATGAAGTGAATAAGGTGATCCAAAACAATTGTCTATAGTTGACATTAAGCAAACAATGATTAACAAACGCTAGCTAACAAAATCGAACAAGATCATGATGACGTGCGCAAGGACAAGATAAACTAAGATGACCAGAAATGAGCGGCTTAGGGTGGCTACCTTCGCCGGGATCAGAGAAATGCGGCGGCGGTGGTGCTTAGCTCTGGCGAGCAAATTCGCTAGCCTGGTATTGCGGAAGACTTAGCCCACAAGACAAAGCCCAAGCCGGATTAGTTTAGAACTCTGACTTAGTCGGTAGGTTTTCTCCTGTAAGCCCTACGCCGGACGCCTTTATAAGCCGGCCTATGGGACGCCTGAGGGCAGACAGATTCTTGATACGAGTCATCTCGACGAGAACCTCAATCTCGGCGAGATCTCACTGTAACTCGGCGATATTGCCTATATAGTGATTTATAGCAGCACGTAGGATCACGCCACCGTCGTGTGATCCGAAGCTGGGTAAACTTGTGTCTATCCCGAAGCCGGAATCCCCAACTTCTCCAAAAACCCCTCGCTCTACCTAGCTCGATGGCACCCCTGCCGTGGCTAGATTCGACAATACCACGACAGTTGGCGCCCACCGTATGGCAGGAGACCTCTGGGGTTTCGATCTGTCCAGGAACTGCAGGCGGAGTCGGCGACACCATCGCGGTCGGCATGGTGAGCTTCTTCGACGAATCAGGAGCTGGCCACGTCTTCAACGATGGCCTCTGGACGCCGGCAAAGGAGGATCCTGCCGGCTGGTCCACTATCTCCATCGGCGGCTTCGACATCTTCGTCGGCTTCACCGCCCAGGCTTTGGACGATCTCGGTTTCACATCGAGTTTGCCCACCGCCCACCCCTACAACATTGAAGACGGATCGGATCTGGACTCTGAGGAGCTAGCTGATCTGGATCTAGCGTTTGATGCTGACGATGAGGACTCCGAAGATGACGCAACCTCAGGGGCGGCGCCGGGTTCCCACTTCGTTGGCATGGCTGGAGAATCCGGCTCGAACGAGTCGACGACACTACCTGAGTCAATCCTCCCTGCCTTGCAGATGGAGGCAGATTCAGAAGCCGGATCAGTGGACACCGCTCATATGGAGCAAGACCCTGAATCTGAAGGAGAATCCGACGATTTCAGTTGGAAGGTTGCGTCCTGCTTGGGACGCCCTGTCGAGGTCTTGATGGGAAATATCTCGGATCCTAATGACAACCCCAGCGCCTCGAAAGCCGCCAATGGCGAAGAAAAAACTCCGCAAGCCGGAAATCTCAAGGTGGATTTCGTACCGCCACTGGCTCCATCGAAGGGGGCAGACAGAAGGCCGGCTGGAGGAGACGACATTGACGCTAAGACCGGCGAGGCGGCGGAGAGGGAGCACGAAAGAAAGATGGCGAGCTGCAAGCAACTGTTGACGCCACTCCCTCCAAACGCATCGCTGGACGACATTGAGAAGCGTCGTGCCCTACTTGAGGAGCAAGCCGCCCAGATAGTAGAGCGTGAAGTTGAGCTCACAAACAAGGAAACGGAGTTCATCCAAAAGCAGAGGGAAAAGGGGGCTGACGATGTTTTCCGTCCGGCTCGTGATAAGAACCTGCATAAGAGGTTGGATTTCCGTAGCAAGTGGGAAGCCGATCACGTAGATTCAGTCTGAAGGAAGTACCACCACTGACGTGACCCAGTGACAAATCTATGTTACTTCAATACCCCAGCCAAAAACATGGAGGCTGCCTAGGAGGTCATGTTCGACAAATCTCTGGATCGTGACGCTCGGCTTAAATATTCGTCTTATCTACTGGAGGTTGCACAGCAGCAGCAGAATGATTCGCAAGTCAAAACAGGACGGCTTGTTGATGATTCTCGCCTTTGCAAGTCAACCGCTAATAAGCCAATGGCTGCTGCCCCTGCCGACCTAGACGACGACCCGGCCGGATCAAGCAGTCACAACAAAGCAGCAAGGACCCGAAGGACAAGCAGCCTAGAGGCGTGGAATCCCGGACAGGTTCTTCACGCCATCGTGAAGCTGGTCAGGAAGGGCATCGGAGCCGAGAGCGAAAGGAGGACCCTCGCAAGGAAAAGGTGGCTCCACCCCGTCAGGAGCGACGACGTGAAGGGGAAAATCAACCCCGAAGGGAGGATAACAGAGGTCATATGCCACCCCCACCGCCGCCTCCACCGCGCAAAGAGGGAGATAACCCTTCCAAATACATACCCCCTCCACGACGACAAAGGACTCCAAGCCCTCCGCTTAATGCAAGCCGGGCGAGCCAAAGCCGTCACAGGGAAGAACCAAGACAAGAAAAGTCGGTTGCTAAACCGCCACCAGCCAATGATGTTCGAAGCCTAATCGAGGAGAGGAAGTCGGCCAGAGATGCCCAGTACCTCGGCCCCAAGTGTTTTGGCAGAACAATCAGAGAGCAAATTCTACCTCCCACTTTGTCGAACGTAACTAAGATGGTTGAGAAGTACAACGGTACGGCTAATCCTGAGACCTGGCTCTCAGATTACGTCAGTGCCTGCGACATATATCAAGGCAGTGCCGACTCGGCAGTGCGATTTTTGCCCCCGAAAGGACAGTTCATACCTGGAGTGACATGAAGCGTGTTTTTATCCAGCACTTCCAGGGCACATATAAGCGCCCAAAGTCGATTTTCGACTTACAACAGTGCGTGCAGCAAAGGAACGAGTCTAGCCATGAGTTCGTCTCACGATGGAGTGAAATCAAGAACGCTTGCGAAGGCGTCTCAGAAACTCAGGCGATCCATGCTTTCAAGCAATCTCTGAGGAAGGGGACGACTTTCCGCTTCATGATCTACAGCGACGAGTCGGAAACTTTGGGGGGCTTACTCGCTTGTGCAAACAAGTACGCCGCCGCCGATGATGACAACAGGGAAGATGCCGAAAGCCGCCGACGCGAGTCCGGGAAAAAGAAGATTGAAGACCAAGCCGGCCCTTCCCAGGAGGTCGCTGCCGCCTTTGGAAAGGGTGGCTCAAGCAATGGCAAGTGGCAAGGCAAGAAGCCGGCAAATAACCAATCATCCCGGCCACCAGCGGTGAAGTATGACGACATCAAGCACAACCCCTGTGTCCATCATCTGAGGCCAGATGGGACAAGTTCCCACACGATCCAGCAATGTCACATTAATCGAGACATCGCTAAGGACCCCAAGGCCGGCAAGTCAAGGAACAAGCGCAAGTCCAGGAAGGACGACAAGAGAAGGAGTAAGCTGCTTCAGAGTCGGATGACGCTGCCTCCAAAGAAAAAGGCAGCAAATTCCCTAAGCATGCCGAAAGTCTCATTGTCAACCTGGCAACAGATTCTTCACGCAAAGAAAAGGCGGCTTGGCGAGAACTCAACGCTACGGTGCCCGCAGTTCCTCAATATCTGGATTGGTCCGACACACCCATTACATGGGATCGCAGCGATCACCCGGATAGAGTTCCTGCAAAGCGCACCTACGCCTTAGTCGTCAGCCCAATAGTCGACAAGTACAAGTTGACAAGGTACTCATGGATGGCGGCAGCAGTATCAACATACTTTACGCCGCAACGTTAAAGAGGATGCGTATTTCCGAGTCACAACTCACCCACAGTACTGTGAAGTTTCATGGGATTGTGCCGGGATGACAAGCTTCCTCGATGGGGCAAATTACCCTGAAGGTCACCTTTGGTGAAGCCGATAACTTTCGGACTGAGGACGTCTCTTTTGAGGTGGTTCCCTTCAGAAGTGCATATCATGCAATCTTTGGACGTCCGGCTTTCGCCAAGTTTATGGCTCGGCCCTGCTACATCTACAGCAAGCTGAAAATGCCGGGACCCAATGGCATCATCATAGTTAAGGGAGACTTCAAGAAAGCCAAGTAATGCGAGGCCTCCAATGCCGTCCATGCTGAACAAGCAATCTGCAGGGAAGAGTTGGAG